>OZ024814.1:137939713-138255334 GCA_964017055.1 Chloromyia formosa | reverse complement strand
AAAAGTGCAAGTTTGACCCCTCTAGCTGCTCAAATAACGAAGTTACAGGCACTTTTATATTTGGCAGTCGAGGGGTCACTTTGCCATGAAATTTTCGGGGTTTTTCGCAGGTTTTCGTCCGGAATGGTGTTTTTGGTTTTTGGGGCAGGGTTCAGGCTGCATTTGAAGCTAAAATTCAAGTCTCTAGCCTCCGCGGTTTTGGAGATGGAGCCTTTTGAAAAAGTGCAAGTTTGACCCCTCTAGCTGCTCAAATAACGAAGTTACAGGCACTTTTATATTTGGCAGTCGAGGGGTCACTTTGCCATGAAATTTTCGGGGTTTTTCGCAGGTTTTCGTCCGGAATGGTGTTTTTGGTTTTTGGGGCAGGGTTCAGGCTGCATTTGAAGCTAAAATTCAAGTCTCTAGCCTCCGTGGTTTTGGAGATGGAGCCTTTTGAAAAAGTGCAAGTTTGACCCCTCTAGCTGCTCAAATAACGAAGTTACAGGCACTTTTATATTTGGCAGTCGAGGGGTCACTTTGCCATGAAATTTTCGGGGTTTTTCGCAGGTTTTCGTCCGGAATGGTGTTTTTGGTTTTTGGGGCAGGGTTCAGGCTGCATTTGAAGCTAAAATTCAAGTCTCTAGCCTCCGTGGTTTTGGAGATGGAGCCTTTTGAAAAAGTGCAAGTTTGACCCCTCTAGCTGCTCAAATAACGAAGTTACAGGCACTTTTATATTTGGCAGTCGAGGGGTCACTTTGCCATGAAATTTTCGGGGTTTTTCGCAGGTTTTCGTCCGGAATGGTGTTTTTGGTTTTTGGGGCAGGGTTCAGGCTGGATTTGAAGCTAAAATTCAAGTCTCTAGCCTCCGAGGTTTTGGAGATGGAGCCTTTTGAAAAAGTGCAAGTTTGACCCCTCTAGCTGCTCAAATAACGAAGTTACAGGCACTTTTATATTTGGCAGTCGAGGGGTCACTTTGCCATGAAATTTTCGGGGTTTTTCGCAGGTTTTCGTCCGGAATGGTATTTTTGGTTTTTGGGGCAGGGTTCAGGCTGCATTTGAAGCTAAAATTCAAGTCTCTAGCCTCCGTGGTTTTGGAGATGGAGCCTTTTGAAAAAGTGCAAGTTTGACCCCTCTAGCTGCTCAAATAACGAAGTTACAGGCACTTTTATATTTGGCAGTCGAGGGGTCACTTTGCCATGAAATTTTCGGGGTTTTTCGCAGGTTTTCGTCCGGAATGGTGTTTTTGGTTTTTGGGGCAGGGTTCAGGCTGCATTTGAAGCTAAAATTCAAGTCTCTAGCCTCCGTGGTTTTGGAGATGGAGCCTTTTAAAAAAGTGCAAGTTTGACCCCTCTAGCTGCTCAAATAACGAAGTTACAGGCACTTTTATATTTGGCAGTCGAGGGGTCACTTTGCCATGAAATTTTCGGGGTTTTTCGCAGGTTTTCGTCCGGAATGGTATTTTTGGTTTTTGGGGCAGGGTTCAGGCTGCATTTCAAGCTAAAATTCAAGTCTCTAGCCACCGCGGTTTTGGAAATAGAGCCTTTTGAAAAAGTGCAAGTTTGACCCCTCTAGCTGCTCAAATAACGAAGTTACAGGCACTTTTATATTTGGCAGGCGAGGGGTCACTTTGCCATGAAATTTTCGGGGTTTTTCGCAGGTTTTCGTCCGGAATGGTGTTTTTGGTTTTTGGGGCAGGGTTCAGGCTGCATTTGAAGCTAAAATTCAAGTCTCTAGCCTCCGTGGTTTTGGAGATGGAGCCTTTTGAAAAAGTGCAAGTTTGACCCCTCTAGCTGCTCAAATAACGAAGTTACAGGCACTTTTATATTTGGCAGTCGAGGGGTCACTTTGCCATGAAATTTTCGGGGTTTTTCGCAGGTTTTCGTCCGGAATGGTGTTTTTGGTTTTTGGGGCAGGGTTCAGGCTGCATTTGAAACTAAAATTCAAGTCTCTAGCCTCCGTGGTTTTGGAGATGGAGCCCTTTGAAAAAGTGGTTTTCGTCCGGAATGGTGTTTTTGGTTTTTGGGGTAGGGTTCAGGCTGCATTTGAAGCTAAAATTCAAGTCTCTAGCCTCCGTGGTTTTGGAGATGGAGCCTTTTGAAAAAGTGCAAGTTTGACCCCTCTAGCTGCTCAAATAACGAAGTTACAGGCACTTTTATATTTGGCAGTCGAGGGGTCACTTTGCCATGAAATTTTCGGGGTTTTTCGCAGGTTTTCGTCCGGAATGGTGTTTTTGGTTTTTGGGGCAGGGTTCAGGCTGCATTTGAAGCTAAAATTCAAGTCTCTAGCCACCGCGGTTTTGGAAATGGAGCCTTTTGAAAAAGTGCAAGTTTGACCCCTCTAGCTGCTCAAATAACGAAGTTACAGGCACTTTTATATTTGGCAGTCGAGGGGTCACTTTGCCATGAAATTTTCGGGGTTTTTCGCAGGTTTTCGTCCGGAATGGTATTTTTGGTTCTTGGGGCAGGGTTCAGGCTGCATTTGAAGCTAAAATTCAAGTCTCTAGCCACCGCGGTTTTGGAAATGGAGCCTTTTGAAAAAGTGCAAGTTTGACCCCTCTAGCTGCTCAAATAACGAAGTTACTGGCACTTTTATATTTGGCAGTCGAGGGGTCACTTTGCCATGAAATTTTTGGGGTTTTTCGCAGGTTTTCGTCCGGAATGGTATTTTTGGTTTTTGGGGCAGGGTTTAGGCTGCATTTCAAGCTAAAATTCAAGTCTCTAGCCTCCGTGGTCTTGGAGATGGAGCCTTTTGAAAAAGTGCAAGTTTGACCCCTCTAGCTGCTCAAATAACGAAGTTACAGGCACTTTTAAATTTGGCAGTCGAGGGGTCACTTTGCCATGAAATTTTCGGGGTTTTTCGCAGGTTTTCGTCCGGAATGGTATTTTTGGTTTTTGGGGCAGGGTTCAGGCTGCATTTGAAGCTAAAATTCAAGTATCTAGCCACCGCGGTTTTGGAAATGGAGCCTTTTGAAAAAGTGCAAGTTTGACCCCTCTAGCTGCTCAAATAACGAAGTTACAGGCACTTTTATATTTGGCAGTCGAGGGGTCACTTTGCCATGAAATTTTCGGGGTTTTTCGCAGGTTTTCGTCCGGAATGGTGTTTTTGGTTTTTGGGGCAGGGTTCAGGCTGCATTTGAAGCTAAAATTCAAGTCTCTAGCCTCCGTGGTTTTGGAGATGGAGCCTTTGGAAAAAGTGCAAGTTTGACCCCTCTAGCTGCTCAAATAACGAAGTTACAGGCACTTTTATATTTGGCAGTCGAGGGGTCACTTTGCCATGAAATTTTCGGGGTTTTTCGCAGGTTTTCGTCCGGAATGGTGTTTTTGGTTTTTGGGGCAGGGTTCAGGCTGCATTTGAAGCTAAAATTCAAGTCTCTACCCTCCGTGGTTTTGGAGATGGAGCCTTTTGAAAAAGTGCAAGTTTGACCCCTCTAGCTGCTCAAATAACGAAGTTACAGGCACTTTTATATTTGGCAGTCGAGGGGTCACTTTGCCATGAAATTTTTGGGGTTTTTCGCAGGTTTTCGTCCGGAATGGTATTTTTGGTTTTTGGGGCAGGGTTCAGGCTGCATTTGAAGCTAAAATTCAAGTCTCTAGCCACCGCGGTTTTGGAAATAGAGCCTTTTGAAAAAGTGCAAGTTTGACCCCTCTAGCTGCTCAAATAACGAAGTTACAGGCACTTTTATATTTGGCAGTCGAGGGGTCACTTTGCCATGAAATTTTTGGGGTTTTTCGCAGGTTTTCGTCCGGAATGGTATTTTTGGTTTTTGGGGCAGGGTTCAGGCTGCATTTGAAGCTAAAATTCAAGTCTCTAGCCACCGCGGTTTTGGAAATAGAGCCTTTTGAAAAAGTGCAAGTTTGACCCCTCTAGCTGCTCAAATAACGAAGTTACAGGCACTTTTATATTTGGCAGTCGAGGGGTCACTTTGCCATGAAATTTTCGGGGTTTTTCGCAGGTTTTCGTCCGGAATGGTGTTTTTGGTTTTTGGGGCAGGGTTCAGGCTGCATTTGAAGCTAAAATTCAAGTCTCTAGCCTCCGTGGTTTTGGAGATGGAGCCTTTTGAAAAAGTGCAAGTTTGACCCCTCTAGCTGCTCAAATAACGAAGTTACAGGCACTTTTATATTTGGCAGTCGAGGGGTCGCTTTGCCATGAAATTTTCGGGGTTTTTCGCAGGTTTTCGTCCGGAATGGTATTTTTGGTTTTTGGGGCAGGGTTCAGGCTGCATTTGAAGCTAAAATTCAAGTATCTAGCCACCGCGGTTTTGGAAATGGAGCCTTTTGAAAAAGTGCAAGTTTGACCCCTCTAGCTGCTCAAATAACGAAGTTACAGGCACTTTTATATTTGGCAGTCGAGGGGTCACTTTGCCATGAAATTTTCGGGGTTTTTCGCAGGTTTTCGTCCGGAATGGTATTTTTGGTTTTTGGGGCAGGGTTCAGGCTGCATTTGAAGCTAAAATTCAAGTATCTAGCCACCGCGGTTTTGGAAATGGAGCCTTTTAAAAAAGTGCAAGTTTGACCCCTCTAGCTGCTCAAATAACGAAGTTACAGGCACTTTTATATTTGGCAGTCGAGGGGTCACTTTGCCATGAAATTTTCGGGGTTTTTCGCAGGTTTTCGTCCGGAATGGTATTTTTGGTTCTTGGGGCAGGGTTCAGGCTGCATTTGAAGCTAAAATTCAAGTCTCTAGCCACCGCGGTTTTGGAAATGGAGCCTTTTGAAAAAGTGCAAGTTTGACCCCTCTAGCTGCTCAAATAACGAAGTTACAGGCACTTTTATATTTGGCAGTCGAGGGGTCACTTTGCCATGAAATTTTCGGGGTTTTTCGCAGATTTTCGTCCGGAATGATATTTTTGGTTTTTGGGGCAGGGTTTAGGCTGCATTTCAAGCTAAAATTCAAGTCTCTAGCCTCCGTGGTTTTGGAGATGGAGCCTTTTGAAAAAGTGCAAGTTTGACCCCTCTAGCTGCTCAAATAACGAAGTTACAGGCACTTTTATATTTGGCAGTCGAGGGGTCACTTTGCCATGAAATTTTCGGGGTTTTTCGCAGGTTTTCGTCCGGAATGGTATTTTTGGTTTTTGGGGCAGGGTTCAGGCTGCATTTGAAGCTAAAATTCAAGTCTCTAGCCACCGCGGTTTTGGAAATGGAGCCTTTTGAAAAAGTGCAAGTTTGACCCCTCTAGCTGCTCAAATAACGAAGTTACAGGCACTTTTATATTTGGCAGTCGAGGGGTCACTTTGCCATGAAATTTTCGGGGTTTTTCGCAGGTTTTCGTCCGGAATGGTGTTTTTGGTTTTTGGGGCAGGGTTCAGGCTGCATTTGAAGCTAAAATTCAAGTCTCTAGCCTCCGTGGTTTTGGAGATGGAGCCTTTTGAAAAAGTGCAAGTTTGACCCCTCTAGCTGCTCAAATAACGAAGTTACAGGCACTTTTATATTTGGCAGTCGAGGGGTCACTTTGCCATGAAACTTTCGGGGTTTTTCGCAGGTTTTCGTCCGGAATGGTATTTTTGGTTTTTGGGGCAGGGTTCAGGCTGCATTTGAAGCTAAAATTCAAGTCTCTAGCCACCGCGGTTTTGGAAATAGAGCCTTTTGAAAAAGTGCAAGTTTGACCCCTCTAGCTGCTCAAATAACGAAGTTACAGGCACTTTTATATTTGGCAGTCGAGGGGTCACTTTGCCATGAAATTTTCGGGGTTTTTCGCAGGTTTTCGTCCGGAATAATGTTTTTGGTTTTTGGGGCAGGGTTCAGGCTGCATTTGAAGCTAAAATTCAAGTCTCAAGCCTCCGTGGTTTTGGAGATGGAGCCTTTTGAAAAAGTGCAAGTTTGACCCCTCTAGCTGCTCAAATAACGAAGTTACAGGCACTTTTATATTTGGCAGTCGAGGGGTCACTTTGCCATGAAATTTTTGGGGTTTTTCGCAGGTTTTCGTCCGGAATGGTATTTTTGGTTTTTGGGGCAGGGTTTAGGCTGCATTTCAAGCTAAAATTCAAGTCTCTAGCCTCCGTGGTTTTGGAGATGGAGCCTTTTGAAAAAGTGCAAGTTTGACCCCTCTAGCTGCTCAAATAACGAAGTTACAGGCACTTTTATATTTGGCAGTCGAGGGGTCACTTTGCCATGAAATTTTCGGGGTTTTTCGCAGGTTTTCGTCCGGAATGGTGTTTTTGGTTTTTGGGGCAGGGTTCAGGCTGGATTTGAAGCTAAAATTCAAGTCTCTAGCCTCCGAGGTTTTGGAGATGGAGCCTTTTGAAAAAGTGCAAGTTTGACCCCTCTAGCTGCTCAAATAACGAAGTTACAGGCACTTTTATATTTGGCAGTCGAGGGGTAACTTTGCCATGAAATTTTCGGGGTTTTTCGCAGGTTTTCGTCCGGAATGGTGTTTTTGGTTTTTGGGGCAGGGTTCAGGCTGCATTTGAAGCTAAAATTCAAGTCTCTAGCCACCGCGGTTTTGGAAATGGAGCCTTTTGAAAAAGTGCAAGTTTGACCCCTCTAGCTGCTCAAATAACGAAGTTACAGGCACTTTTATATTTGGCAGTCGAGGGGTCACTTTGCCATGAAATTTTCGGGGTTTTTCGCAGGTTTTCGTCCGGAATGATATTTTTGGTTTTTGGGGCAGGGTTTAGGCTGCATTTCAAGCTAAAATTCAAGTCTCTAGCCTCCGTGGTTTTGGAGATGGAGCCTTTTGAAAAAGTGCAAGTTTGACCCCTCTAGCTGCTCAAATAACGAAGTTACAGGCACTTTTATATTTGGCAGTCGAGGGGTCACTTTGCCATGAAATTTTCGGGGTTTTTCGCAGGTTTTCCTCCGGAATGGTATTTTTGGTTTTTGGGGCAGGGTTTAGGCTGCATTTCAAGCTGAAATTCAAGTCTCTAGCCTCCGTGGTTTTGGAGATGGAGCCTTTTGAAAAAGTGCAAGTTTGACCCCTCTAGCTGCTCAAATAACGAAGTTACAGGCACTTTTATATTTGGCAGTCGAGGGGTAACTTTGCCATGAAATTTTCGGGGTTTTTCGCAGGTTTTCGTCCGGAATGGTATTTTTGGTTTTTGGGGCAGGGTTCAGGCTGCATTTGAAGCTAAAATTCAAGTCTCTAGCCACCGCGGTTTTGGAAATGGAGCCTTTTGAAAAAGTGCAAGTTTGACCCCTCTAGCTGCTCAAATAACGAAGTTACAGGCACTTTTATATTTGGCAGTCGAGGGGTCACTTTGCCATGAAATTTTCGGGGTTTTTCGCAGGTTTTCGTCCGGAATGGTGTTTTTGGTTTTTGGGGCAGGGTTCAGGCTGCATTTGAAGCTAAAATTCAAGTCTCTAGCCTCCGTGGTTTTGGAGATGGAGCCTTTTGAAAAAGTGCAAGTTTGACCCCTCTAGCTGCTCAAATAACGAAGTTACAGGCACTTTTATATTTGGCAGTCGAGGGGTCACTTTGCCATGAAACTTTCGGGGTTTTTCGCAGGTTTTCGTCCGGAATGGTATTTTTGGTTTTTGGGGCAGGGTTCAGGCTGCATTTGAAGCTAAAATTCAAGTCTCTAGCCACCGCGGTTTTGGAAATAGAGCCTTTTGAAAAAGTGCAAGTTTGACCCCTCTAGCTGCTCAAATAACGAAGTTACAGGCACTTTTATATTTGGCAGTCGAGGGGTCACTTTGCCATGAAATTTTCGGGGTTTTTCGCAGGTTTTCGTCCGGAATGGTGTTTTTGGTTTTTGGGGCAGGGTTCAGGCTGCATTTGAAGCTAAAATTCAAGTCTCAAGCCTCCGTGGTTTTGGAGATGGAGCCTTTTGAAAAAGTGCAAGTTTGACCCCTCTAGCTGCTCAAATAACGAAGTTACAGGCACTTTTATATTTGGCAGTCGAGGGGTCACTTTGCCATGAAATTTTTGGGGTTTTTCGCAGGTTTTCGTCCGGAATGGTATTTTTGGTTTTTGGGGCAGGGTTTAGGCTGCATTTCAAGCTAAAATTCAAGTCTCTAGCCTCCGTGGTTTTGGAGATGGAGCCTTTTGAAAAAGTGCAAGTTTGACCCCTCTAGCTGCTCAAATAACGAAGTTACAGGCACTTTTATATTTGGCAGTCGAGGGGTCACTTTGCCATGAAATTTTCGGGGTTTTTCGCAGGTTTTCGTCCGGAATGGTGTTTTTGGTTTTTGGGGCAGGGTTCAGGCTGGATTTGAAGCTAAAATTCAAGTCTCTAGCCTCCGAGGTTTTGGAGATGGAGCCTTTTGAAAAAGTGCAAGTTTGACCCCTCTAGCTGCTCAAATAACGAAGTTACAGGCACTTTTATATTTGGCAGTCGAGGGGTAACTTTGCCATGAAATTTTCGGGGTTTTTCGCAGGTTTTCGTCCGGAATGGTATTTTTGGTTTTTGGGGCAGGGTTCAGGCTGCATTTGAAGCTAAAATTCAAGTCTCTAGCCACCGCGGTTTTGGAAATGGAGCCTTTTGAAAAAGTGCAAGTTTGACCCCTCTAGCTGCTCAAATAACGAAGTTACAGGCACTTTTATATTTGGCAGTCGAGGGGTCACTTTGCCATGAAATTTTCGGGGTTTTTCGCAGGTTTTCGTCCGGAATGATATTTTTGGTTTTTGGGGCAGGGTTTAGGCTGCATTTCAAGCTAAAATTCAAGTCTCTAGCCTCCGTGGTTTTGGAGATGGAGCCTTTTGAAAAAGTGCAAGTTTGACCCCTCTAGCTGCTCAAATAACGAAGTTACAGGCACTTTTATATTTGGCAGTCGAGGGGTCACTTTGCCATGAAATTTTCGGGGTTTTTCGCAGGTTTTCGTCCGGAATGGTATTTTTGGTTTTTGGGGCAGGGTTTAGGCTGCATTTCAAGCTGAAATTCAAGTCTCTAGCCTCCGTGGTTTTGGAGATGGAGCCTTTTGAAAAAGTGCAAGTTTGACCCCTCTAGCTGCTCAAATAACGAAGTTACAGGCACTTTTATATTTGACAGTCGAGGGGTCACTTTGCCATGAAATTTTCGGGGTTTTTCGCAGGTTTTCGTCCGGAATGATATTTTTGGTTTTTGGGGCAGGGTTTAGGCTGCATTTCAAGCTAAAATTCAAGTCTCTAGCCTCCGTGGTTTTGGAGATGGAGCCTTTTGAAAAAGTGCAAGTTTGACCCCTCTAGCTGCTCAAATAACGAAGTTACAGGCACTTTTATATTTGGCAGTCGAGGGGTCACTTTGCCATGAAATTTTCGGGGTTTTTCGCAGGTTTTCGTCCGGAATGGTATTTTTGGTTTTTGGGGCAGGGTTTAGGCTGCATTTCAAGCTGAAATTCAAGTCTCTAGCCTCCGTGGTTTTGGAGATGGAGCCTTTTGAAAAAGTGCAAGTTTGACCCCTCTAGCTGCTCAAATAACGAAGTTACAGGCACTTTTATATTTGGCAGTCGAGGGGTCACTTTGCCATGAAACTTTCGGGGTTTTTCGCAGGTTTTCGTCCGGAATGGTATTTTTGGTTTTTGGGGCAGGGTTCAGGCTGCATTTGAAGCTAAAATTCAAGTCTCTAGCCACCGCGGTTTTGGAAATGGAGCCTTTTGAAAAAGTGCAAGTTTGACCCCTCTAGCTGCTCAAATAACGAAGTTACAGGCACTTTTATATTTGGCAGTCGAGGGGTCACTTTGCCATGAAATTTTCGGGGTTTTTCGCAGGTTTTCGTCCGGAATGATATTTTTGGTTTTTGGGGCAGGGTTTAGGCTGCATTTCAAGCTAAAATTCAAGTCTCAAGCCTCCGTGGTTTTGGAGATGGAGCCTTTTGAAAAAGTGCAAGTTTGACCCCTCTAGCTGCTCAAATAACGAAGTTACAGGCACTTTTATATTTGGCAGTCGAGGGGTCACTTTGCCATGAAATTTTCGGGGTTTTTCGCAGGTTTTCGTCCGGAATGGTATTTTTGGTTTTTGGGGCAGGGTTTAGGCTGCATTTCAAGCTAAAATTCAAGTCTCTAGCCTCCGTGGTTTTGGAGATGGAGCCTTTTGAAAAAGTGCAAGTTTGACCCCTCTAGCTGCTCAAATAACGAAGTTACAGGCACTTTTATATTTGGCAGTCGAGGGGTCACTTTGCCATGAAATTTTCGGGGTTTTTCGCAGGTTTTCGTCCGGAATGGTGTTTTTGGTTTTTGGGGCAGGGTTCAGGCTGGATTTGAAGCTAAAATTCAAGTCTCTAGCCTCCGAGGTTTTGGAGATGGAGCCTTTTGAAAAAGTGCAAGTTTGACCCCTCTAGCTGCTCAAATAACGAAGTTACAGGCACTTTTATATTTGGCAGTCGAGGGGTAACTTTGCCATGAAATTTTCGGGGTTTTTCGCAGGTTTTCGTCCGGAATGGTATTTTTGGTTTTTGGGGCAGGGTTCAGGCTGCATTTGAAGCTAAAATTCAAGTCTCTAGCCACCGCGGTTTTGGAAATGGAGCCTTTTGAAAAAGTGCAAGTTTGACCCCTCTAGCTGCTCAAATAACGAAGTTACAGGCACTTTTATATTTGGCAGTCGAGGGGTCACTTTGCCATGAAATTTTCGGGGTTTTTCGCAGGTTTTCGTCCGGAATGATATTTTTGGTTTTTGGGGCAGGGTTTAGGCTGCATTTCAAGCTAAAATTCAAGTCTCTAGCCTCCGTGGTTTTGGAGATGGAGCCTTTTGAAAAAGTGCAAGTTTGACCCCTCTAGCTGCTCAAATAACGAAGTTACAGGCACTTTTATATTTGGCAGTCGAGGGGTCACTTTGCCATGAAATTTTCGGGGTTTTTCGCAGGTTTTCGTCCGGAATGGTATTTTTGGTTTTTGGGGCAGGGTTCAGGCTGCATTTGAAGCTAAAATTCAAGTCTCTAGCCACCGCGGTTTTGGAAATGGAGCCTTTTGAAAAAGTGCAAGTTTGACCCCTCTAGCTGCTCAAATAACGAAGTTACAGGCACTTTTATATTTGGCAGTCGAGGGGTCACTTTGCCATGAAATTTTCGGGGTTTTTCGCAGGTTTTCGTCCGGAATGATATTTTTGGTTTTTGGGGCAGGGTTTAGGCTGCATTTCAAGCTAAAATTCAAGTCTCTAGCCTCCGTGGTTTTGGAGATGGAGCCTTTTGAAAAAGTGCAAGTTTGACCCCTCTAGCTGCTCAAATAACGAAGTTACAGGCACTTTTATATTTGGCAGTCGAGGGGTCACTTTGCCATGAAATTTTCGGGGTTTTTCGCAGGTTTTCGTCCGGAATGGTATTTTTGGTTTTTGGGGCAGGGTTTAGGCTGCATTTCAAGCTGAAATTCAAGTCTCTAGCCTCCGTGGTTTTGGAGATGGAGCCTTTTGAAAAAGTGCAAGTTTGACCCCTCTAGCTGCTCAAATAACGAAGTTACAGGCACTTTTATATTTGGCAGTCGAGGGGTCACTTTGCCATGAAATTTTCGGGGTTTTTCGCAGGTTTTCGTCCGGAATGATATTTTTGGTTTTTGGGGCAGGGTTTAGGCTGCATTTCAAGCTAAAATTCAAGTCTCTAGCCTCCGTGGTTTTGGAGATGGAGCCTTTTGAAAAAGTGCAAGTTTGACCCCTCTAGCTGCTCAAATAACGAAGTTACAGGCACTTTTATATTTGGCAGTCGAGGGGTCACTTTGCCATGAAATTTTCGGGGTTTTTCGCAGGTTTTCGTCCGGAATGGTGTTTTTGGTTTTTGGGGCAGGGTTCAGGCTGCATTTGAAGCTAAAATTCAAGTCTCAAGCCTCCGTGGTTTTGGAGATGGAGCCTTTTGAAAAAGTGCAAGTTTGACCCCTCTAGCTGCTCAAATAACGAAGTTACAGGCACTTTTATATTTGGCAGTCGAGGGGTCACTTTGCCATGAAATTTTTGGGGTTTTTCGCAGGTTTTCGTCCGGAATGGTATTTTTGGTTTTTGGGGCAGGGTTTAGGCTGCATTTCAAGCTAAAATTCAAGTCTCTAGCCTCCGTGGTTTTGGAGATGGAGCCTTTTGAAAAAGTGCAAGTTTGACCCCTCTAGCTGCTCAAATAACGAAGTTACAGGCACTTTTATATTTGGCAGTCGAGGGGTCACTTTGCCATGAAATTTTTGGGGTTTTTCGCAGGTTTTCGTCCGGAATGGTATTTTTGGTTTTTGGGGCAGGGTTTAGGCTGCATTTCAAGCTAAAATTCAAGTCTCTAGCCTCCGTGGTTTTGGAGATGGAGCCTTTTGAAAAAGTGCAAGTTTGACCCCTCTAGCTGCTCAAATAACGAAGTTACAGGCACTTTTATATTTGGCAGTCGAGGGGTCACTTTGCCATGAAATTTTCGGGGTTTTTCGCAGGTTTTCGTCCGGAATGGTATTTTTGGTTTTTGGGGCAGGGTTCAGGCTGCATTTGAAGCTAAAATTCAAGTCTCTAGCCACCGCGGTTTTGGAAATGGAGCCTTTTGAAAAAGTGCAAGTTTGACCCCTCTAGCTGCTCAAATAACGAAGTTACAGGCACTTTTATATTTGGCAGTCGAGGGGTCACTTTGCCATGAAATTTTCGGGGTTTTTCGCAGATTTTCGTCCGGAATGGTATTTTTGGTTCTTGGGGCAGGGTTCAGGCTGCATTTGAAGCTAAAATTCAAGTCTCTAGCCACCGCGGTTTTGGAAATGGAGCCTTTTGAAAAAGTGCAAGTTTGACCCCTCTAGCTGCTCAAATAACGAAGTTACTGGCACTTTTATATTTGGCAGTCGAGGGGTCACTTTGCCATGAAATTTTCGGGGTTTTTCGCAGGTTTTCGTCCGGAATGGTATTTTTGGTTCTTGGGGCAGGGTTCAGGCTGCATTTGAAGCTAAAATTCAAGTCTCTAGCCTCCGTGGTTTTGGAGATGGAGCCTTTTGAAAAAGTGCAAGTTTGACCCCTCTAGCTGCTCAAATAACGAAGTTACAGGCACATTTATATTTGGCAGTCGAGGGGTCACTTTGCCATGAAATTTTTGGGGTTTTTCGCAGGTTTTCGTCCGGAATGGTATTTTTGGTGTTTGGGGCAGGGTTTAGGCTGCATTTCAAGCTAAAATTCAAGTCTCTAGCCTCCGTGGTTTTGGAGATGGAGCCTTTTGAAAAAGTGCAAGTTTGACCCCTCTAGCTGCTCAAATAACGAAGTTACAGGCACTTTTATATTTGGCAGTCGAGGGGTCACTTTGCCATGAAATTTTCGGGGTTTTTCGCAGGTTTTCGTCCGGAATGGTATTTTTGGTTTTTGGGGCAGGTTTCAGGCTGCATTTGAAGCTAAAATTCAAGTCTCTAGCCACCGCGGTTTTGGAAATGGAGCCTTTTGAAAAAGTGCAAGTTTGACCCCTCTAGCTGCTCAAATAACGAAGTTACAGGCACTTTTATATTTGGCAGTCGAGGGGTCACTTTGCCATGAAATTTTCGGGGTTTTTCGCAGGTTTTCGTCCGGAATGGTATTTTTGGTTCTTGGGGCAGGGTTCAGGCTGCATTTGAAGCTAAAATTCAAGTCTCTAGCCACCGCGGTTTTGGAAATGGAGCCTTTTGAAAAAGTGCAAGTTTGACCCCTCTAGCTGCTCAAATAACGAAGTTACTGGCACTTTTATATTTGGCAGTCGAGGAGTCACTTTGCCATGAAATTTTCGGAGTTTTTCGCAGGTTTTCGTCCGGAATGGTGTTTTTGGTTTTTGGGGCAGGGTTCAGGCTGCATTTGAAGCTAAAATTCAAGTCTCTAGCCTCCGTGGTTTTGGAGATGGAGCCTTTTGAAAAAGTGCAAGTTTGACCCCTCTAGCTGCTCAAATAACGAAGTTACAGGCACTTTTATATTTGGCAGTCGAGGGGTCACTTTGCCATGAAATTTTCGGGGTTTTTCGCAGGTTTTCGTCCGGAATGATATTTTTGGTTTTTGGGGCAGGGTTTAGGCTGCATTTCAAGCTAAAATTCAAGTCTCTAGCCTCCGTGGTTGTGGAGATGGAGCCTTTTGAAAAAGTGCAAGTTTGACCCCTCTAGCTGCTCAAATAACGAAGTTACAGGCACTTTTATATTTGGCAGTCGAGGGGTCACTTTGCCATGAAATTTTCGGGGTTTTTCGCAGGTTTTCGTCCGGAATGGTGTTTTTGGTTTTTGGGGCAGGGTTCAGGCTGCATTTGAAGCTAAAATTCAAGTCTCTAGCCTCCGTGGTTTTGGAGATGGAGCCTTTTGAAAAAGTGCAAGTTTGACCCCTCTAGCTGCTCAAATAACGAAGTTACAGGCACTTTTATATTTGGCAGTCGAGGGGTCACTTTGCCATGAAATTTTCGGGGTTTTTCGCAGGTTTTCGTCCGGAATGGTATTTTTGGTTTTTGGGGTAGGGTTCAGGCTGCATTTGAAGCTAAAATTCAAGTCTCTAGCCACCGCGGTTTTGGAAATGGAGCCTTTTGAAAAGGTGCAAGTTTGACCCCTCTAGCTGCTCAAATAACGAAGTTACAGGCACTTTTATATTTGGCAGTCGAGGGGTCACTTTGCCATGAAATTTTCGGGGTTTTTCGCAGGTTTTCGTCCGGAATGGTATTTTTGGTTCTTGGGGCAGGGTTCAGGCTGCATTTGAAGCTAAAATTCAAGTCTCTAGCCACCGCGGTTTTGGAAATGGAGCCTTTTGAAAAAGTGCAAGTTTGACCCCTCTAGCTGCTCAAATAACGAAGTTACAGGCACTTTTATATTTGGCAGTCGAGGGGTCACTTTGCCATGAAATTTTCGGGGTTTTTCGCAGGTTTTCGTCCGGAATGGCGTTTTTGGTTTTTGGGGCAGGGTTCAGGCTGCATTTGAAGCTAAAATTCAAGTCTCTAGCCTCCGTGGTTTTGGAGATGGAGCCTTTTGAAAAAGTGCAAGTTTGACCCCTCTAGCTGCTCAAATAACGAAGTTACAGGCACTTTTATATTTGGCAGTCGAGGGGTCACTTTGCCATGAAATTTTCGGGGTTTTTCGCAGGTTTTCGTCCGGAATGGTATTTTTGGTTTTTGGGGCAGGGTTCAGGCTGCATTTGAAGCTAAAATTCAAGTCTCTAGCCTCCGTGGTTTTGGAGATGGAGCCTTTTGAAAAAGTGCAAGTTTGACCCCTCTAGCTGCTCAAATAACGAAGTTACAGGCACTTTTATATTTGGCAGTCGAGGGGTCACTTTGCCGTGAAATTTTCGGGGTTTTTCGCAGGTTTTCGTCCGGAATGGTGTTTTTGGTTTTTGGGGCAGGGTTCAGGCTGCATTTGAAGCTAAAATTCAAGTCTCTAGCCTCCGTGGTTTTGGAGATGGAGCCTTTTGAAAAAGTGCAAGTTTGACCCCTCTAGCTGCTCAAATAACGAAGTTACAGGCACTTTTATATTTGGCAGTCGAGGGGTCACTTTGCCATGAAATTTTTGGGGTTTTTCGCAGGTTTTCGTCCGGAATGGTATTTTTGGTTTTTGGGGCAGGGTTTAGGCTGCATTTGAAGCTAAAATTCAAGTCTCTAGCCTCCGTGGTTTTGGAGATGGAGCCTTTTGAAAAAGTGCAAGTTTGACCCCTCTAGCTGCTCAAATAACGAAGTTACAGGCACTTTTATATTTGGCAGTCGAGGGGTCACTTTGCCATGAAATTTTCGGGGTTTTTCGCAGGTTTTCGTCCGGAATGGTGTTTTTGGGGCAGGGTTCAGGCTGCATTTGAAGCTAAAATTCAAGTCTCTAGCCTCCGTGGTTTTGGAGATGGAGCCTTTTGAAAAAGTGCAAGTTTGACCCCTCTAGCTGCTCAAATAACGAAGTTACAGGCACTTTTATATTTGGCAGTCGAGGGGTCACTTTGCCATGAAATTTTCGGGGTTTTTCGCAGGTTTTCGTCCGGAATGGTGTTTTTGGTTTTTGGGGCAGGGTTCAGGCTGCATTTGAAGCTAAAATTCAAGTCTCTAGCCACCGCGGTTTTGGAAATGGAGCCTTTTGAAAAAGTGCAAGTTTGACCCCTCTAGCTGCTCAAATAACGAAGTTACAGGCACTTTTATATTTGGCAGTCGAGGGGTCACTTTGCCATGAAATTTTCGGGGTTTTTCGCAGATTTTCGTCCGGAATGGTATTTTTGGTTCTTGGGGCAGGGTTCAGGCTGCATTTGAAGCTAAAATTCAAGTCTCTAGCCACCGCGGTTTTGGAAATGGAGCCTTTTGAAAAAGTGCAAGTTTGACCCCTCTAGCTGCTCAAATAACGAAGTTACTGGCACTTTTATATTTGGCAGTCGAGGGGTCACTTTGCCATGAAATTTTCGGGGTTTTTCGCAGGTTTTCGTCCGGAATGGTATTTTTGGTTCTTGGGGCAGGGTTCAGGCTGCATTTGAAGCTAAAATTCAAGTCTCTAGCCTCCGTGGTTTTGGAGATGGAGCCTTTTGAAAAAGTGCAAGTTTGACCCCTCTAGCTGCTCAAATAACGAAGTTACAGGCACTTTTATATTTGGCAGTCGAGGGGTCACTTTGCCATGAAATTTTTGGGGTTTTTCGCAGGTTTTCGTCCGGAATGGTATTTTTGGTGTTTGGGGCAGAGTTTAGGCTGCATTTCAAGCTAAAATTCAAGTCTCTAGCCTCCGTGGTTTTGGAGATGGAGCCTTTTGAAAAAGTGCAAGTTTGACCCCTCTAGCTGCTCAAATAACGAAGTTACAGGCACTTTTATATTTGGCAGTCGAGGGGTCACTTTGCCATGAAATTTTCGGGGTTTTTCGCAGGTTTTCGTCCGGAATGGTATTTTTGGTTTTTGGGGCAGGTTTCAGGCTGCATTTGAAGCTAAAATTCAAGTCTCTAGCCACCGCGGTTTTGGAAATGGAGCCTTTTGAAAAAGTGCAAGTTTGACCCCTCTAGCTGCTCAAATAACGAAGTTACAGGCACTTTTATATTTGGCAGTCGAGGGGTCACTTTGCCATGAAATTTTCGGGGTTTTTCGCAGGTTTTCGTCCGGAATGGTATTTTTGGTTCTTGGGGCAGGGTTCAGGCTGCATTTGAAGCTAAAGTTCAAGTCTCTAGCCACCGCGGTTTTGGAAATGGAGCCTTTTGAAAAAGTGCAAGTTTGACCCCTCTAGCTGCTCAAATAACGAAGTTACTGGCACTTTTATATTTGGCAGTCGAGGAGTCACTTTGCCATGAAATTTTCGGAGTTTTTCGCAGGTTTTCGTCCGGAATGGTGTTTTTGGTTTTTGGGGCAGGGTTCAGGCTGCATTTGAAGCTAAAATTCAAGTCTCTAGCCTCCGTGGTTTTGGAGATGGAGCCTTTTGAAAAAGTGCAAGTTTGACCCCTCTAGCTGCTCAAATAACGAAGTTACAGGCACTTTTATATTTGGCAGTCGAGGGGTCACTTTGCCATGAAATTTTCGGGGTTTTTCGCAGGTTTTCGTCCGGAATGATATTTTTGGTTTTTGGGGCAGGGTTTAGGCTGCATTTCAAGCTAAAATTCAAGTCTCTAGCCTCCGTGGTTGTGGAGATGGAGCCTTTTGAAAAAGTGCAAGTTTGACCCCTCTAGCTGCTCAAATAACGAAGTTACAGGCACTTTTATATTTGGCAGTCGAGGGGTCACTTTGCCATGAAATTTTCGGGGTTTTTCGCAGGTTTTCGTCCGGAATGGTGTTTTTGGTTTTTGGGGCAGGGTTCAGGCTGCATTTGAAGCTAAAATTCAAGTCTCTAGCCTCCGTGGTTTTGGAGATGGAGCCTTTTGAAAAAGTGCAAGTTTGACCCCTCTAGCTGCTCAAATAACGAAGTTACAGGCACTTTTATATTTGGCAGTCGAGGGGTCACTTTGCCATGAAATTTTCGGGGTTTTTCGCAGGTTTTCGTCCGGAATGGTATTTTTGGTTTTTGGGGTAGGGTTCAGGCTGCATTTGAAGCTAAAATTCAAGTCTCTAGCCACCGCGGTTTTGGAAATGGAGCCTTTTGAAAAGGTGCAAGTTTGACCCCTCTAGCTGCTCAAATAACGAAGTTACAGGCACTTTTATATTTGGCAGTCGAGGGGTCACTTTGCCATGAAATTTTCGGGGTTTTTCGCAGGTTTTCGTCCGGAATGGTATTTTTGGTTCTTGGGGCAGGGTTCAGGCTGCATTTGAAGCTAAAATTCAAGTCTCTAGCCACCGCGGTTTTGGAAATGGAGCCTTTTGAAAAAGTGCAAGTTTGACCCCTCTAGCTGCTCAAATAACGAAGTTACAGGCACTTTTATATTTGGCAGTCGAGGGGTCACTTTGCCATGAAATTTTCGGGGTTTTTCGCAGGTTTTCGTCCGGAATGGCGTTTTTGGTTTTTGGGGCAGGGTTCAGGCTGCATTTGAAGCTAAAATTCAAGTCTCTAGCCTCCGTGGTTTTGGAGATGGAGCCTTTTGAAAAAGTGCAAGTTTGACCCCTCTAGCTGCTCAAATAACGAAGTTACAGGCACTTTTATATTTGGCAGTCGAGGGGTCACTTTGCCATGAAATTTTCGGGGTTTTCGTCCGGAATGGTATTTTTGGTTTTTGGGGCAGGGTTCAGGCTGCATTTGAAGCTAAAATTCAAGTCTCTAGCCTCCGTGGTTTTGGAGATGGAGCCTTTTGAAAAAGTGCAAGTTTGACCCCTCTAGCTGCTCAAATAACGAAGTTACAGGCACTTTTATATTTGGCAGTCGAGGGGTCACTTTGCCGTGAAATTTTCGGGGTTTTTCGCAGGTTTTCGTCCGGAATGGTGTTTTTGGTTTTTGGGGCAGGGTTCAGGCTGCATTTGAAGCTAAAATTCAAGTCTCTAGCCTCCGTGGTTTTGGAGATGGAGCCTTTTGAAAAAGTGCAAGTTTGACCCCTCTAGCTGCTCAAATAACGAAGTTACAGGCACTTTTATATTTGGCAGTCGAGGGGTCACTTTGCCATGAAATTTTTGGGGTTTTTCGCAGGTTTTCGTCCGGAATGGTATTTTTGGTTTTTGGGGCAGGGTTTAGGCTGCATTTGAAGCTAAAATTCAAGTCTCTAGCCTCCGTGGTTTTGGAGATGGAGCCTTTTGAAAAAGTGCAAGTTTGACCCCTCTAGCTGCTCAAATAACGAAGTTACAGGCACTTTTATATTTGGCAGTCGAGGGGTCACTTTGCCATGAAATTTTCGGGGTTTTTCGCAGGTTTTCGTCCGGAATGGTGTTTTTGGGGCAGGGTTCAGGCTGCATTTGAAGCTAAAATTCAAGTCTCTAGCCTCCGTGGTTTTGGAGATGGAGCCTTTTGAAAAAGTGCAAGTTTGACCCCTCTAGCTGCTCAAATAACGAAGTTACAGGCACTTTTATATTTGGCAGTCGAGGGGTCACTTTGCCATGAAATTTTCGGGGTTTTTCGCAGGTTTTCGTCCGGAATGGTATTTTTGGTTTTTGGGGCAGGGTTCAGGCTGCATTTGAAGCTAAAATTCAAGTCTCTAGCCACCGCGGTTTTGGAAATGGAGCCTTTTGAAAAAGTGCAAGTTTGACCCCTCTAGCTGCTCAAATAACGAAGTTACAGGCACTTTTATATTTGGCAGTCGAGGGGTCACTTTGCCATGAAATTTTCGGGGTTTTTCGCAGGTTTTCGTCCGGAATGGTATTTTTGGTTTTTGGGGCAGGGTTCAGGCTGCATTTGAAGCTAAAATTCAAGTCTCTAGCCACCGCGGTTTTGGAAATGGAGCCTTTTGAAAAAGTGCAAGTTTGACCCCTCTAGCTGCTCAAATAACGAAGTTACAGGCACTTTTATATTTGGCAGTCGAGGGGTCACTTTGCCATGAAATTTTCGGGGTTTTTCGCAGGTTTTCGTCCGGAATGGTGTTTTTGGTTTTTGGGGCAGGGTTCAGGCTGCATTTGAAGCTAAAATTCAAGTCTCTAGCCTCCGTGGTTTTGGAGATGGAGCCTTTTGAAAAAGTGCAAGTTTGACCCCTCTAGCTGCTCAAATAACGAAGTTACAGGCACTTTTATATTTGGCAGTCGAGGGGTAACTTTGCCATGAAATTTTCGGGGTTTTTCGCAGGTTTTCGTCCGGAATGGTATTTTTGGTTTTTGGGGCAGGGTTCAGGCTGCATTTGAAGCTAAAATTCAAGTCTCTAGCCACCGCGGTTTTGGAAATGGAGCCTTTTGGAAAAGTGCAAGTTTGACCCCTCTAGCTGCTCAAATAACGAAGTTACAGGCACTTTTATATTTGGCAGTCGAGGGGTCACTTTGCCATGAAATTTTCGGGGTTTTTCGCAGGTTTTCGTCCGGAATGGTATTTTTGGTTTTTGGGGCAGGGTTCAGGCTGCATTTGAAGCTAAAATTCAAGTCTCTAGCCACCGCGGTTTTGGAAATGGAGCCTTTTGAAAAAGTGCAAGTTTGACCCCTCTAGCTGCTCAAATAACGAAGTTACAGGCACTTTTATATTTGGCAGTCGAGGGGTCACTTTGCCATGAAATTTTCGGGGGTTTTCGCAGGTTTTCGTCCGGAATGGTGTTTTTGGTTTTTGGGGCAGGGTTCAGGCTGCATTTGAAGCTAAAATTCAAGTCTCTAGCCTCCGTGGTTTTGGAGATGGAGCCTTTTGAAAAAGTGCAAGTTTGACCCCTCTAGCTGCTCAAATAACGAAGTTACAGGCACTTTTATATTTGGCAGTCGAGGGGTCACTTTGCCATGAAATTTTCGGGGTTTTTCGCAGGTTTTCGTCCGGAATGGTGTTTTTGGTTTTTGGGGCAGGGTTCAGGCTGCATTTGAAGCTAAAATTCAAGTCTCTAGCCACCGCGGTTTTGGAAATGGAGCCTTTTGAAAAAGTGCAAGTTTGACCCCTCTAGCTGCTCAAATAACGAAGTTACAGGCACTTTTATATTTGGCAGTCGAGGGGTCACTTTGCCATGAAATTTTCGGGGTTTTTCGCAGGTTTTCGTCCGGAATGGTATTTTTGGTTTTTGGGGCAGGGTTCAGGCTGCATTTGAAGCTAAAATTCAAGTCTCTAGCCACCGCGGTTTTGGAAATGGAGCCTTTTGAAAAAGTGCAAGTTTGACCCCTCTGGCTGCTCAAATAACGAAGTTACAGGCACTTTTATATTTGGCAGTCGAGGGGTCACTTTGCCATGAAATTTTCGGGGTTTTTCGCAGGTTTTCGTCCGGAATGGTGTTTTTGGTTTTTGGGGCAGGGTTCAGGCTGCATTTGAAGCTAAAATTCAAGTCTCTAGCCACCGCGGTTTTGGAAATGGAGCCTTTTGAAAAAGTGCAAGTTTGACCCCTCTAGCTGCTCAAATAACGAAGTTACAGGCACTTTTATATTTGGCAGTCGAGGGGTCACTTTGCCATGAAATTTTCGGGGTTTTTCGCAGGTTTTCGTCCGGAATGGTATTTTTGGTTTTTGGGGCAGGGTTCAGGCTGCATTTCAAGCTAAAATTCAAGTCTCTAGCCTCCGTGGTTTTGGAGATGGAGCCTTTTGAAAAAGTGCAAGTTTGACCCCTCTAGCTGCTCAAATAACGAAGTTACAGGCACTTTTATATTTGGCAGTCGAGGGGTCACTTTGCCATGAAATTTTCGGGGTTTTTCGCAGGTTTTCGTCCGGAATGGTGTTTTTGGTTTTTGGGGCAGGGTTCAGGCTGCATTTGAAGCTAAAATTCAAGTCTCTAGCCTCCGTGGTTTTGGAGATGGAGCCTTTTGAAAAAGTGCAAGTTTGACCCCTCTAGCTGCTCAAATAACGAAGTTACAGGCACTTTTATATTTGGCAGTCGAGGGGTCACTTTGCCATGAAATTTTCGGGGTTTTTCGCAGGTTTTCGTCCGGAATGGTGTTTTTGGTTTTTGGGGCAGGGTTCAGGCTGCATTTGAAGCTAAAATTCAAGTCTCTAGCCACCGCGGTTTTGGAAATGGAGCCTTTTGAAAAAGTGCAAGTTTGACCCCTCTAGCTGCTCAAATAACGAAGTTACAGGCACTTTTATATTTGGCAGTCGAGGGGTCACTTTGCCATGAAATTTTCGGGGTTTTTCGCAGGTTTTCGTCCGGAATGGTGTTTTTGGTTTTTGGGGCAGGGTTCAGGCTGCATTTGAAGCTAAAATTCAAGTCTCTAGCCTCCGTGGTTTTGGAGATGGAGCCTTTTGAAAAAGTGCAAGTTTGACCCCTCTAGCTGCTCAAATAACGAAGTTACAGGCACTTTTATATTTGGCAGTCGAGGGGTCACTTTGCCATGAAATTTTCGGGGTTTTTCGCAGGTTTTCGTCCGGAATGGTGTTTTTGGTTTTTGGGGCAGGGTTCAGGCTGCATTTGAAGCTAAAATTCAAGTCTCTAGCCACCGCGGTTTTGGAAATGGAGCCTTTTGAAAAAGTGCAAGTTTGACCCCTCTAGCTGCTCAAATAACGAAGTTACAGGCACTTTTATATTTGGCAGTCGAGGGGTCACTTTGCCATGAAATTTTCGGGGTTTTTCGCAGGTTTTCGTCCGGAATGGTATTTTTGGTTCTTGGGGCAGGGTTCAGGCTGCATTTGAAGCTAAAATTCAAGTCTCTAGCCACCGCGGTTTTGGAGATGGAGCCTTTTGAAAAAGTGCAAGTTTGACCCCTCTAGCTGCTCAAATAACGAAGTTACTGGCACTTTTATATTTGGCAGTCGAGGAGTCACTTTGCCATGAAATTTTCGGAGTTTTTCGCAGGTTTTCGTCCGGAATGGTGTTTTTGGTTTTTGGGGCAGGGTTCAGGCTGCATTTGAAGCTAAAATTCAAGTCTCTAGCCTCCGTGGTTTTGGAGATGGAGCCTTTTGAAAAAGTGCAAGTTTGACCCCTCTAGCTGCTCAAATAACGAAGTTACAGGCACTTTTATATTTGGCAGTCGAGGGGTCACTTTGCCATGAAATTTTCGGGGTTTTTCGCAGGTTTTCGTCCGGAATGGTGTTTTTGGTTTTTGGGGCAGGGTTCAGGCTGCATTTGAAGCTAAAATTCAAGACTCTAGCCTCCGTGGTTTTGGAGATGGAGCCTTTTGAAAAAGTGCAAGTTTGACCCCTCTAGCTGCTCAAATAACGAAGTTACAGGCACTTTTATATTTGGCAGTCGAGGGGTCACTTTGCCATGAAATTTTCGGGGTTTTTCGCAGGTTTTCGTCCGGAATGGTGTTTTTGGTTTTTGGGGCAGGGTTCAGGCTGCATTTGAAGCTAAAATTCAAGTCTCTAGCCACCGCGGTTTTGGAAATGGAGCCTTTTGAAAAAGTGCAAGTTTGACCCCTCTAGCTGCTCAAATAACGAAGTTACAGGCACTTTTATATTTGGCAGTCGAGGGGTCACTTTGCCATGAAATTTTCGGGGTTTTTCGCAGGTTTTCGTCCGGAATGGTGTTTTTGGTTTTTGGGGCAGGGTTCAGGCTGCATTTGAAGCTAAAATTCAAGTCTCTAGCCTCCGTGGTTTTGGAGATGGAGCCTTTTGAAAAAGTGCAAGTTTGACCCCTCTAGCTGCTCAAATAACGAAGTTACAGGCACTTTTATATTTGGCAGTCGAGGGGTCACTTTGCCATGAAATTTTCGGGGTTTTTCGCAGGTTTTCGTCCGGAATGGTGTTTTTGGTTTTTGGGGCAGGGTTCAGGCTGCATTTGAAGCTAAAATTCAAGTCTCTAGCCTCCGAGGTTTTGGAGATGGAGCCTTTTGAAAAAGTGCAAGTTTGACCCCTCTAGCTGCTCAAATAACGAAGTTACAGGCACTTTTATATTTGGCAGTCGAGGGGTCACTTTGCCATGAAATTTTCGGGGTTTTTCGCAGGTTTTCGTCCGGAATGGTGTTTTTGGTTTTTGGGGCAGGGTTCAGGCTGCATTTGAAGCTAAAATTCAAGTCTCTAGCCTCCGTGGTTTTGGAGATGAAGCCTTTTGAAAAAGTGCAAGTTTGGCCCCTCTAGCTGCTCAAATAACGAAGTTACAGGCACTTTTATATTTGGCAGTCGAGGGGTCACTTTGCCATGAAATTTTCGGGGTTTTTCGCAGGTTTTCGTCCGGAATGGTGTTTTTGGTTTTTGGGGCAGGGTTCAGGCTGCATTTGAAGCTAAAATTCAAGTCTCTAGCCACCGCGGTTTTGGAAATGGAGCCTTTTGAAAAAGTGCAAGTTTGACCCCTCTAGCTGCTCAAATAGCGAAGTTACAGGCACTTTTATATTTGGCAGTCGAGGGGTCACTTTGCCATGAAATTTTCGGGGTTTTTCGCAGGTTTTCGTCCGGAATGGTGTTTTTGGTTTTTGGGGCAGGGTTCAGGCTGCATTTGAAGCTAAAATTCAAGTCTCTAGCCTCCGTGGTTTTGGAGATGGAGCCTTTTGAAAAAGTGCAAGTTTGACCCCTCTAGCTGCTCAAATAACGAAGTTACAGGCACTTTTATATTTGGCAGTCGAGGGGTCACTTTGCCATGAAATTTTCGGGGTTTTTCGCAGGTTTTCGTCCGGAATGGTGTTTTTGGTTTTTGGGGCAGGGTTCAGGCTGCATTTGAAGCTAAAATTCAAGTCTCTAGCCTCCGTGGTTTTGGAGATGGAGCCTTTTGAAAAAGTGCAAGTTTGACCCCTCTAGCTGCTCAAATAACGAAGTTACAGGCACTTTTATATTTGGCAGTCGAGGGGTCACTTTGCCATGAAATTTTCGGGGTTTTTCGCAGGTTTTCGTCCGGAATGGTGTTTTTGGTTTTTGGGGCAGGGTTCAGGCTGCATTTGAAGCTAAAATTCAAGTCTCTAGCCTCCGTGGTTTTGGAGATGGAGCCTTTTGAAAAAGTGCAAGTTTGACCCCTCTAGCTGCTCAAATAACGAAGTTACAGGCACTTTTATATTTGGCAGTCGAGGGGTCACTTTGCCATGAAATTTTCGGGGTTTTTCGCAGGTTTTCGTCCGGAATGGTGTTTTTGGTTTTTGGGGCAGGGTTCAGGCTGCATTTGAAGCTAAAATTCAAGTCTCTAGCCTCCGAGGTTTTGGAGATGGAGCCTTTTGAAAAAGTGCAAGTTTGACCCCTCTAGCTGCTCAAATAACGAAGTTACAGGCACTTTTATATTTGGCAGTCGAGGGGTCACTTTGCCATGAAATTTTCGGGGTTTTTCGCAGGTTTTCGTCCGGAATGGTGTTTTTGGTTTTTGGGGCAGGGTTCAGGCTGCACTTGAAGCTAAAATTCAAGTCTCTAGCCTCCGTGGTTTTGGAGATGGAGCCTTTTGAAAAAGTGCAAGTTTGACCCCTCTAGCTGCTCAAATAACGAAGTTACAGGCACTTTTATATTTGGCAGTCGAGGGGTCACTTTGCCATGAAATTTTCGGGGTTTTTCGCAGGTTTTCGTCCGGAATGGTGTTTTTGGTTTTTGGGGCAGGGTTCAGGCTGCATTTGAAGCTAAAATTCAAGTCTCTAGCCTCCGTGGTTTTGGAGATGGAGCCTTTTGAAAAAGTGCAAGTTTGGCCCCTCTAGCTGCACAAATAACGAAGTTACAGGCACTTTTATATTTGGCAGTCGAGGGGTCACTTTGCCATGAAATTTTCGGGGTTTTTCGCAGGTTTTCGTCCGGAATGGTGTTTTTGGTTTTTGGGGCAGGGTTCAGGCTGCATTTGAAGCTAAAATTCAAGTCTCTAGCCACCGCGGTTTTGGAAATGGAGCCTTTTGAAAAAGTGCAAGTTTGACCCCTCTAGCTGCTCAAATAACGAAGTTACAGGCACTTTTATATTTGGCAGTCGAGGGGTCACTTTGCCATGAAATTTTCGGGGTTTTTCGCAGGTTTTCGTCCGGAATGGTGTTTTTGGTTTTTGGGGCAGGGTTCAGGCTGCATTTGAAGCTAAAATTCAAGTCTCTAGCCTCCGTGGTTTTGGAGATGGAGCCTTTTGAAAAAGTGCAAGTTTGACCCCTCTAGCTGCTCAAATAACGAAGTTACAGGCACTTTTATATTTGGCAGTCGAGGGGTCACTTTGCCATGAAATTTTCGGGGTTTTTTGCAGGTTTTCGTCCGGAATGGTGTTTTTGGTTTTTGGGGCAGGGTTCAGGCTGCATTTGAAGCTAAAATTCAAGTCTCTAGCCTCCGAGGTTTTGGAGATGGAGCCTTTTGAAAAAGTGCAAGTTTGACCCCTCTAGCTGCTCAAATAACGAAGTTACAGGCACTTTTCTATTTGGCAGTCGAGGGGTCACTTTGCCATGAAATTTTCGGGGTTTTTCGCAGGTTTTCGTCCGGAATGGTGTTTTTGGTTTTTGGGGCAGGGTTCAGGCTGCATTTGAAGCTAAAATTCAAGTCTCTAGCCTCCGTGGTTTTGGAGATGGAGCCTTTTGGAAAAGTGCAAGTTTGACCCCTCTTGCTGCTCAAATAACGAAGTTACAGGCACTTTTATATTTGGCAGTCGAGGGGTCACTTTGCCATGAAATTTTCGGGGTTTTTCGCAGGTTTTCGTCCGGAATGGTATTTTTGGTTTTTGGGGCAGGGTTCAGGCTGCATTTGAAGCTAAAATTCAAGTCTCTAGCCACCGCGGTTTTGGAAATGGAGCCTTTTGAAAAAGTGCAAGTTTGACCCCTCTAGCTGCTCAAATAACGAAGTTACAGGCACTTTTATATTTGGCAGTCGAGGGGTCACTTTGCCATGAAATTTTCGGGGTTTTTCGCAGGTTTTCGTCCGGAATGGTGTTTTTGGTTTTTGGGGCAGGGTTCAGGCTGCATTTGAAGCTAAAATTCAAGTCTCTAGCCTCCGTGGTTTTGGAGATGGAGCCTTTTGAAAAAGTGCAAGTTTGACCCCTCTAGCTGCTCAAATAACGAAGTTACAGGCACTTTTATATTTGGCAGTCGAGGGGTCACTTTGCCATGAAATTTTCGGGGTTTTTCGCAGGTTTTCGTCCGGAATGGTGTTTTTGGTTTTTGGGGCAGGGTTCAGGCTGCATTCGAAGCTAAAATTCAAGTCTCTAGCCTCCGTGGTTTTGGAGATGGAGCCTTTTGAAAAAGTGCAAGTTTGACCCCTCTAGCTGCTCAAATAACGAAGTTACAGGCACTTTTATATTTGGCAGTCGAGGGGTCACTTTGCCATGAAATTTTCGGGGTTTTTCGCAGGGTTTTCGTCCGGAATGGTATTTTTGGTTTTTGGGGCAGGGTTCAGGCTGCATTTGAAGCTAAAATTCAAGTCTCTAGCCACCGCGGTTTTGGAAATGGAGCCTTTTGAAAAAGTGCAAGTTTGGCCCCTCTAGCTGCTCAAATAACGAAGTTACAGGCACTTTTATATTTGGCAGTCGAGGGGTCACTTTGCCATGAAATTTTCGGGGTTTTTCGCAGGTTTTCGTCCGGAATGGTGTTTTTGGTTTTTGGGGCAGGGTTCAGGCTGCATTTGAAGCTAAAATTCAAGTCTCTAGCCTCCGAGGTTTTGGAGATGGAGCCTTTTGAAAAAGTGCAAGTTTGACCCCTCTAGCTGCTCAAATAACGAAGTTACAGGCACTTTTATATTTGGCAGTCGAGGGGTCACTTTGCCATGAAATTTTCGGGGTTTTTCGCAGGTTTTCGTCCGGAATGGTGTTTTTGGTTTTTGGGGCAGGGTTCAGGCTGCATTTGAAGCTAAAATTCAAGTCTCTAGCCTCCGTGGTTTTGGAGATGGAGCCTTTTGGAAAAGTGCAAGTTTGACCCCTCTAGCTGCTCAAATAACGAAGTTACAGGCACTTTTATATTTGGCAGTCGAGGGGTCACTTTGCCATGAAATTTTCGGGGTTTTTCGCAGGTTTTCGTCCGGAATGGTGTTTTTGGTTTTTGGGGCAGGGTTCAGGCTGCATTTGAAGCTAAAATTCAAGTCTCTAGCCTCCGTGGTTTTGGAGATGGAGCCTTTTGAAAAAGTGCAAGTTTGACCCCTCTAGCTGCTCAAATAACGAAGTTACAGGCACTTTTATATTTGGCAGTCGAGGGGTCACTTTGCCATGAAATTTTCGGGGTTTTTCGCAGGTTTTCGTCCGGAATGGTGTTTTTGGTTTTTGGGGCAGGGTTCAGGCTGCATTCGAAGCTAAAATTCAAGTCTCTAGCCTCCGTGGTTTTGGAGATGGAGCCTTTTGAAAAAGTGCAAGTTTGACCCCTCTAGCTGCTCAAATAACGAAGTTACAGGCACTTTTATATTTGGCAGTCGAGGGGTCACTTTGCCATGAAATTTTCGGGGTTTTTCGCAGGGTTTTCGTCCGGAATGGTATTTTTGGTTTTTGGGGCAGGGTTCAGGCTGCATTTGAAGCTAAAATTCAAGTCTCTAGCCACCGCGGTTTTGGAAATGGAGCCTTTTGAAAAAGTGCAAGTTTGACCCCTCTAGCTGCTCAAATAACGAAGTTACAGGCACTTTTATATTTGGCAGTCGAGGGTCACTTTGCCATGAAATTTTCGGGGTTTCTCGCAGGTTTTCGTCCGGAATGGTGTTTTTGGTTTTTGGGGCATTGTTCAGGCTGCATTTGAAGCTAACATTCAAGTCTCTAGCCTCCGTGGTTTTGGAGATGGAGCCTTTTGAAAAAGTGCAAGTTTGACCCCTCTAGCTGCTCAAATAACGAAGTTACAGGCACTTTTATATTTGGCAGTCGAGGGGTCACTTTGCCATGAAATTTTCGGGGTTTTTCGCAGGTTTTCGTCCGGAATGGTGTTTTTGGTTTTTGGGGCAGGGTTCAGGCTGCATTTGAAGCTAAAATTCAAGTCTCTAGCCTCCGAGGTTTTGGAGATGGAGCCTTTTGAAAAAGTGCAAGTTTGACCCCTCTAGCTGCTCAAATAACGAAGTTACAGGCACTTTTATATTTGGCAGTCGAGGGGTCACTTTGCCATGAAATTTTCGGGGTTTTTCGCAGGTTTTCGTCCGGAATGGTGTTTTTGGTTTTTGGGGCAGGGTTCAGGCTGCATTTGAAGCTAAAATTCAAGTCTCTAGCCTCCGTGGTTTTGGAGATGGAGCCTTTTGAAAAAGTGCAAGTTTGGCCCCTCTAGCTGCTCAAATAACGAAGTTACAGGCACTTTTATATTTGGCAGTCGAGGGGTCACTTTGCCATGAAATTTTCGGGGTTTTTCGCAGGTTTTCGTCCGGAATGGTGTTTTTGGTTTTTGGGGCAGGGTTCAGGCTGCATTTGAAGCTAAAATTCAAGTCTCTAGCCTCCGAGGTTTTGGAGATGGAGCCTTTTGAAAAAGTGCAAGTTTGACCCCTCTAGCTGCTCAAATAACGAAGTTACAGGCACTTTTATATTTGGCAGTCGAGGGGTCACTTTGCCATGAAATTTTCGGGGTTTTTCGCAGGTTTTCGTCCGGAATGGTGTTTTTGGTTTTTGGGGCAGGGTTCAGGCTGCATTTGAAGCTAAAATTCAAGTCTCTAGCCTCCGTGGTTTTGGAGATGGAGCCTTTTGAAAAAGTGCAAGTTTGACCCCTCTAGCTGCTCAAATAACGAAGTTACAGGCACTTTTATATTTGGCAGTCGAGGGGTCACTTTGCCATGAAATTTTCGGGGTTTTTCGCAGGTTTTCGTCCGGAATGGTGTTTTTGGTTTTTGGGGCAGGGTTCAGGCTGCATTTGAAGCTAAAATTCAAGTCTCTAGCCACCGTGGTTTTGGAGATGGAGCCTTTTGGAAAAGTGCAAGTTTGACCCCTCTAGCTGCTCAAATAACGAAGTTACAGGCACTTTTATATTTGGCAGTCGAGGGGTCACTTTGCCATGAAATTTTCGGGGTTTTTCGCAGGTTTTCGTCCGGAATGGTGTTTTTGGTTTTTGGGGCAGGGTTCAGGCTGCATTTGAAGCTAAAATTCAAGTCTCTAGCCTCCGAGGTTTTGGAGATGGAGCCTTTTGAAAAAGTGCAAGTTTGACCCCTCTAGCTGCTCAAATAACGAAGTTACAGGCACTTTTATATTTGGCAGTCGAGGGGTCACTTTGCCATGAAATTTTCGGGGTTTTTCGCAGGTTTTCGTCCGGAATGGTGTTTTTGGTTTTTGGGGCAGGGTTCAGGCTGCATTTGAAGCTAAAATTCAAGTCTCTAGCCTCCGTGGTTTTGGAGATGGAGCCTTTTGAAAAAGTGCAAGTTTGACCCCTCTAGCTGCTCAAATAACGAAGTTACAGGCACTTTTATATTTGGCAGTCGAGGGGTCACTTTGCCATGAAATTTTCGGGGTTTTTCGCAGGTTTTCGTCCGGAATGGTGTTTTTGGTTTTTGGGGCAGGGTTCAGGCTGCATTTGAAGCTAAAATTCAAGTCTCTAGCCTCCGTGGTTTTGAAGATGGAGCCTTTTGGAAAAGTGCAAGTTTGACCCCTCTAGCTGCTCAAATAACGAAGTTACAGGCACTTTTATATTTGGCAGTCAAGGGGTCACTTTGCCATGAAATTTTCGGGGTTTTTTGCAGGTTTTCGTCCGGAATGGTGTTTTTGGTTTTTGGGGCAGGGTTCAGGCTGCATTTGAAGCTAAAATTCAAGTCTCTAGCCTCCGTGGTTTTGGAGATGGAGCCTTTTGAAAAAGTGCAAGTTTGACCCCTCTAGCTGCTCAAATAACGAAGTTACAGGCACTTTTATATTTGGCAGTCGAGGGGTCACTTTGCCATGAAATTTTCGGGGTTTTTCGCAGGTTTTCGTCCGGAATGGTATTTTTGGTTTTTGGGGCAGGGTTCAGGCTGCATTTGAAGCTAAAATTCAAGTCTCTAGCCACCGCGGTTTTGGAAATGGAGCCTTTTGAAAAAGTGCAAGTTTGACCCCTCTAGCTGCTCAAATAACGAAGTTACAGGCACTTTTATATTTGGCAGTCGAGGGGTCACTTTGCCATGAAATTTTCGGGGTTTTTCGCAGGTTTTCGTCCGGAATGGTGTTTTTGGTTTTTGGGGCAGGGTTCAGGCTGCATTTGAAGCTGAAATTCAAGTCTCTAGCCTCCGTGGTTTTGGAGATGGAGCCTTTTGAAAAAGTGCAAGTTTGACCCCTCTAGCTGCTCAAATAACGAAGTTACAGGCACTTTTATATTTGGCAGTCGAGGGGTCACTTTGCCATGAAATTTTCGGGGTTTTTCGCAGGTTTTCGTCCGGAATGGTGTTTTTGGTTTTTGGGGCAGGGTTCAGGCTGCATTTGAAGCTAAAATTCAAGTCTCTAGCCTCCGTGGTTTTGGAGATGGAGCCTTTTGAAAAAGTGCAAGTTTGACCCCTCTAGCTGCTCAAATAACGAAGTTACAGGCACTTTTATATTTGGCAGTCGAGGGGTCACTTTGCCATGAAATTTTCGGGGTTTTTCGCAGGGTTTTCGTCCGGAATGGTATTTTTGGTTTTTGGGGCAGGGTTCAGGCTGCATTTGAAGCTAAAATTCAAGTCTCTAGCCACCGCGGTTTTGGAAATGGAGCCTTTTGAAAAAGTGCAAGTTTGACCCCTCTAGCTGCTCAAATAACGAAGTTACAGGCACTTTTATATTTGGCAGTCGAGGGTCACTTTGCCATGAAATTTTCGGGGTTTCTCGCAGGTTTTCGTCCGGAATGGTATTTTTGGTTTTTGGGGCAGGGTTCAGGCTGCATTTGAAGCTAAAATTCAAGTCTCTAGCCTCCGTGGTTTTGGAGATGGAGCCTTTTGAAAAAGTGCAAGTTTGACCCCTCTAGCTGCTAAAATAACGAAGTTACAGGCACTTTTATATTTGGCAGTCGAGGGGTCACTTTGCCATGAAATTTTCGGGGTTTTTCGCAGGTTTTCGTCCGGAATGGTGTTTTTGGTTTTTGGGGCAGGGTTCAGGCTGCATTTGAAGCTAAAATTCAAGTCTCTAGCCTCCGTGGTTTTGGAGATGGAGCCTTTTGAAAAAGTGCAAGTTTGACCCCTCTAGCTGCTCAAATAACGAAGTTACAGGCACTTTTATATTTGGCAGTCGAGGGGTCACTTTGCCATGAAATTTTCGGGGTTTTTCGCAGGTTTTCGTCCGGAATGGTGTTTTTGGTTTTTGGGGCAGGGTTCAGGCTGCATTTGAAGCTAAAATTCAAGTCTCTAGCCTCCGAGGTTTTGGAGATGGAGCCTTTTGAAAAAGTGCAAGTTTGACCCCTCTAGCTGCTCAAATAACGAAGTTACAGGCACTTTTATATTTGGCAGTCGAGGGGTCACTTTGCCATGAAATTTTCGGGGTTTTTCGCAGGTTTTCGTCCGGAATGGTGTTTTTGGTTTTTGGGGCAGGGTTCAGGCTGCATTTGAAGCTAAAATTCAAGTCTCTAGCCTCCGTGGTTTTGGAGATGGAGCCTTTTGAAAAAGTGCAAGTTTGACCCCTCTAGCTGCTCAAATAACGAAGTTACAGGCACTTTTATATTTGGCAGTCGAGGGGTCACTTTGCCATGAAATTTTCGGGGTTTTTCGCAAGTTTTCGTCCGGAATGGTGTTTTTGGTTTTTGGGGCAGGGTTCAGGCTGCATTTAAAGCTAAAATTCAAGTCTCTAGCCTCCGTGGTTTTGGAGATGGAGCCTTTTGAAAAAGTGCAAGTTTGACCCCTCTAGCTGCTCAAATAACGAAGTTACAGGCACTTTTATATTTGGCAGTCGAGGGGTCACTTTGCCATGAAATTTTCGGGGTTTTTCGCAGGTTTTCGTCCGGAATGGTGTTTTTGGTTTTTGGGGCAGGGTTCAGGCTGCATTTGAAGCTAAAATTCAAGTCTCTAGCCTCCGTGGTTTTGGAGATGGAGCCTTTTGAAAAAGTGCAAGTTTGACCCCTCTAGCTGCTCAAATAACGAAGTTACAGGCACTTTTATGTTTGGCAGTCGAGGGGTCACTTTGCCATGAAATTTTCGGGGTTTTTCGCAGGTTTTCGTCTGGAATGGTGTTTTTGGTTTTTGGGGCAGGGTTCAGGCTGCATTTGAAGCTAAAATTCAAGTCTCTAGCCTCCGTGGTTTTGGAGATGGAGCCTTTTGAAAAAGTGCAAGTTTGACCCCTCTAGCTGCTCAAATAACGAAGTTACAGGCACTTTTATATTTGGCAGTCGAGGGGTCACTTTGCCATGAAATTTTCGGGGTTTTTCGCAGGTTTTCGTCCGGAATGGTGTTTTTGGTTTTTGGGGCAGGGTTCAGGCTGCATTTGAAGCTAAAATTCAAGTCTCTAGCCACCGCGGTTTTGGAAATGGAGCCTTTTGAAAAAGTGCAAGTTTGACCCCTCTAGCTGCTCAAATAACGAAGTTACTGGCACTTTTATATTTGGCAGTCGAGGGGTCACTTTGCCATGAAATTTTCGGGGTTTTTCGCAGGTTTTCGTCCGGAATGGTGTTTTTGGTTTTTGGGGCAGGGTTCAGGCTGCATTTGAAGCTAAAATTCAAGTCTCTAGCCTCCGTGGTTTTGGAGATGGAGCCTTTTGAAAAAGTGCAAGTTTGACCCCTCTAGCTGCTCAAATAACGAAGTTACAGGCACTTTTATATTTGGCAGTCGAGGGGTCACTTTGCCATGGAATTTTCGGGGTTTTTCGCAGGTTTTCGTCCGGAATGGTGTTTTTGGTTTTTGGGGCAGGGTTCAGGCTGCATTTGAAGCTAAAATTCAAGTCTCTAGCCTCCGTGGTTTTGGAGATGGAGCCTTTTGAAAAAGTGCAAGTTTGACCCCTCTAGCTGCTCAAATAACGAAGTTACAGGCACTTTTATATTTGGCAGTCGAGGGGTCACTTTGCCATGAAATTTTCGGGGTTTTTCGCAGGTTTTCGTCCGGAATGGTATTTTTGGTTTTTGGGGCAGGGTTCAGGCTGCATTTGAAGCTAAAATTCAAGTCTCTAGCCTCCGTGGTTTTGGAGATGGAGCCTTTTGAAAAAGTGCAAGTTTGACCCCTCTAGCTGCTCAAATAACGAAGTTACAGGCACTTTTATATTTGGCAGTCGAGGGGTCACTTTGCCATGAAATTTTCGGGGTTTTTCGCAGGTTTTCGTCCGGAATGGTGTTTTTGGTTTTTGGGGCAGGGTTCAGGCTGCATTTGAAGCTAAAATTCAAGTCTCTAGCCTCCGTGGTTTTGGAGATGGAGCCTTTTGAAAAAGTGCAAGTTTGACCCCTCTAGCTGCTCAAATAACGAAGTTACAGGCACTTTTATATTTGGCAGTCGAGGGGTCACTTTGCCATGAAATTTTCGGGGTTTTTTCGCAGGTTTTCGTCCGGAATGGTGTTTTTGGTTTTTGGGGCAGGGTTCAGGCTGCATTTGAAGCTAAAATTCAAGTCTCTAGCCTCCGTGGTTTTGGAGATGGAGCCTTTTGAAAAAGTGCAAAGTTTGACCCCTCTAGCTGCTCAAATAACGAAGTTACAGGCACTTTTATATTTGGCAGTCGAGGGGTCACTTTGCCATGGAATTTTCGGGGTTTTTCGCAGGTTTTCGTCCGGAATGGTGTTTTTGGTTTTTGGGGCAGGGTTCAGGCTGCATTTGAAGCTAAAATTCAAGTCTCTAGCCTCCGTGGTTTTGGAGATGGAGCCTTTTGAAAAAGTGCAAGTTTGACCCCTCTAGCTGCTCAAATAACGAAGTTACAGGCACTTTTATATTTGGCAGTCGAGGGGTCACTTTGCCATGAAATTTTCGGGGTTTTTCGCAGGTTTTCGTCCGGAATGGTATTTTTGGTTTTTGGGGCAGGGTTCAGGCTGCATTTGAAGCTAAAATTCAAGTCTCTAGCCTCCGTGGTTTTGGAGATGGAGCCTTTTGAAAAAGTGCAAGTTTGACCCCTCTAGCTGCTCAAATAACGAAGTTACAGGCACTTTTATATTTGGCAGTCGAGGGGTCACTTTGCCATGAAATTTTCGGGGTTTTTCGCAGGTTTTCGTCCGGAATGGTGTTTTTGGTTTTTGGGGGCAGGGTTCAGGCTGCATTTGAAGCTAAAATTCAAGTCTCTAGCCTCCGTGGTTTTGGAGATGGAGCCTTTTGAAAAAGTGCAAGTTTGACCCCTCTAGCTGCTCAAATAACGAAGTTACAGGCACTTTTATATTTGGCAGTCGAGGGGTCACTTTGCCATGGAATTTTCGGGGTTTTTCGCAGGTTTTCGTCCGGAATGGTGTTTTTGGTTTTTGGGGCAGGGTTCAGGCTGCATTTGAAGCTAAAATTCAAGTCTCTAGCCTCCGTGGTTTTGGAGATGGAGCCTTTTGAAAAAGTGCAAGTTTGACCCCTCTAGCTGCTCAAATAACGAAGTTACAGGCACTTTTATATTTGGCAGTCGAGGGGTCACTTTGCCATGAAATTTTCGGGGTTTTTCGCAGGTTTTCGTCCGGAATGGTATTTTTGGTTTTTGGGGCAGGGTTCAGGCTGCATTTGAAGCTAAAATTCAAGTCTCTAGCCTCCGTGGTTTTGGAGATGGAGCCTTTTGAAAAAGTGCAAGTTTGACCCCTCTAGCTGCTCAAATAACGAAGTTACAGGCACTTTTATATTTGGCAGTCGAGGGGTCACTTTGCCATGAAATTTTCGGGGTTTTTCGCAGGTTTTCGTCCGGAATGGTGTTTTTGGTTTTTGGGGCAGGGTTCAGGCTGCATTTGAAGCTAAAATTCAAGTCTCTAGCCTCCGTGGTTTTGGAGATGGAGCCTTTTGAAAAAGTGCAAGTTTGACCCCTCTAGCTGCTCAAATAACGAAGTTACAGGCACTTTTATATTTGGCAGTCGAGGGGTCACTTTGCCATGGAATTTTCGGGGTTTTTCGCAGGTTTTCGTCCGGAATGGTGTTTTTGGTTTTTGGGGCAGGGTTCAGGCTGCATTTGAAGCTAAAATTCAAGTCTCTAGCCTCCGTGGTTTTGGAGATGGAGCCTTTTGAAAAAGTGCAAGTTTGACCCCTCTAGCTGCTCAAATAACGAAGTTACAGGCACTTTTATATTTGGCAGTCGAGGGGTCACTTTGCCATGAAATTTTCGGGGTTTTTCGCAGGTTTTCGTCCGGAATGGTATTTTTGGTTTTTGGGGCAGGGTTCAGGCTGCATTTGAAGCTAAAATTCAAGTCTCTAGCCTCCGTGGTTTTGGAGATGGAGCCTTTTGAAAAAGTGCAAGTTTGACCCCTCTAGCTGCTCAAATAACGAAGTTACAGGCACTTTTATATTTGGCAGTCGAGGGGTCACTTTGCCATGAAATTTTCGGGGTTTTTCGCAGGTTTTCGTCCGGAATGGTGTTTTTGGTTTTTGGGGCAGGGTTCAGGCTGCATTTGAAGCTAAAATTCAAGTCTCTAGCCTCCGTGGTTTTGGAGATGGAGCCTTTTGAAAAAGTGCAAGTTTGACCCCTCTAGCTGCTCAAATAACGAAGTTACAGGCACTTTTATATTTGGCAGTCGAGGGGTCACTTTGCCATGAAATTTTCGGGGTTTTTCGCAGGTTTTCGTCCGGATGGTGTTTTTGGTTTTTGGGGCAGGGTTCAGGCTGCATTTGAAGCTAAAATTCAAGTCTCTAGCCTCCGTGGTTTTGGAGATGGAGCCTTTTGAAAAAGTGCAAGTTTGACCCCTCTAGCTGCTCAAATAACGAAGTTACAGGCACTTTTATATTTGGCAGTCGAGGGGTCACTTTGCCATGAAATTTTCGGGGTTTTTCGCAGGTTTTCGTCCGGAATGGTGTTTTTGGTTATTGGGGCAGGGTTCAGGCTGCATTTGAAGCTAAAATTCAAGTCTCTAGCCACCGCGGTTTTGGAAATGGAGCCTTTTGAAAAAGTGCAACTTTGACCCCTCTAGCTGCTCAAATAACGAAGTTACAGGCACTTTTATATTTGGCAGTCGAGGGGTCACTTTGCCATGAAATTTTCGGGGTTTTCGCAGGTTTTCGTCCGGAGTGGTATTTTTGGTTATTGGGGCAGGGTTCAGGCTGCATTTGAAGCTAAAATTCAAGTCTCTAGCCACCGCGGTTTTGGAAATGGAGCCTTTTGAAAAAGTGCAAGTTTGACCCCTCTAGCTGCTCAAATAACGAAGTTACTGGCACTTTTATATTTGGCAGTCGAGGGGTCACTTTGCCATGAAATTTCCGGGGTTTTTCGCAGGTTTTCGTCCGGAATGGTGTTTTTGGTTTTTGGGGCAGGGTTCAGGCTGCATTTGAAGCTAAAATTCAAGTCTCTAGCCTCCGTGGTTTTGGAGATGGAGCCTTTTGAAAAAGTGCAAGTTTGACCCCTCTAGCTGCTCAAATAACGAAGTTACAGGCACTTTTATATTTGGCAGTCGAGGGGTCACTTTGCCATGAAATTTTCGGGGTTTTTCGCAGGTTTTCGTCCGGAATGGTGTTTTTGGTTTTTGGGGCAGGGTTCAGGCTGCATTTGAAGCTAAAATTCAAGTCTCTAGCCTCCGTGGTTTTGGAGATGGAGCCTTTTGAAAAAGTGCAAGTTTGACCCCTCTAGCTGCTCAAATAACGAAGTTACAGGCACTTTTATATTTGGCAGTCGAGGGGTCACTTTGCCATGAAATTTTCGGGGTTTTTCGCAGGTTTTCGTCCGGAATGGTGTTTTTGGTTTTTGGGGCAGGGTTCAGGCTGCATTTGAAGCTAAAATTCAAGTCTCTAGCCTCCGTGGTTTTGGAGATGGAGCCTTTTGAAAAAGTGCAAGTTCGACCCCTCTAGCTGCTCAAATAACGAAGATACAGGCACTTTTATATTTGGCAGTCGAGGGGTCACTTTGCCATGAAATTTTCGGGGTTTTTCGCAGGTTTTCGTCCGGAATGGTGTTTTTGGTTTTTGGGGCAGGGTTCAGGCTGCATTTGAAGCTAAAATTCAAGTCTCTAGCCTCCGTGGTTTTGGAGATGGAGCCTTTTGAAAAAGTGCAAGTTTGACCCCTCTAGCTGCTCAAATAACGAAGTTGCAGGCACTTTTATATTTGGCAGTCGAGGGGTCACTTTGCCATGAAATTTTCGGGGTTTTTCGCAGGTTTTCGTCCGGAATGGTGTTTTTGGTTTTTGGGGCAGGGTTCAGGCTGCATTTGAAGCTAAAATTCAAGTCTCTAGCCTCCGTGGTTTTGGAGATGGAGCCTTTTGAAAAAGTGCAAGTTTGACCCCTCTAGCTGCTCAAATAACGAAGATACAGGCACTTTTATATTTGGCAGTCGAGGGGTCACTTTGCCATGAAATTTTCGGGGTTTTTCGCAGGTTTTCGTCCGGAATGGTGTTTTTGGTTTTTGGGGCAGGGTTCAGGCTGCATTTGAAGCTAAAATTCAAGTCTCTAGCCTCCGTGGTTTTGGAGATGGAGCCTTTTGAAAAAGTGCAAGTTTGACCCCTCTAGCTGCTCAAATAACGAAGTTACAGGCACTTTTATATTTGGCAGTCGAGGGGTCACTTTGCCATGAAATTTTCGGGGTTTCTCGCAGGTTTTCGTCCGGAATGGTATTTTTGGTTTTTGGGGCAGGGTTCAGGCTGCATTTGAAGCTAAGATTCAAGTCTCTAGCCTCCGTGGTTTTGGAGATGGAGCCTTTTGAAAAAGTGCAAGTTTGACCCCTCTAGCTGCTCAAATAACGAAGTTACAGGCACTTTTATATTTGGCAGTCGAGGGGTCACTTTGCCATGAAATTTTCGGGGTTTTTCGCAGGTTTTCGTCCGGAATGGTGTTTTTGGTTTTTGGGGCAGGGTTCAGGCTGCATTTGAAGCTAAAATTCAAGTCTCTAGCCTCCGTGGTTTTGGAGATGGAGCCTTTTGAAAAAGTGCAAGTTTGACCCCTCTAGCTGCTCAAATAACGAAGATACAGGCACTTTTATATTTGGCAGTCGAGGGGTCACTTTGCCATGAAATTTTCGGGGTTTTTCGCAGGTTTTCGTCCGGAATGGTGTTTTTGGTTTTTGGGGCAGGGTTCAGGCTGCATTTGAAGCTAAAATTCAAGTCTCTAGCCTCCGTGGTTTTGGAGATGGAGCCTTTTGAAAAAGTGCAAGTTTGACCCCTCTAGCTGCTCAAATAACGAAGTTGCAGGCACTTTTATATTTGGCAGTCGAGGGGTCACTTTGCCATGAAATTTTCGGGGTTTTTCGCAGGTTTTCGTCCGGAATGGTGTTTTTGGTTTTTGGGGCAGGGTTCAGGCTGCATTTGAAGCTAAAATTCAAGTCTCTAGCCTCCGTGGTTTTGGAGATGGAGCCTTTTGAAAAAGTGCAAGTTTGACCCCTCTCGCTGCTCAAATAACGAAGTTACAGGCACTTTTATATTTGGCAGTCGAGGGGTCACTTTGCCATGAAATTTTCGGGGTTTTTCGCAGGTTTTCGTCCGGAATGGTGTTTTTGGTTATTGGGGCAGGGTTCAGGCTGCATTTGAAGCTAAAATTCAAGTCTCTAGCCACCGCGGTTTTGGAAATGGAGCCTTTTGAAAAAGTGCAAGTTTGACCCCTCTAGCTGCTCAAATAACGAAGTTACTGGCACTTTTATATTTGGCAGTCGAGGGGTCACTTCGCCATGAAATTTCCGGGGTTTTTCGCAGGTTTTCGTCCGGAATGGTGTTTTTGGTTTTTGGGGCAGGGTTCAGGCTGCATTTGAAGCTAAAATTCAAGTCTCTAGCCTCCGTGGTTTTGGAGATGGAGCCTTTTGAAAAAGTGCAAGTTTGACCCCTCTAGCTGCTCAAATAACGAAGTCACAGGCACTTTTACATTTGGCAGTCGAGGGGTCACTTTGCCATGAAATTTTCGGGGTTTTTCGCAGGTTTTCGTCCGGAATGGTGTTTTTGGTTTTTGGGGCAGGGTTCAGGCTGCATTTGAAGCTAAAATTCAAGTCTCTAGCCTCCGTGGTTTTGGAGATGGAGCCTTTTGAAAAAGTGCAAGTTTGACCCCTCTAGCTGCTCAAATAACGAAGTTACAGGCACTTTTATATTTGGCAGTCGAGGGGTCACTTTGCCATGAAATTTTCGGGGTTTTCGCAGGTTTTCGTCCGGAGTGGTATTTTTGGTTATTGGGGCAGGGTTCAGGCTGCATTTGAAGCTAAAATTCAAGTCTCTAGCCACCGCGGTTTTGGAAATGGAGCCTTTTGAAAAAGTGCAAGTTTGACCCCTCTAGCTGCTCAAATAACGAAGTTACTGGCACTTTTATATTTGGCAGTCGAGGGGTCACTTTGCCATGAAATTTCCGGGGTTTTTCGCAGGTTTTCGTCCGGAATGGTGTTTTTGGTTTTTGGGGCAGGGTTCAGGCTGCATTTGAAGCTAAAATTCAAGTCTCTAGCCTCCGTGGTTTTGGAGATGGAGCCTTTTGAAAAAGTGCAAGTTTGACCCCTCTAGCTGCTCAAATAACGAAGTTACAGGCACTTTTATATTTGGCAGTCGAGGGGTCACTTTGCCATGAAATTTTCGGGGTTTTTCGCAGATTTTCGTCCGGAATGGTGTTTTTGGTTTTTGGGGCAGGGTTCAGGCTGCATTTGAAGCTAAAATTCAAGTCTCTAGCCTCCGTGGTTTTGGAGATGGAGCCTTTTGAAAAAGTGCAAGTTTGACCCCTCTAGCTGCTCAAATAACGAAGTTACAGGCACTTTTATATTTGGCAGTCGAGGGGTCACTTTGCCATGAAATTTTCGGGGTTTTCGCAGGTTTTCGTCCGGAGTGGTATTTTTGGTTATTGGGGCAGGGTTCAGGCTGCATTTGAAGCTAAAATTCAAGTCTCTAGCCACCGCGGTTTTGGAAATGGAGCCTTTTGAAAAAGTGCAAGTTTGACCCCTCTAGCTGCTCAAATAACGAAGTTACTGGCACTTTTATATTTGGCAGTCGAGGGGTCACTTTGTCATGAAATTTCCGGGGTTTTTCGCAGGTTTTCGTCCGGAATGGTGTTTTTGGTTTTTGGGGCAGGGTTCAGGCTGCATTTGAAGCTAAAATTCAAGTCTCTAGCCTCCGTGGTTTTGGAGATGGAGCCTTTTGAAAAAGTGCAAGTTTGACCCCTCTAGCTGCTCAAATAACGAAGTTACAGGCACTTTTATATTTGGCAGTCGAGGGGTCACTTTGCCATGAAATTTTCGGGGTTTTTCGCAGGTTTTCGTCCGGAATGGTGTTTTTGGTTTTTGGGGCAGGGTTCAGGCTGCATTTGAAGCTAAAATTCAAGTCTCTAGCCTCCGTGGTTTTGGAGATGGAGCCTTTTGAAAAAGTGCAAGTTTGACCCCTCTAGCTGCTCAAATAACGAAGTTACAGGCACTTTTATATTTGGCAGTCGAGGGGTCACTTTGCCATGAAATTTTCGGGGTTTTTCGCAGGTTTTCGTCCGGAATGGTGTTTTTGGTTTTTGGGGCAGGGTTCAGGCTGCATTTGAAGCTAAAATTCAAGTCTCTAGCCTCCGTGGTTTTGGAGATGGAGCCTTTTGAAAAAGTGCAAGTTTGACCCCTCTAGCTGCTCAAATAACGAAGATACAGGCACTTTTATATTTGGCAGTCGAGGGGTCACTTTGCCATGAAATTTTCGGGGTTTTTCGCAGGTTTTCGTCCGGAATGGTGTTTTTGGTTTTTGGGGCAGGGTTCAGGCTGCATTTGAAGCTAAAATTCAAGTCTCTAGCCTCCGTGGTTTTGGAGATGGAGCCTTTTGAAAAAGTGCAAGTTTGACCCTCTAGCTGCTCAAATAACGAAGTTGCAGGCACTTTTATATTTGGCAGTCGAGGGGTCACTTTGCCATGAAATTTTCGGGGTTTTTCGCAGGTTTTCGTCCGGAATGGTGTTTTTGGTTTTTGGGGCAGGGTTCAGGCTGCATTTGAAGCTAAAATTCAAGTCTCTAGCCTCCGTGGTTTTGGAGATGGAGCCTTTTGAAAAAGTGCAAGTTTGACCCCTCTAGCTGCTCAAATAACGAAGATACAAGGCACTTTTATATTTGGCAGTCGAGGGGTCACTTTGCCATGAAATTTTCGGGGTTTTTCGCAGGTTTTCGTCCGGAATGGTGTTTTTGGTTTTTGGGGCAGGGTTCAGGCTGCATTTGAAGCTAAAATTCAAGTCTCTAGCCTCCGTGGTTTTGGAGATGGAGCCTTTTGAAAAAGTGCAAGTTTGACCCCTCTAGCTGCTCAAATAACGAAGTTACAGGCACTTTTATATTTGGCAGTCGAGGGGTCACTTTGCCATGAAATTTTCGGGGTTTTTCGCAGGCTTTCGTCCGGAATGGTGTTTTTGGTTTTTGGGGCAGGGTTCAGGCTGCATTTGAAGCTAAAATTCAAGTCTCTAGCCTCCGTGGTTTTGGAGATGGAGCCTTTTGAAAAAGTGCAAGTTTGACCCCTCTAGCTGCTCAAATAACGAAGTTACAGGCACTTTTATATTTGGCAGTCGAGGGGTCACTTTGCCATGAAATTTTCGGGGTTTTTCGCAGGTTTTCGTCCGGAATGGTGTTTTTGGTTTTTGGGGCAGGGTTCAGGCTGCATTTGAAGCTAAAATTCAAGTCTCTAGCCTCCGTGGTTTTGGAGATGGAGCCTTTTGAAAAAGTGCAAGTTTGACCCCTCTAGCTGCTCAAATAACGAAGTTACAGGCACTTTTATATTTGGCAGTCGAGGGGTCACTTTGCCATGAAATTTTCGGGGTTTTTCGCAGGTTTTCGTCCGGAATGGTGTTTTTGGTTTTTGGGGCAGGGTTCAGGCTGCATTTGAAGCTAAAATTCAAGTCTCTAGCCTCCGTGGTTTTGGAGATGGAGCCTTTTGAAAAAGTGCAAGTTTGACCCCTCTAGCTGCTCAAATAACGAAGATACAGGCACTTTTATATTTGGCAGTCGAGGGGTCACTTTGCCATGAAATTTTCGGGGTTTTTCGCAGGTTTTCGTCCGGAATGGTGTTTTTGGTTTTTGGGGCAGGGTTCAGGCTGCATTTGAAGCTAAAATTCAAGTCTCTAGCCTCCGTGGTTTTGGAGATGGAGCCTTTTGAAAAAGTGCAAGTTTGACCCCTCTAGCTGCTCAAATAACGAAGATACAGGCACTTTTATATTTGGCAGTCGAGGGGTCACTTTGCCATGAAATTTTCGGGGTTTTTCGCAGGTTTTCGTCCGGAATGGTGTTTTTGGTTTTTGGGGCAGGGTTCAGGCTGCATTTGAAGCTAAAATTCAAGTCTCTAGCCTCCGTGGTTTTGGAGATGGAGCCTTTTGAAAAAGTGCAAGTTTGACCCCTCTAGCTGCTCAAATAACGAAGATACAGGCACTTTTATATTTGGCAGTCGAGGGGTCACTTTGCCATGAAATTTTCGGGGTTTTTCGCAGGTTTTCGTCCGGAATGGTGTTTTTGGTTTTTGGGGCAGGGTTCAGGCTGCATTTGAAGCTAAAATTCAAGTCTCTAGCCTCCGTGGTTTTGGAGATGGAGCCTTTTGAAAAAGTGCAAGTTTGACCCCTCTAGCTGCTCAAATAACGAAGATACAGGCACTTTTATATTTGGCAGTCGAGGGGTCACTTTGCCATGAAATTTTCGGGGTTTTTCGCAGGTTTTCGTCCGGAATGGTGTTTTTGGTTTTTGGGGCAGGGTTCAGGCTGCATTTGAAGCTAAAATTCAAGTCTCTAGCCTCCGTGGTTTTGGAGATGGAGCCTTTTGAAAAAGTGCAAGTTTGACCCCTCTAGCTGCTCAAATAACGAAGATACAGGCACTTTTATATTTGGCAGTCGAGGGGTCACTTTGCCATGAAATTTTCGGGGTTTTTCGCAGGTTTTCGTCCGGAATGGTGTTTTTGGTTTTTGGGGCAGGGTTCAGGCTGCATTTGAAGCTAAAATTCAAGTCTCTAGCCTCCGTGGTTTTGGAGATGGAGCCTTTTGAAAAAGTGCAAGTTTGACCCCTCTAGCTGCTCAAATAACGAAGATACAGGCACTTTTATATTTGGCAGTCGAGGGGTCACTTTGCCATGAAATTTTCGGGGTTTTTCGCAGGTTTTCGTCCGGAATGGTGTTTTTGGTTTTTGGGGCAGGGTTCAGGCTGCATTTGAAGCTAAAATTCAAGTCTCTAGCCTCCGTGGTTTTGGAGATGGAGCCTTTTGAAAAAGTGCAAGTTTGACCCCTCTAGCTGCTCAAATAACGAAGATACAGGCACTTTTATATTTGGCAGTCGAGGGGTCACTTTGCCATGAAATTTTCGGGGTTTTTCGCAGGTTTTCGTCCGGAATGGTGTTTTTGGTTTTTGGGGCAGGGTTCAGGCTGCATTTGAAGCTAAAATTCAAGTCTCTAGCCTCCGTGGTTTTGGAGATGGAGCCTTTTGAAAAAGTGCAAGTTTGACCCCTCTAGCTGCTCAAATAACGAAGTTACAGGCACTTTTATATTTGGCAGTCGAGGGGTCACTTTGCCATGAAATTTTCGGGGTTTTTCGCAGGCTTTCGTCCGGAATGGTGTTTTTGGTTTTTGGGGCAGGGTTCAGGCTGCATTTGAAGCTAAAATTCAAGTCTCTAGCCTCCGTGGTTTTGGAGATGGAGCCTTTTGAAAAAGTGCAAGTTTGACCCCTCTAGCTGCTCAAATAACGAAGTTACAGGCACTTTTATATTTGGCAGTCGAGGGGTCACTTTGCCATGAAATTTTCGGGGTTTTTCGCAGGTTTTCGTCCGGAATGGTGTTTTTGGTTTTTGGGGCAGGGTTCAGGCTGCATTTGAAGCTAAAATTCAAGTCTCTAGCCTCCGTGGTTTTGGAGATGGAGCCTTTTGAAAAAGTGCAAGTTTGACCCCTCTAGCTGCTCAAATAACGAAGATACAGGCACTTTTATATTTGGCAGTCGAGGAGTCACTTTGCCATGAAATTTTCGGGGTTTTTCGCAGGTTTTCGTCCGGAATGGTGTTTTTGGTTTTTGGGGCAGGGTTCAGGCTGCATTTGAAGCTAAAATTCAAGTCTCTAGCCTCCGTGGTTTTGGAGATGGAGCCTTTTGAAAAAGTGCAAGTTTGACCCCTCTAGCTGCTCAAATAACGAAGTTACAGGCACTTTTATATTTGGCAGTCGAGGGGTCACTTTGCCATGAAATTTTCGGGGTTTTTCGCAGGTTTTCGTCCGGAATGGTGTTTTTGGTTTTTGGGGCAGGGTTCAGGCTGCATTTGAAGCTAAAATTCAAGTCTCTAGCCTCCGTGGTTTTGGAGATGGAGCCTTTTGAAAAAGTGCAAGTTTGACCCCTCTAGCTGCTCAAATAACGAAGTTACAGGCACTTTTATATTTGGCAGTCGAGGGGTCACTTTGCCATGAAATTTTCGGGGTTTTTCGCAGGTTTTCGTCCGGAATGGTGTTTTTGGTTTTTGGGGCAGGGTTCAGGCTGCATTTGAAGCTAAAATTCAAGTCTCTAGCCTCCGTGGTTTTGGAGATGGAGCCTTTTGAAAAAGTGCAAGTTTGACCCCTCTAGCTGCTCAAATAACGAAGTTGCAGGCACTTTCATATTTGGCAGTCGAGGGGTCACTTTGCCATGAAATTTTCGGGGTTTTTCGCAGGTTTTCGTCCGGAATGGTGTTTTTGGTTTTTGGGGCAGGGTTCAGGCTGCATTTGAAGCTAAAATTCAAGTCTCTAGCCTCCGTGGTTTTGGAGATGGAGCCTTTTGAAAAAGTGCAAGTTTGACCCCTCTCGCTGCTCAAATAACGAAGTTACAGGCACTTTTATATTTGGCAGTCGAGGGGTCACTTTGCCATGAAATTTTCGGGGTTTTTCGCAGGTTTTCGTCCGGAATGGTGTTTTTGGTTTTTGGGGCAGGGTTCAGGCTGCATTTGAAGCTAAAATTCAAGTCTCTAGCCTCCGTGGTTTTGGAGATGGAGCCTTTTGAAAAAGTGCAAGTTTGACCCCTCTAGCTGCTCAAATAACGAAGTTACAGGCACTTTTATATTTGGCAGTCGAGGGGTCACTTTGCCATGAAATTTTCGGGGTTTTTCGCAGGTTTTCGTCCGGAATGGTGTTTTTGGTTTTTGGGGCAGGGTTCAGGCTGCATTTGAAGCTAAAATTCAAGTCTCTAGCCTCCGTGGTTTTGGAGATGGAGCCTTTTGAAAAAGTGCAAGTTTGACCCCTCTAGCTGCTCAAATAACGAAGTTACAGGCACTTTTATATTTGGCAGTCGAGGGGTCACTTTGCCATGAAATTTTCGGGGTTTTTCGCAGGTTTTCGTCCGGAATGGTATTTTTGGTTTTTGGGGCAGGGTTCAGGCTGCATTTGAAGCTAAAATTCAAGTCTCTAGCCACCGCGGTTTTGGAAATGGAGCCTTTTGAAAAAGTGCAAGTTTGACCCCTCTAGCTGCTCAAATAACGAAGTTACTGGCACTTTTATATTTGGCAGTCGAGGGGTCACTTTGCCATGAAATTTTCGGGGTTTCTCGCAGGTTTTCGTCCGGAATGGTATTTTTGGTTTTTGGGGCAGGGTTCAGGCTGCATTTGAAGCTAAAATTCAAGTCTCTAGCCTCCGAGGGTTTGGAGATGGAGCCTTTTGAAAAAGTGCAAGTTTGACCCCTCTAGCTGCTCAAATAACGAAGTTACAGGCACTTTTATATTTGGCAGTCGAGGGGTCACTTTGCCATGAAATTTTCGGGGTTTCTCGCAGGTTTTCGTCCGGAATGGTATTTTTGGATTTTGGGGCAGGGTTCAGGCTGCATTTGAAGCTAAAATTCAAGTCTCTAGCCTCCGTGGTTTTGGAGATGGAGCCTTTTGAAAAAGTGCAAGTTTGACCCCTCTAGCTGCTCAAATAACGAAGTTACAGGCACTTTTATATTTGGCAGTCGAGGGGTCACTTTGCCATGAAATTTTCGGGGTTTTTCGCAGGCTTTCGTCCGGAATGGTGTTTTTGGTTTTTGGGGCAGGGTTCAGGCTGCATTTGAAGCTAAAATTCAAGTCTCTAGCCTCCGTGGTTTTGGAGATGGAGCCTTTTGAAAAAGTGCAAGTTTGACCCCTCTAGCTGCTCAAATAACGAAGTTACAGGCACTTTTATATTTGGCAGTCGAGGGGTCACTTTGCCATGAAATTTTCGGGGTTTTTCGCAGGTTTTCGTCCGGAATGGTGTTTTTGGTTTTTGGGGCAGGGTTCAGGCTGCATTTGAAGCTAAAATTCAAGTCTCTAGCCTCAGAGGTTTCGGAGATGGAGGCTTTTGAAAAAGTGCAAGTTTGACCCCTCTAGCTGCTCAAATAACGAAGTTACAGGCACTTTTATATTTGGCAGTCGAGGGGTCACTTTGCCATGAAATTTTCGGGGTTTTTCGCAGGTTTTCGTCCGGAATGGTGTTTTTGGTTTTTGGGGCAGGGTTCAGGCTGCATTTGAAGCTGAAATTCAAGTCACTAGCCTCCGTGGTTTTGGAGATGGAGCCTTTTGAAAAAGTGCAAGTTTGACCCCTCTAGCTGCTCAAATAACGAAGTTACAGGCACTTTTATATTTGGCAGTCGAGGGGTCACTTTGCCATGAAATTTTCGGGGTTTTTCGCAGGTTTTCGTCCGGAATGGTATTTTTGGTTTTTGGGGCAGGGTTCAGGCTGCATTTGAAGCTAAAATTCAAGTCTCTAGCCACCGCGGTTTTGGAAATGGAGCCTTTTGAAAAAGTGCAAGTTTGACCCCCTCTAGCTGCTCAAATAACGAAGTTACAGGCACTTTTATATTTGGCAGTCGAGGGGTCACTTTGCCATGAAATTTTCGGGGTTTTTCGCAGGTTTTCGTCCGGGATGGTGTTTTTGGTTTTTGGGGCAGGGTTCAGGCTGCATTTGAAGCTAAAATTCAAGTCTCTAGCCTCCGTGGTTTTGGAGATGGAGCCTTTTGAAAAGTGCAAGTTTGACCCCTCTAGCTGCTCAAATAACGAAGTTACAGGCACTTTTATATTTGGCAGTCGAGGGGTCACTTTGCCATGAAATTTTCGGGGTTTTTCGCAGGTTTTCGTCCGGAATGGTATTTTTGGTTTTTTGGGCAGGGTTCACGCTGCATTTGAAGCCAAAATTCAAGTCTCTAGCCACCGCGGTTTTGGAAATGGAGCCTTTTGAAAAAGTGCAAGTTTGACCCCTCTAGCTGCTCAAATAACGAAGTTACAGGGCACTTTTATATTTGGCAGTCGAGGGTCACTTTGCCATGAAATTTTCGGGGTTTTTCGCAGGTTTTCGTCCGGAATGGTGTTTTTGGTTTTTGGGGGCAGGGTTCTGGCTGCATTTGAAGCTAAAATTCAAGTCTCTAGCCTCCGTGGTTTTGGAGATGGAGTCTTTTGAAAAAGTGCAAGTTTGACCCCTCTAGCTGCTCAAATAACGAAGTTACAGGCACTTTTATATTTGGCAGTCGAGGGGTCACTTTGCCATGAAATTTTCGGGGTTTTTCGCAGGTTTTCGTCCGGAATGGTGTTTTTGGTTTTTGGGGCAGGGTTCAGGCTGCATTTGAAGCTAAAATTCAAGTCTCTAGCCACCGCGGTTTTGGAAATGGAGCCTTTTGAAAAAGTGCAAGTTTGACCCCTCTAGCTGCTCAAATAACGAAGTTACAGGCACTTTTATATTTGGCAGTCGAGGGGTCACTTTGCCATGAAATTTTCTGGGTTTTTCGCAGGTTTTCGTCCGGAATGGTGTTTTTGGTTTTTGGGGCAGGGTTCAGGCTGCATTTGAAGCTAAAATTCAAGTCTCTAGCCACCGCGGTTTTGGAAATGGAGCCTTTTGAAAAAGTGCAAGTTTGACCCCTCTAGCTGCTCAAATAACGAAGTTACAGGCACTTTTATATTTGGCAGTCGAGGGGTCACTTTGCCATGAAATTTTCGGGGTTTTTCGCAGGTTTTCGTCCGGAATGGTGTTTTTGGTTTTTGGGGCAGGGTTCAGGCTGCATTTGAAGCTAAAATTCAAGTCTCTAGCCACCGCGGTTTTGGAAATGGAGCCTTTTGAAAAAGTGCAAGTTTGACCCCTCTAGCTGCTCAAATAACGAAGTTACAGGCACTTTTATATTTGGCAGTCGAGGGGTCACTTTGCCATGAAATTTTCGGGGTTTTTCGCAGGTTTTCGTCCGGAATGGTGTTTTTGGTTTTTGGGGCAGGGTTCAGGCTGCATTTGAAGCTAAAATTCAAGTCTCTAGCCACCGCGGTTTTGGAAATGGAGCCTTTTGAAAAAGTGCAAGTTTGACCCCTCTAGCTGCTCAAATAACGAAGTTACAGGCACTTTTATATTTGGCAGTCGAGGGGTCACTTTGCCATGAAATTTTCGGGGTTTTTCGCAGGTTTTCGTCCGGAATGGTGTTTTTGGTTTTTGGGGGCAGGGTTCTGGCTGCATTTGAAGCTAAAATTCAAGTCTCTAGCCACCGCGGTTTTGGAAATGGAGCCTTTTGAAAAAGTGCAAGTTTGACCCCTCTAGCTGCTCAAATAACGAAGTTACAGGCACTTTTATATTTGGCAGTCGAGGGGTCACTTTGCCATGAAATTTTCGGGGTTTTTCGCAGGTTTTCGTCCGGAATGGTGTTTTTGGTTTTTGGGGCAGGGTTCAGGCTGCATTTGAAGCTAAAATTCAAGTCTCTAGCCTCCGTGGTTTTGGAGATGGAGCCTTTTGAAAAAGTGCAAGTTTGACCCCTCTAGCTGCTCAAATAACGAAGTTACAGGCACTTTTATATTTGGCAGTCGAGGGGTCAATTTGCCATGAAATTTTCGGGGTTTTTCGCAGGCTTTCGTCCGGAATGGTGTTTTTGGTTTTTGGGGCAGGGTTCAGGCTGCATTTGAAGCTAAAATTCAAGTCTCTAGCCTCCGTGGTTTTGGAAATGGAGCCTTTTGAAAAAGTGTAAGTTTGACCCCTCTAGCTGCTCAAATAACGAAGTTACAGGCACTTTTATATTTGGCAGTCGAGGGGTCACTTTGCCATGAAATTTTCGGGGTTTTTCGCAGGTTTTCGTCCGGAATGGTGTTTTTGGTTTTTGGGGCAGGGTTCAGGCTGCATTTGAAGCTAAAATTCAAGTCTCTAGCCTCCGTGGTTTTGGAGATGGAGCCTTTTGAAAAAGTGCAAGTTTGACCCCTCTAGCTGCTCAAATAACGAAGTTACAGGCACTTTTATATTTGGCAGTCGAGGGGTCACTTTGCCATGAAATTTTCGGGGTTTTTCGCAGGTTTTCGTCCGGAATGGTGTTTTTGGTTTTTGGGGCAGGGTTCAGGCTGCATTTGAAGCTAAAATTCAAGTCTCTAGCCTCCGTGGTTTTGGAGATGGAGCCTTTTGAAAAAGTGCAAGTTTGACCCCTCTAGCTGCTCAAATAACGAAGTTACAGGCACTTTAATATTTGGCAGTCGAGGGGTCACTTTGCCATGAAATTTTCGGGGTTTTTCGCAGGTTTTCGTCCGGAATGGTATTTTTGGTTTTTGGGGCAGGGTTCAGGCTGCATTTGAAGCTAAAATTCAAGTCTCTAGCCACCGCGGTTTTGGAAATGGAGCCTTTTGAAAAAGTGCAAGTTTGACCCCTCTAGCTGCTCAAATAACGAAGTTACAGGCACTTTTATATTTGGCAGTCGAGGGGTCACTTTGCCATGAAATTTTCGGGGTTTTTCGCAGGCTTTCGTCCGGAATGGTGTTTTTGGTTTTTGGGGCAGTGTTCAGGCTGCATTTGAAGCTAAAATTCAAGTCTCTAGCCTCCGTGGTTTTGGAGATGGAGCCTTTTGAAAAAGTGCAAGTTTGACCCCTCTAGCTGCTCAAATAACGAAGTTACAGGCACTTTTATATTTGGCAGTCGAGGGGTCACTTTGCCATGAAATTTTCGGGGTTTTTCGCAGGTTTTCGTCCGGAATGGTATTTTTGGTTTTTGGGGCAGGGTTCAGGCTGCATTTGAAGCTAAAATTCAAGTCTCTAGCCACCGCGGTTTTGGAAATGGAGCCTTTTGAAAAAGTGCAAGTTTGACCCCTCTAGCTGCTCAAATAACGAAGTTACTGGCACTTTTATATTTGGCAGTCGAGGGGTCACTTTGCCATGAAATTTCCGGGGTTTTTCGCAGGTTTTCGTCCGGAATGGTGTTTTTGGTTTTTGGGGCAGGGTTCAGGCTGCATTTGAAGCTAAAATTCAAGTCTCTAGCCTCCGTGGTTTTGGAGATGGAGCCTTTTGAAAAAGTGCAAGTTTGACCCCTCTAGCTGCTCAAATAACGAAGTTACAGGCACTTTTATATTTGGCAGTCGAGGGGTCACTTTGCCATGAAATTTTCGGGGTTTTTCGCAGGTTTTCGTCCGGAATGGTGTTTTTGGTTTTTGGGGCAGGGTTCAGGCTGCATTTGAAGCTAAAATTCAAGTCTCTAGCCTCCGTGGTTTTGGAGATGGAGCCTTTTGAAAAAGTGCAAGTTTGACCCCTCTAGCTGCTCAAATAACGAAGTTACAGGCACTTTTATATTTGGCAGTCGAGGGGTCACTTTGCCATGAAATTTTCGGGGTTTTTCGCAGGTTTTCGTCCGGAATGGTGTTTTTGGTTTTTGGGGCAGGGTTCAGGCTGCATTTGAAGCTAAAATTCAAGTCTCTAGCCTCCGTGGTTTTGGAGATGGAGCCTTTTGAAAAAGTGCAAGTTTGACCCCTCTAGCTGCTCAAATAACGAAGATACAGGCACTTTTATATTTGGCAGTCGAGGAGTCACTTTGCCATGAAATTTTCGGGGTTTTTCGCAGGTTTTCGTCCGGAATGGTGTTTTTGGTTTTTGGGGCAGGGTTCAGGCTGCATTTGAAGCTAAAATTCAAGTCTCTAGCCTCCGTGGTTTTGGAGATGGAGCCTTTTGAAAAAGTGCAAGTTTGACCCCTCTAGCTGCTCAAATAACGAAGTTGCAGGCACTTTTATATTTGGCAGTCGAGGGGTCACTTTGCCATGAAATTTTCGGGGTTTTTCGCAGGTTTTCGTCCGGAATGGTGTTTTTGGTTTTTGGGGCAGGGTTCAGGCTGCATTTGAAGCTAAAATTCAAGTCTCTAGCCTCCGTGGTTTTGGAGATGGAGCCTTTTGAAAAAGTGCAAGTTTGACCCCTCTCGCTGCTCAAATAACGAAGTTACAGGCACTTTTATATTTGGCAGTCGAGGGGTCACTTTGCCATGAAATTTTCGGGGTTTTTCGCAGGTTTTCGTCCGGAATGGTGTTTTTGGTTTTTGGGGCAGGGTTCAGGCTGCATTTGAAGCTAAAATTCAAGTCTCTAGCCTCCGTGGTTTTGGAGATGGAGCCTTTTGAAAAAGTGCAAGTTTGACCCCTCTAGCTGCTCAAATAACGAAGTTACAGGCACTTTTATATTTGGCAGTCGAGGGGTCACTTTGCCATGAAATTTTCGGGGTTTTTCGCAGGTTTTCGTCCGGAATGGTGTTTTTGGTTTTTGGGGCAGGGTTCAGGCTGCATTTGAAGCTAAAATTCAAGTCTCTAGCCTCCGTGGTTTTGGAGATGGAGCCTTTTGAAAAAGTGCAAGTTTGACCCCTCTAGCTGCTCAAATAACGAAGTTACAGGCACTTTTATATTTGGCAGTCGAGGGGTCACTTTGCCATGAAATTTTCGGGGTTTTTCGCAGGTTTTCGTCCGGAATGGTATTTTTGGTTTTTGGGGCAGGGTTCAGGCTGCATTTGAAGCTAAAATTCAAGTCTCTAGCCACCGCGGTTTTGGAAATGGAGCCTTTTGAAAAAGTGCAAGTTTGACCCCTCTAGCTGCTCAAATAACGAAGTTACTGGCACTTTTATATTTGGCAGTCGAGGGGTCACTTTGCCATGAAATTTTCGGGGTTTCTCGCAGGTTTTCGTCCGGAATGGTATTTTTGGTTTTTGGGGCAGGGTTCAGGCTGCATTTGAAGCTAAAATTCAAGTCTCTAGCCTCCGAGGGTTTGGAGATGGAGCCTTTTGAAAAAGTGCAAGTTTGACCCCTCTAGCTGCTCAAATAACGAAGTTACAGGCACTTTTATATTTGGCAGTCGAGGGGTCACTTTGCCATGAAATTTTCGGGGTTTCTCGCAGGTTTTCGTCCGGAATGGTATTTTTGGATTTTGGGGCAGGGTTCAGGCTGCATTTGAAGCTAAAATTCAAGTCTCTAGCCTCCGTGGTTTTGGAGATGGAGCCTTTTGAAAAAGTGCAAGTTTGACCCCTCTAGCTGCTCAAATAACGAAGTTACAGGCACTTTTATATTTGGCAGTCGAGGGGTCACTTTGCCATGAAATTTTCGGGGTTTTTCGCAGGCTTTCGTCCGGAATGGTGTTTTTGGTTTTTGGGGCAGGGTTCAGGCTGCATTTGAAGCTAAAATTCAAGTCTCTAGCCTCCGTGGTTTTGGAGATGGAGCCTTTTGAAAAAGTGCAAGTTTGACCCCTCTAGCTGCTCAAATAACGAAGTTACAGGCACTTTTATATTTGGCAGTCGAGGGGTCACTTTGCCATGAAATTTTCGGGGTTTTTCGCAGGTTTTCGTCCGGAATGGTGTTTTTGGTTTTTGGGGCAGGGTTCAGGCTGCATTTGAAGCTAAAATTCAAGTCTCTAGCCTCAGAGGTTTCGGAGATGGAGGCTTTTGAAAAAGTGCAAGTTTGACCCCTCTAGCTGCTCAAATAACGAAGTTACAGGCACTTTTATATTTGGCAGTCGAGGGGTCACTTTGCCATGAAATTTTCGGGGTTTTTCGCAGGTTTTCGTCCGGAATGGTGTTTTTGGTTTTTGGGGCAGGGTTCAGGCTGCATTTGAAGCTGAAATTCAAGTCTCTAGCCTCCGTGGTTTTGGAGATGGAGCCTTTTGAAAAAGTGCAAGTTTGACCCCTCTAGCTGCTCAAATAACGAAGTTACAGGCACTTTTATATTTGGCAGTCGAGGGGTCACTTTGCCATGAAATTTTCGGGGTTTTTCGCAGGTTTTCGTCCGGAATGGTATTTTTGGTTTTTGGGGCAGGGTTCAGGCTGCATTTGAAGCTAAAATTCAAGTCTCTAGCCACCGCGGTTTTGGAAATGGAGCCTTTTGAAAAAGTGCAAGTTTGACCCCTCTAGCTGCTCAAATAACGAAGTTACAGGCACTTTTATATTTGGCAGTCGAGGGGTCACTTTGCCATGAAATTTTCGGGGTTTTTCGCAGGTTTTCGTCCGGGATGGTGTTTTTGGTTTTTGGGGCAGGGTTCAGGCTGCATTTGAAGCTAAAATTCAAGTATCTAGCCTCCGTGGTTTTGGAGATGGAGCCTTTTGAAAAAGTGCAAGTTTGACCCCTCTAGCTGCTCAAATAACGAAGTTACAGGCACTTTTATATTTGGCAGTCGAGGGGTCACTTTGCCATGAAATTTTCGGGGTTTTTCGCAGGTTTTCGTCCGGAATGGTATTTTTGGTTTTTGGGGCAGGGTTCAGGCTGCATTTGAAGCCAAAATTCAAGTCTCTAGCCACCGCGGTTTTGGAAATGGAGCCTTTTGAAAAAGTGCAAGTTTGACCCCTCTAGCTGCTCAAATAACGAAGTTACAGGCACTTTTATATTTGGCAGTCGAGGGGTCACTTTGCCATGAAATTTTCGGGGTTTTTCGCAGGTTTTCGTCCGGAATGGTGTTTTTGGTTTTTGGGGGCAGGGTTCTGGCTGCATTTGAAGCTAAAATTCAAGTCTCTAGCCTCCGTGGTTTTGGAGATGGAGTCTTTTGAAAAAGTGCAAGTTTGACCCCTCTAGCTGCTCAAATAACGAAGTTACAGGCACTTTTATATTTGGCAGTCGAGGGGTCACTTTGCCATGAAATTTTCGGGGTTTTTCGCAGGTTTTCGTCCGGAATGGTGTTTTTGGTTTTTGGGGCAGGGTTCAGGCTGCATTTGAAGCTAAAATTCAAGTCTCTAGCCACCGCGGTTTTGGAAATGGAGCCTTTTGAAAAAGTGCAAGTTTGACCCCTCTAGCTGCTCAAATAACGAAGTTACAGGCACTTTTATATTTGGCAGTCGAGGGGTCACTTTGCCATGAAATTTTCGGGGTTTTTCGCAGGTTTTCGTCCGGAATGGTGTTTTTGGTTTTTGGGGCAGGGTTCAGGCTGCATTTGAAGCTAAAATTCAAGTCTCTAGCCGCCGCGGTTTTGGAAATGGAGCCTTTTGAAAAAGTGCAAGTTTGACCCCTCTAGCTGCTCAAATAACGAAGTTACAGGCACTTTTATATTTGGCAGTCGAGGGGTCACTTTGCCATGAAATTTTCGGGGTTTTTCGCAGGTTTTCGTCCGGAATGGTGTTTTTGGTTTTTGGGGCAGGGTTCAGGCTGCATTTGAAGCTAAAATTCAAGTCTCTAGCCACCGCGGTTTTGGAAATGGAGCCTTTTGAAAAAGTGCAAGTTTGACCCCTCTAGCTGCTCAAATAACGAAGTTACAGGCACTTTTATATTTGGCAGTCGAGGGGTCACTTTGCCATGAAATTTTCGGGGTTTTTCGCAGGTTTTCGTCCGGAATGGTGTTTTTGGTTTTTGGGGCAGGGTTCAGGCTGCATTTGAAGCTAAAATTCAAGTCTCTAGCCACCGCGGTTTTGGAAATGGAGCCTTTTGAAAAAGTGCAAGTTTGACCCCTCTAGCTGCTCAAATAACGAAGTTACAGGCACTTTTATATTTGGCAGTCGAGGGGTCACTTTGCCATGAAATTTTCGGGGTTTTTCGCAGGTTTTCGTCCGGAATGGTGTTTTTGGTTTTTGGGGGCAGGGTTCTGGCTGCATTTGAAGCTAAAATTCAAGTCTCTAGCCACCGCGGTTTTGGAAATGGAGCCTTTTGAAAAAGTGCAAGTTTGACCCCTCTAGCTGCTCAAATAACGAAGTTACAGGCACTTTTATATTTGGCAGTCGAGGGGTCACTTTGCCATGAAATTTTCGGGGTTTTTCGCAGGTTTTCGTCCGGAATGGTGTTTTTGGTTTTTGGGGCAGGGTTCAGGCTGCATTTGAAGCTAAAATTCAAGTCTCTAGCCTCCGTGGTTTTGGAGATGGAGCCTTTTGAAAAAGTGCAAGTTTGACCCCTCTAGCTGCTCAAATAACGAAGTTACAGGCACTTTTATATTTGGCAGTCGAGGGGTCACTTTGCCATGAAATTTTCGGGGTTTTTCGCAGGCTTTCGTCCGGAATGGTGTTTTTGGTTTTTGGGGCAGGGTTCAGGCTGCATTTGAAGCTAAAATTCAAGTCTCTAGCCTCCGTGGTTTTGGAAATGGAGCCTTTTGAAAAAGTGCAAGTTTGACCCCTCTAGCTGCTCAAATAACGAAGTTACAGGCACTTTTATATTTGGCAGTCGAGGGGTCACTTTGCCATGAAATTTTCGGGGTTTTTCGCAGGTTTTCGTCCGGAATGGTGTTTTTGGTTTTTGGGGCAGGGTTCAGGCTGCATTTGAAGCTAAAATTCAAGTCTCTAGCCTCCGTGGTTTTGGAGATGGAGCCTTTTGAAAAAGTGCAAGTTTGACCCCTCTAGCTGCTCAAATAACGAAGTTACAGGCACTTTTATATTTGGCAGTCGAGGGGTCACTTTGCCATGAAATTTTCGGGGTTTTTCGCAGGTTTTCGTCCGGAATGGTGTTTTTGGTTTTTGGGGCAGGGTTCAGGCTGCATTTGAAGCTAAAATTCAAGTCTCTAGCCTCCGTGGTTTTGGAGATGGAGCCTTTTGAAAAAGTGCAAGTTTGACCCCTCTAGCTGCTCAAATAACGAAGTTACAGGCACTTTAATATTTGGCAGTCGAGGGGTCACTTTGCCATGAAATTTTCGGGGTTTTTCGCAGGTTTTCGTCCGGAATGGTATTTTTGGTTTTTGGGGCAGGGTTCAGGCTGCATTTGAAGCTAAAATTCAAGTCTCTAGCCACCGCGGTTTTGGAAATGGAGCCTTTTGAAAAAGTGCAAGTTTGACCCCTCTAGCTGCTCAAATAACGAAGTTACAGGCACTTTTATATTTGGCAGTCGAGGGGTCACTTTGCCATGAAATTTTCGGGGTTTTTCGCAGGCTTTCGTCCGGAATGGTGTTTTTGTTTTTGGGGCAGTGTTCAGGCTGCATTTGAAGCTAAAATTCAAGTCTCTAGCCTCCGTGGTTTTGGAGATGGAGCCTTTTGAAAAAGTGCAAGTTTGACCCCTCTAGCTGCTCAAATAACGAAGTTACAGGCACTTTTATATTTGGCAGTCGAGGGGTCACTTTGCCATGAAATTTTCGGGGTTTCTCGCAGGTTTTCGTCCGGAATGGTATTTTTGGTTTTTGGGGCAGGGTTCAGGCTGCATTTGAAGCTAAAATTCAAGTCTCTAGCCTCCGTGGTTTTGGAGATGGAGCCTTTTGAAAAAGTGCAAGTTTGACCCCTCTAGCTGCTCAAATAACGAAGTTACAGGCACTTTTATATTTGGCAGTCGAGGGGTCACTTTGCCATGAAATTTTCGGGGTTTTTCGCAGGTTTTCGTCCGGAATGGTGTTTTTGGTTTTTGGGGCAGGGTTCAGGCTGCATTTGAAGCTAAAATTCAAGTCCCTAGCCTCCGTGGTTTTGGAGATGGAGCCTTTTGAAAAAGTGCAAGTTTGACCCCTCTAGCTGCTCAAATAACGAAGTTACAGGCACTTTTATATTTGGCAGTCGAGGGGTCACTCTGCCATGAAATTTTCGGGGTTTTTCGCAGGTTTTCGTCCGGAATGGTATTTTTGGTTTTTGGGGCAGGGTTCAGGCTGCATTTGAAGCTAAAATTCAAGTCTCTAGCCACCGCGGTTTTGGAAATGGAGCCTTTTGAAAAAGTGCAAGTTTGACCCCTCTAGCTGCTCAAATAACGAAGTTACAGGCACTTTTATATTTGGCAGTCGAGGGGTCACTTTGCCATGAAATTTTCGGGGTTTTTCGCAGGTTTTCGTCCGGAATGGTGTTTTTGGTTTTTGGGGCAGGGTTCAGGCTGCATTTGAAGCTAAAATTCAAGTCTCTAGCCTCCGTGGTTTTGGAGATGGAGCCTTTTGAAAAAGTGCAAGTTTGACCCCTCTAGCTGCTCAAATAACGAAGTTACAGGCACTTTTATATTTGGCAGTCGAGGGGTCACTTTGCCATGAAATTTTCGGGGTTTTTCGCAGGTTTTCGTCCGGAATGGTGTTTTTGGTTTTTGGGGCAGGGTTCAGGCTGCATTTGAAGCTAAAATTCAAGTCTCTAGCCTCCGAGGTTTTGGAGATGGAGCCTTTTGAAAAAGTGCAAGTTTGACCCCTCTAGCTGCTCAAATAACGAAGTTACAGGCACTTTTATATTTGGCAGTCGAGGGGTCACTTTGCCATGAAATTTTCGGGGTTTTTCGCAGGTTTTCGTCCGGAATGGTGTTTTTGGTTTTTGGGGCAGGGTTCAGGCTGCATTTGAAGCTGAAATTCAAGTCTCTAGCCTCCGTGGTTTTGGAGATGGAGCCTTTTGAAAAAGTGCAAGTTTGACCCCTCTAGCTGCTCAAATAACGAAGTTACAGGCACTTTTATATTTGGCAGTCGAGGGGTCACTTTGCCATGAAATTTTCGGGGTTTTTCGCAGGTTTTCGTCCGGAATGGTGTTTTTGGTTTTTGGGGCAGGGTTCAGGCTGCATTTGAAGCTAAAATTCAAGTCTCTAGCCTCCGTGGTTTTGGAGATGGAGCCTTTTGAAAAAGTGCAAGTTTGACCCCTCTAGCTGCTCAAATAACGAAGTTACAGGCACTTTTATATTTGGCAGTCGAGGGGTCACTTTGCCATGAAATTTTCGGGGTTTTTCGCAGGTTTTCGTCCGGAATGGTGTTTTTGGTTTTTGGGGCAGGGTTCAGGCTGCATTTGAAGCTAAAATTCAAGTCTCTAGCCTCCGTGGTTTTGGAGATGGAGCATTTTGAAAAAGTGCAAGTTTGACCCCTCTAGCTGCTCAAATAACGAAGTTACAGGCACTTTTATATGTGGCAGTCGAGGGGTCACTTTGCCATGAAATTTTCGGGGTTTTTCGCAGGTTTTCGTCCGGAATGGTGTTTTTGGTTTTTGGGGCAGGGTTCAGGCTGCATTTGAAGCTAAAATTCAAGTCTCTAGCCTCCGTGGTTTTGGAGATGGAGCCTTTTGAAAAAGTGCAAGTTTGACCCCTCTAGCTGCTCAAATAACGAAGTTACAGGCACTTTTATATTTGGCAGTCGAGGGGTCACTTTGCCATGAAATTTTCGGGGTTTTTCGCAGGTTTTCGTCCGGAATGGTGTTTTGGTTTTTGGGGCAGGGTTCAGGCTGCATTTGAAGCTAAAATTCAAGTCTCTAGCCTCCGTGGTTTTGGAGATGGAGCCTTTTGAAAAAGTGCAAGTTTGACCCCTCTAGCTGCTCAAATAACGAAGTTACAGGCACTTTTATATTTGGCAGTCGAGGGGTCACTTTGCCATGAAATTTTCGGGGTTTTTCGCAGGTTTTCGTCCGGAATGGTGTTTTTGGTTTTTGGGGCAGGGTTCAGGCTGCATTTGAAGCTAAAATTCAAGTCTCTAGCCACCGCGGTTTTGGAAATGGAGCCTTTTGAAAAAGTGCAAGTTTGACCCCTCTAGCTGCTCAAATAACGAAGTTACAGGCACTTTTATATTTGGCAGTCGAGGGGTCACTTTGCCATGAAATTTTCGGGGTTTTTCGCAGGTTTTCGTCCGGAATGGTGTTTTTGGTTTTTGGGGCAGGGTTCAGGCTGCATTTGAAGCTAAAATTCAAGTCTCTAGCCTCCGTGGTTTTGGAGATGGAGCCTTTTGAAAAAGTGCAAGTTTGACCCCTCTAGCTGCTCAAATAACGAAGTTACAGGCACTTTTATATTTGGCAGTCGAGGGGTCACTTTGCCATGAAATTTTCGGGGTTTTTCGCAGGTTTTCGTCCGGAATGGTGTTTTTGGTTTTTGGGGCAGGGTTCAGGCTGCATTTGAAGCTAAAATTCAAGTCTCTAGCCTCCGAGGTTTTGGAGATGGAGCCTTTTGAAAAAGTGCAAGTTTGACCCCTCTAGCTGCTCAAATAACGAAGTTACAGGCACTTTTATATTTGGCAGTCGAGGGGTCACTTTGCCATGAAATTTTCGGGGTTTTTCGCAGGTTTTCGTCCGGAATGGTGTTTTTGGTTTTTGGGGCAGGGTTCAGGCTGCATTTGAAGCTAAAATTCAAGTCTCTAGCCTCCGTGGTTTTGGAGATGGAGCCTTTTGAAAAAGTGCAAGTTTGACCCCTCTAGCTGCTCAAATAACGAAGTTACAGGCACTTTTATATTTGGCAGTCGAGGGGTCACTTTGCCATGAAATTTTCGGGGTTTTTCGCAGGTTTTCGTCCGGAATGGTGTTTTTGGTTTTTGGGGCAGGGTTCAGGCTGCATTTGAAGCTAAAATTCAAGTCTCTAGCCTCCGTGGTTTTGGAGATGGAGCCTTTTGAAAAAGTGCAAGTTTGACCCCTCTAGCTGCTCAAATAACGAAGTTACAGGTACTTTTATATTTGGCAGTCGAGGGGTCACTTTGCCATGAAATTTTCGGGGTTTTTCGCAGGTTTTCGTCCGGAATGGTGTTTTTGGTTTTTGGGGCAGGGTTCAGGCTGCATTTGAAGCTAAAATTCAAGTCTCTAGCCTCCGTGGTTTTGGAGATGGAGCCTTTTGGAAAAGTGCAAGTTTGACCCCTCTAGCTGCTCAAATAACGAAGTTACAGGCACTTTTATATTTGGCAGTCGAGGGGTCACTTTGCCATGAAATTTTCGGGGTTTTTTGCAGGTTTTCGTCCGGAATGGTGTTTTTGGTTTTTGGGGCAGGGTTCAGGCTGCATTTGAAGCTAAAATTCAAGTCTCTAGCCTCCGTGGTTTTGGAGATGGAGCCTTTTGAAAAAGTGCAAGTTTGACCCCTCTAGCTGCTCAAATAACGAAGTTACAGGCACTTTTATATTTGGCAGTCGAGGGGTCACTTTGCCATGAAATTTTCGGGGTTTTTCGCAGGTTTTCGTCCGGAATGGTGTTTTTGGTTTTTGGGGCAGGGTTCAGGCTGCATTTGAAGCTAAAATTCAAGTCTCTAGCCTCCGGGGTTTTGGAGATGGAGCCTTTTGAAAAAGTGCAAGTTTGACCCCTCTAGCTGCTCAAATAACGAAGTTACAGGCACTTTTATATTTGGCAGTCGAGGGGTCACTTTGCCATGAAATTTTCGGGGTTTTTCGCAGGTTTTCGTCCGGAATGGTGTTTTTGGTTTTTGGGGCAGGGTTCAGGCTGCATTTGAAGCTAAAATTCAAGTCTCTAGCCTCCGGGGTTTTGGAGATGGAGCCTTTTGAAAAAGTGCAAGTTTGACCCCTCTAGCTGCTCAAATAACGAAGTTACAGGCACTTTTATATTTGGCAGTCGAGGGGTCACTTTGCCATGAAATTTTCGGGGTTTTTCGCAGGTTTTCGTCCGGAATGGTATTTTTGGTTTTTGGGGCAGGGTTCAGGCTGCATTTGAAGCTAAAATTCAAGTCTCTAGCCACCGCGGTTTTGGAAATGGAGCCTTTTGAAAAAGTGCAAGTTTGACCCCTCTAGCTGCTCAAATAACGAAGTTACAGGCACTTTTATATTTGGCAGTCGAGGGGTCACTTTGCCATGAAATTTTCGGGGTTTTTCGCAGGTTTTCGTCCGGAATGGTGTTTTTGGTTTTTGGGGCAGGGTTCAGGCTGCATTTGAAGCTAAAATTCAAGTCTCTAGCCTCCGTGGTTTTGGAGATGGAGCCTTTTGAAAAAGTGCAAGTTTGACCCCTCTAGCTGCTCAAATAACGAAGTTACAGGCACTTTTATATTTGGCAGTCGAGGGGTCACTTTGCCATGAAATTTTCGGGGTTTTTCGCAGGTTTTCGTCCGGAATGGTGTTTTTGGTTTTTGGGGCAGGGTTCAGGCTGCATTTGAAGCTAAAATTCAAGTCTCTAGCCTCCGGGGTTTTGGAGATGGAGCCTTTTGAAAAAGTGCAAGTTTGACCCCTCTAGCTGCTCAAATAACGAAGTTACAGGCACTTTTATATTTGGCAGTCGAGGGGTCACTTTGCCATGAAATTTTCGGGGTTTTTCGCAGGTTTTCGTCCGGAATGGTGTTTTTGGTTTTTGGGGCAGGGTTCAGGCTGCATTTGAAGCTAAAATTCAAGTCTCTAGCCTCCGTGGTTTTGGAGATGGAGCCTTTTGAAAAAGTGCAAGTTTGACCCCTCTAGCTGCTCAAATAACGAAGTTACAGGCACTTTTATATGTGGCAGTCGAGGGGTCACTTTGCCATGAAATTTTCGGGGTTTTTCGCAGGTTTTCGTCCGGAATGGTGTTTTTGGTTTTTGGGGCAGGGTTCAGGCTGCATTTGAAGCTAAAATTCAAGTCTCTAGCCTCCGTGGTTTTGGAGATGGAGCCTTTTGAAAAAGTGCAAGTTTGACCCCTCTAGCTGCTCAAATAACGAAGTTACAGGCACTTTTATATTTGGCAGTCGAGGGGTCACTTTGCCATGAAATTTTCGGGGTTTTTCGCAGGTTTTCGTCCGGAATGGTGTTTTTGGTTTTTGGGGCAGGGTTCAGGCTGCATTTGAAGCTAAAATTCAAGTCTCTAGCCTCCGTGGTTTTGGAGATGGAGCCTTTTGAAAAAGTGCAAGTTTGACCCCTCTAGCTGCTCAAATAACGAAGTTACAGGCACTTTTATATTTGGCAGTCGAGGGGTCACTTTGCCATGAAATTTTCGGGGTTTTTCGCAGGTTTTCGTCCGGAATGGTGTTTTTGGTTTTTGGGGCAGGGTTCAGGCTGCATTTGAAGCTAAAATTCAAGTCTCTAGCCTCCGTGGTTTTGGAGATGGAGCCTTTTGAAAAAGTGCAAGTTTGACCCCTCTAGCTGCTCAAATAACGAAGTTACAGGCACTTTTATATTTGGCAGTCGAGGGGTCACTTTGCCATGAAATTTTCGGGGTTTTTCGCAGGTTTTCGTCCGGAATGGTGTTTTTGGTTTTTGGGGCAGGGTTCAGGCTGCATTTGAAGCTAAAATTCAAGTCTCTAGCCTCCGTGGTTTTGGAGATGGAGCCTTTTGAAAAAGTGCAAGTTTGACCCCTCTAGCTGCTCAAATAACGAAGTTACAGGCACTTTTATATTTGGCAGTCGAGGGGTCACTTTGCCATGAAATTTTCGGGGTTTTTCGCAGGTTTTCGTCCGGAATGGTGTTTTTGGTTTTTGGGGCAGGGTTCAGGCTGCATTTGAAGCTAAAATTCAAGTCTCTTGCCACCGCGGTTTTGGAAATGGAGCCTTTTGAAAAAGTGCAAGTTTGACCCCTCTAGCTGCTCAAATAACGAAGTTACAGGCACTTTTATATTTGGCAGTCGAGGGGTCACTTTGCCATGAAATTTTCGGGGTTTTTCGCAGGTTTTCGTCCGGAATGGTGTTTTTGGTTTTTGGGCAGGGTTCAGGCTGCATTTGAAGCTAAAATTCAAGTCTCTAGCCTCCGTGGTTTTGGAGATGGAGCCTTTTGAAAAAGTGCAAGTTTGACCCCTCTAGCTGCTCAAATAACGAAGTTACAGGCACTTTTATATTTGGCAGTCGAGGGGTCACTTTGCCATGAAATTTTCGGGGTTTTTCGCAGGTTTTCGTCCGGAATGGTGTTTTTGGTTTTTGGGGCAGGGTTCAGGCTGCATTTGAAGCTAAAATTCAAGTCTCTAGCCTCCGTGGTTTTGGAGATGGAGCCTTTTGAAAAAGTGCAAGTTTGACCCCTCTAGCTGCTCAAATAACGAAGTTACAGGCACTTTTATATTTGGCAGTCGAGGGGTCACTTTGCCATGAAATTTTCGGGGTTTTTCGCAGGTTTTCGTCCGGAATGGTGTTTTTGGTTTTTGGGGCAGGGTTCAGGCTGCATTTGAAGCTAAAATTCAAGTCTCTAGCCTCCGTGGTTTTGGAGATGGAGCCTTTTGAAAAAGTGCAAGTTTGACCCCTCTAGCTGCTCAAATAACGAAGTTACAGGCACTTTTATATTTGGCAGTCGAGGGGTCACTTTGCCATGAAATTTTCGGGGTTTTTCGCAGGTTTTCGTCCGGAATGGTGTTTTTGGTTTTTGGGGCAGGGTTCAGGCTGCATTTGAAGCTAAAATTCAAGTCTCTAGCCTCCGTGGTTTTGGAGATGGAGCCTTTTGAAAAAGTGCAAGTTTGACCCCTCTAGCTGCTCAAATAAGGAAGTTACAGGCACTTTTATATTTGGCAGTCGAGGGGTCACTTTGCCATGAAATTTTCGGGGTTTTTCGCAGGTTTTCGTCCGGAATGGTGTTTTTGGTTTTTGGGGCAGGGTTCAGGCTGCATTTGAAGCTAAAATTCAAGTCTCTAGCCACCGCGGTTTTGGAAATGGAGCCTTTTGAAAAAGTGCAAGTTTGACCCCTCTAGCTGCTCAAATAACGAAGTTACAGGCACTTTTATATTTGGCAGTCGAGGGGTCACTTTGCCATGAAATTTTCGGGGTTTTTCGCAGGTTTTCGTCCGGAATGGTGTTTTTGGTTTTTGGGGCAGGGTTCAGGCTGCATTTGAAGCTAAAATTCAAGTCTCTAGCCTCCGTGGTTTTGGAGATGGAGCCTGATGGAGCCTTTTGAAAAAGTGCAAGTTTGACCCCTCTAGCTGCTCAAATAACGAAGTTACAGGCACTTTTATATTTGGCAGTCGAGGGGTCACTTTGCCATGAAATTTTCGGGATTTTTCGCAGGTTTTCGTCCGGAATGGTATTTTTGGTTTTTGGGGCAGGGTTCAGGCTGCATTTGAAGCTAAAATTCAAGTCTCTAGCCACCGCGGTTTTGGAAATGGAGCCTTTTGAAAAAGTGCAAGTTTGACCCCTCTAGCTGCTCAAATAACGAAGTTACAGGCACTTTTATATTTGGCAGTCGAGGGGTCACTTTGCCATGAAATTTTCGGGGTTTTTCGCAGGTTTTCGTCCGGAATGGTGTTTTTGGTTTTTGGGGCAGGGTTCAGGCTGCATTTGAAGCTAAAATTCAAGTCTCTAGCCACCGCGGTTTTGGAAATGGAGCCTTTTGAAAAAGTGCAAGTTTGACCCCTCTAGCTGCTCAAATAACGAAGTTACAGGCACTTTTATATTTGGCAGTCGAGGGGTCACTTTGCCATGAAATTTTCGGGGTTTTTCGCAGGTTTTCGTCCGGAATGGTGTTTTTGGTTTTTGGGGCAGGGTTCAGGCTGCATTTGAAGCTAAAATTCAAGTCTCTAGCCTCCGTGGTTTTGGAGATGGAGCCTTTTGAAAAAGTGCAAGTTTGACCCCTCTAGCTGCTCAAATAAGGAAGTTACAGGCACTTTTATATTTGGCAGTCGAGGGGTCACTTTGCCATGAAATTTTCGGGGTTTTTCGCAGGTTTTCGTCCGGAATGGTGTTTTTGGTTTTTGGGGCAGGGTTCAGGCTGCATTTGAAGCTAAAATTCAAGTCTCTAGCCTCCGTGGTTTTGGAGATGGAGCCTTTTGAAAAAGTGCAAGTTTGACCCCTCTAGCTGCTCAAATAACGAAGTTACAGGCACTTTTATATTTGGCAGTCGAGGGGTCACTTTGCCATGAAATTTTCGGGGTTTTTCGCAGGTTTTCGTCCGGAATGGTGTTTTTGGTTTTTGGGGCAGGGTTCAGGCTGCATTTGAAGCTAAAATTCAAGTCTCTAGCCTCCGTGGTTTTGGAGATGGAGCCTTTTGAAAAAGTGCAAGTTTGACCCCTCTAGCTGCTCAAATAACGAAGTTACAGGCACTTTTATATTTGGCAGTCGAGGGGTCACTTTGCCATGAAATTTTCGGGGTTTTCCGCAGGTTTTCGTCCGGAATGGTGTTTTTGGTTTTTGGGGCAGGGTTCAGGCTGCATTTGAAGCTAAAATTCAAGTCTCTAGCCACCGCGGTTTTGGAAATGGAGCCTTTTGAAAAAGTGCAAGTTTGACCCCTCTAGCTGCTCAAATAACGAAGTTACAGGCACTTTTATATTTGGCAGTCGAGGGGTCACTTTGCCATGAAATTTTCGGGGTTTTTCGCAGGTTTTCGTCCGGAATGGTGTTTTTGGTTTTTGGGGCAGGGTTCAGGCTGCATTTGAAGCTAAAATTCAAGTCTCTAGCCTCCGTGGTTTTGGAGATGGAGCCTTTTGAAAAAGTGCAAGTTTGACCCCTCTAGCTGCTCAAATAACGAAGTTACAGGCACTTTTATATTTGGCAGTCGAGGGGTCACTTTGCCATGAAATTTTCGGGGTTTTTCGCAGGTTTTCGTCCGGAATGGTGTTTTTGGTTTTTGGGGCAGGGTTCAGGCTGCATTTGAAGCTAAAATTCAAGTCCCTAGCCTCCGTGGTTTTCGAGATGGAGCCTTTTGAAAAAGTGCAAGTTTGACCCCTCTAGCTGCTCAAATAACGAAGTTACAGGCACTTTTATATTTGGCAGTCGAGGGGTCACTTTGCCATGAAATTTTCGGGGTTTTTCGCAGGTTTTCGTCCGGAATGGTGTTTTTGGTTTTTGGGGCAGGGTTCAGGCTGCATTTGAAGCTAAAATTCAAGTCCCTAGCCTCCGTGGTTTTCGAGATGGAGCCTTTTGAAAAAGTGCAAGTTTGACCCCTCTAGCTGCTCAAATAACGAAGTTACAGGCACTTTTATATTTGGCAGTCGAGGGGTCACTTTGCCATGAAATTTTCGGGGTTTTTCGCAGGTTTTCGTCCGGAATGGTGTTTTTGGTTTTTGGGGCAGGGTTCAGGCTGCATTTGAAGCTAAAATTCAAGTCTCTAGCCTCCGTGGTTTTGGAGATGGAGCCTTTTGAAAAAGTGCAAGTTTGACCCCTCTAGCTGCTCAAATAACGAAGTTACAGGCACTTTTATATTTGGCAGTCGAGGGGTCACTTTGCCATGAAATTTTCGGGGTTTTTCGCAAGTTTTCGTCCGGAATGGTGTTTTTGGTTTTTGGGGCAGGGTTCAGGCTGCATTTGAAGCTAAAATTCAAGTCTCTAGCCACCGCGGTTTTGGAAATGGAGCCTTTTGAAAAAGTGCAAGTTTGACCCCTCTAGCTGCTCAAATAACGAAGTTACAGGCACTTTTATATTTGGCAGTCGAGGGGTCACTTTGCCATGAAATTTTCGGGGTTTTTCGCAGGTTTTCGTCCGGAATGGTGTTTTTGGTTTTTGGGGCAGGGTTCAGGCTGCATTTGAAGCTAAAATTCAAGTCCCTAGCCTCCGTGGTTTTGGAGATGGAGCCTTTTGAAAAAGTGCAAGTTTGACCCCTCTAGCTGCTCAAATAACGAAGTTACAGGCACTTTTATATTTGGCAGTCGAGGGGTCACTTTGCCATGAAATTTTCGGGGTTTTTCGCAGGTTTTCGTCCGGAATGGTGTTTTTGGTTTTTGGGGCAGGGTTCACGCTGCATTTGAAGCTAAAATTCAAGTCTCTAGCCTCCGTGGTTTTGGAGATGAAGCCTTTTGAAAAAGTGCAAGTTTGACCCCTCTAGCTGCTCAAATAACGAAGTTACAGGCACTTTTATATTTGGCAGTCGAGGGGTCACTTTGCCATGAAATTTTCGGGGTTTTCGCAGGTTTTCGTCCGGAATGGTGTTTTTGGTTTTTGGGGCAGGGTTCAGGCTGCATTTGAAGCTAAAATTCAAGTCTCTAGCCTTCGGGGTTTTGGAGATGGAGCCTTTTGAAAAAGTGCAAGTTTGACCCCTCTAGCTGCTCAAATAACGAAGTTACAGGCACTTTTATATTTGGCAGTCGAAGGGTCACTTTGCCATGAAATTTTCGGGGTTTTTCGCAGGTTTTCGTCCGGAATGGTGTTTTTGGTTTTTGGGGCAGGGTTCAGGCTGCATTTGAAGCTAAAATTCAAGTCTCTAGCCTTCGGGGTTTTGGAGATGGAGCCTTTTGAAAAAGTGCAAGTTTGACCCCTCTAGATGCTCAAATAACGAAGTTACAGGCACTTTTATATTTGGCAGTCGAGGGGTCACTTTGCCATGAAATTTTCGGGGTTTTTCGCAGGTTTTCGTCCGGAATGGTGTTTTTGGTTTTTGGGGCAGGGTTCAGGCTGCATTTGAAGCTAAAATTCAAGTCCCTAGCCTCCGTGGTTTTGGAGATGGAGCCTTTTGAAAAAGTGCAAGTTTGACCCCTCTAGCTGCTCAAATAACGAAGTTACAGGCACTTTTATATTTGGCAGTCGAGGGGTCACTTTGCCATGAAATTTTCGGGGTTTTTCGCAGGTTTTCGTCCGGAATGGTGTTTTTGGTTTTTGGGCAGGGTTCAGGCTGCATTTGAAGCTAAAATTCAAGTCCCTAGCCTCCGTGGTTTTGGAGATGGAGCCTTTTGAAAAAGTGCAAGTTTGACCCCTCTAGCTGCTCAAATAACGAAGTTACAGGCACTTTTATATTTGGCAGTCGAGGGGTCACTTTGCCATGAAATTTTCGGGGTTTTTCGCAGGTTTTCGTCCGGAATGGTGTTTTTGGTTTTTGGGGCAGGGTTCAGGCTGCATTTGAAGCTAAAATTCAAGTCTCTAGCCTCCGTGGTTTTGGAGATGGAGCCTTTTGAAAAAGTGCAAGTTTGACCCCTCTAGCTGCTCAAATAACGAAGTTACAGGCACTTTTATATTTGGCAGTCGAGGGGTCACTTTGCCATGAAATTTTCGGGGTTTTTCGCAGGTTTTCGTCCGGAATGGTGTTTTTAGTTTTTGGGGCAGGGTTCAGGCTGCATTTGAAGCTAAAATTCAAGTCTCTAGCCACCGCGGTTTTGGAAATGGAGCCTTTTGAAAAAGTGCAAGTTTGACCCCTCTAGCTGCTCAAATAACGAAGTTACAGGCACTTTTATATTTGGCAGTCGAGGGGTCACTTTGCCATGAAATTTTCGGGGTTTTTCGCAGGTTTTCGTCCGGAATGGTGTTTTTGGTTTTTGGGGCAGGGTTCAGGCTGCATTTGAAGCTAAAATTCAAGTCCCTAGCCTCCGTGGTTTTGGAGATGGAGCCTTTTGAAAAAGTGCAAGTTTGACCCCTCTAGCTGCTCAAATAACGAAGTTACAGGCACTTTTATATTTGGCAGTCGAGGGGTCACTTTGCCATGAAATTTTCGGGGTTTTTCGCAGGTTTTCGTCCGGAATGGTGTTTTTGGTTTTTGGGGCAGGGTTCAGGCTGCATTTGAAGCTAAAATTCAAGTCTCTAGCCACCGCGGTTTTGGAAATGGAGCCTTTTGAAAAAGTGCAAGTTTGACCCCTCTAGCTGCTCAAATAACGAAGTTACAGGCACTTTTATATTTGGCAGTCGAGGGGTCACTTTGCCATGAAATTTTCGGGGTTTTCCGCAGGTTTTCGTCCGGAATGGTGTTTTTGGTTTTTGGGGCAGGGTTCAGGCTGCATTTGAAGCTAAAATTCAAGTCTCTAGCCACCGCGGTTTTGGAAATGGAGCCTTTTGAAAAAGTGCAAGTTTGACCCCTCTAGCTGCTCAAATAACGAAGTTACAGGCACTTTTATATTTGGCAGTCGAGGGGTCACTTTGCCATGAAATTTTCGGGGTTTTTCGCAGGTTTTCGTCCGGAATGGTGTTTTTGGTTTTTGGGGCAGGGTTCAGGCTGCATTTGAAGCTAAAATTCAAGTCTCTAGCCTCCGTGGTTTTGGAGATGGAGCCTTTTGAAAAAGTGCAAGTTTGACCCCTCTAGCTGCTCAAATAACGAAGTTACAGGCACTTTTATATTTGGCAGTCGAGGGGTCACTTTGCCATGAAATTTTCGGGGTTTTTCGCAGGTTTTCGTCCGGAATGGTGTTTTTGGTTTTTGGGGCAGGGTTCAGGCTGCATTTGAAGCTAAAATTCAAGTCTCTAGCCACCGCGGTTTTGGAAATGGAGCCTTTTGAAAAAGTGCAAGTTTGACCCCTCTAGCTGCTCAAATAACGAAGTTACAGGCACTTTTATATTTGGCAGTCGAGGGGTCACTTTGCCATGAAATTTTCGGGGTTTTTCGCAGGTTTTCGTCCGGAATGGTGTTTTTGGTTTTTGGGGCAGGGTTCAGGCTGCATTTGAAGCTAAAATTCAAGTCTCTAGCCTCCGTGGTTTTGGAGATGGAGCCTTTTGAAAAAGTGCAAGTTTGACCCCTCTAGCTGCTCAAATAACGAAGTTACAGGCACTTTTATATTTGGCAGTCGAGGGGTCACTTTGCCATGAAATTTTCGGGGTTTTTCGCAGGTTTTCGTCCGGAATGGTGTTTTTGGTTTTTGGGGCAGGGTTCAGGCTGCATTTGAAGCTAAAATTCAAGTCTCTAGCCTCCGTGGTTTTGGAGATGGAGCCTTTTGAAAAAGTGCAAGTTTGACCCCTCTAGCTGCTCAAATAACGAAGTTACAGGCACTTTTATATTTGGCAGTCGAGGGGTCACTTTGCCATGAAATTTTCGGGGTTTTTCGCAGGTTTTCGTCCGGAATGGTGTTTTTGGTTTTTGGGGCAGGGTTCAGGCTGCATTTGAAGCTAAAATTCAAGTCTCTAGCCTCCGTGGTTTTGGAGATGGAGCCTTTTGAAAAAGTGCAAGTTTGACCCCTCTAGCTGCTCAAATAACGAAGTTACAGGCACTTTTATATTTGGCAGTCGAGGGGTCACTTTGCCATGAAATTTTCGGGGTTTTTCGCAGGTTTTCGTCCGGAATGGTGTTTTTGGTTTTTGGGGCAGGGTTCAGGCTGCATTTGAAGCTAAAATTCAAGTCTCTAGCCTCCGTGGTTTTGGAGATGGAGCCTTTTGAAAAAGTGCAAGTTTGACCCCTCTAGCTGCTCAAATAACGAAGTTACAGGCACTTTTATATTTGGCAGTCGAGGGGTCACTTTGCCATGAAATTTTCGGGGTTTTTCGCAGGTTTTCGTCCGGAATGGTGTTTTTGGTTTTTGGGGCAGGGTTCAGGCTGCATTTGAAGCTAAAATTCAAGTCTCTAGCCTCCGTGGTTTTGGAGATGGAGCCTTTTGAAAAAGTGCAAGTTTGACCCCTCTAGCTGCTCAAATAACGAAGTTACAGGCACTTTTATATTTGGCAGTCGAGGGGTCACTTTGCCATGAAATTTTCGGGGTTTTTCGCAGGTTTTCGTCCGGAATGGTGTTTTTGGTTTTTGGGGCAGGGTTCAGGCTGCATTTGAAGCTAAAATTCAAGTCTCTAGCCTCCGTGGTTTTGGAGATGGAGCCTTTTGAAAAAGTGCAAGTTTGACCCCTCTAGCTGCTCAAATAACGAAGTTACAGGCACTTTTATATTTGGCAGTCGAGGGGTCACTTTGCCATGAAATTTTCGGGGTTTTTCGCAGGTTTTCGTCCGGAATGGTGTTTTTGGTTTTTGGGGCAGGGTTCAGGCTGCATTTGAAGCTAAAATTCAAGTCTCTAGCCACCGCGGTTTTGGAAATGGAGCCTTTTGAAAAAGTGCAAGTTTGACCCCTCTAGCTGCTCAAATAACGAAGTTACAGGCACTTTTATATTTGGCAGTCGAGGGGTCACTTTGCCATGAAATTTTCGGGGTTTTTCGCAGGTTTTCGTCCGGAATGGTGTTTTTGGTTTTTGGGGCAGGGTTCAGGCTGCATTTGAAGCTAAAATTCAAGTCCCTAGCCTCCGTGGTTTTGGAGATGGAGCCTTTTGAAAAAGTGCAAGTTTGACCCCTCTAGCTGCTCAAATAACGAAGTTACAGGCACTTTTATATTTGGCAGTCGAGGGGTCACTTTGCCATGAAATTTTCGGGGTTTTTCGCAGGTTTTCGTCCGGAATGGTGTTTTTGGTTTTTGGGGCAGGGTTCAGGCTGCATTTGAAGCTAAAATTCAAGTCTCTAGCCTCCGTGGTTTTGGAGATGGAGCCTTTTGAAAAAGTGCAAGTTTGACCCCTCTAGCTGCTCAAATAACGAAGTTACAGGCACTTTTATATTTGGCAGTCGAGGGGTCACTTTGCCATGAAATTTTCGGGGTTTTTCGCAGGTTTTCGTCCGGAATGGTGTTTTTGGTTTTTGGGGCAGGGTTCAGGCTGCATTTGAAGCTAAAATTCAAGTCTCTAGCCTCCGTGGTTTTGGAGATGGAGCCTTTTGAAAAAGTGCAAGTTTGACCCCTCTAGCTGCTCAAATAACGAAGTTACAGGCACTTTTATATTTGGCAGTCGAGGGGTCACTTTGCCATGAAATTTTCGGGGTTTTTCGCAGGTTTTCGTCCGGAATGGTGTTTTTGGTTTTTGGGGCAGGGTTCAGGCTGCATTTGAAGCTAAAATTCAAGTCTCTAGCCACCGCGGTTTTGGAAATGGAGCCTTTTGAAAAAGTGCAAGTTTGACCCCTCTAGCTGCTCAAATAACGAAGTTACAGGCACTTTTATATTTGGCAGTCGAGGGGTCACTTTGCCATGAAATTTTCGGGGTTTTTCGCAGGTTTTCGTCCGGAATGGTGTTTTTGGTTTTTGGGGCAGGGTTCAGGCTGCATTTGAAGCTAAAATTCAAGTCCCTAGCCTCCGTGGTTTTGGAGATGGAGCCTTTTGAAAAAGTGCAAGTTTGACCCCTCTAGCTGCTCAAATAACGAAGTTACAGGCACTTTTATATTTGGCAGTCGAGGGGTCACTTTGCCATGAAATTTTCGGGGTTTTTCGCAGGTTTTCGTCCGGAATGGTGTTTTTGGTTTTTGGGGCAGGGTTCAGGCTGCATTTGAAGCTAAAATTCAAGTCTCTAGCCACCGCGGTTTTGGAAATGGAGCCTTTTGAAAAAGTGCAAGTTTGACCCCTCTAGCTGCTCAAATAACGAAGTTACAGGCACTTTTATATTTGGCAGTCGAGGGGTCACTTTGCCATGAAATTTTCGGGGTTTTTCCGCAGGTTTTCGTCCGGAATGGTGTTTTTGGTTTTTGGGGCAGGGTTCAGGCTGCATTTGAAGCTAAAATTCAAGTCTCTAGCCACCGCGGTTTTGGAAATGGAGCCTTTTGAAAAAGTGCAAGTTTGACCCCTCTAGCTGCTCAAATAACGAAGTTACAGGCACTTTTATATTTGGCAGTCGAGGGGTCACTTTGCCATGAAATTTTCGGGGTTTTTCGCAGGTTTTCGTCCGGAATGGTGTTTTTGGTTTTTGGGGCAGGGTTCAGGCTGCATTTGAAGCTAAAATTCAAGTCTCTAGCCTCCGTGGTTTTGGAGATGGAGCCTTTTGAAAAAGTGCAAGTTTGACCCCTCTAGCTGCTCAAATAACGAAGTTACAGGCACTTTTATATTTGGCAGTCGAGGGGTCACTTTGCCATGAAATTTTCGGGGTTTTTCGCAGGTTTTCGTCCGGAATGGTGTTTTTGGTTTTTGGGGCAGGGTTCAGGCTGCATTTGAAGCTAAAATTCAAGTCTCTAGCCTCCGTGGTTTTGGAGATGGAGCCTTTTGAAAAAGTGCAAGTTTGACCCCTCTAGCTGCTCAAATAACGAAGTTACAGGCACTTTTATATTTGGCAGTCGAGGGGTCACTTTGCCATGAAATTTTCGGGGTTTTTCGCAGGTTTTCGTCCGGAATGGTGTTTTTGGTTTTTGGGGCAGGGTTCAGGCTGCATTTGAAGCTAAAATTCAAGTCTCTAGCCACCGCGGTTTTGGAAATGGAGCCTTTTGAAAAAGTGCAAGTTTGACCCCTCTAGCTGCTCAAATAACGAAGTTACAGGCACTTTTATATTTGGCAGTCGAGGGGTCACTTTGCCATGAAATTTTCGGGGTTTTCCGCAGGTTTTCGTCCGGAATGGTGTTTTTGGTTTTTGGGGCAGGGTTCAGGCTGCATTTGAAGCTAAAATTCAAGTCTCTAGCCACCGCGGTTTTGGAAATGGAGCCTTTTGAAAAAGTGCAAGTTTGACCCCTCTAGCTGCTCAAATAACGAAGTTACAGGCACTTTTATATTTGGCAGTCGAGGGGTCACTTTGCCATGAAATTTTCGGGGTTTTTCGCAGGTTTTCGTCCGGAATGGTGTTTTTGGTTTTTGGGGCAGGGTTCAGGCTGCATTTGAAGCTAAAATTCAAGTCTCTAGCCTCCGTGGTTTTGGAGATGGAGCCTTTTGAAAAAGTGCAAGTTTGACCCCTCTAGCTGCTCAAATAACGAAGTTACAGGCACTTTTATATTTGGCAGTCGAGGGGTCACTTTGCCATGAAATTTTCGGGGTTTTTCGCAGGTTTTCGTCCGGAATGGTGTTTTTGGTTTTTGGGGCAGGGTTCAGGCTGCATTTGAAGCTAAAATTCAAGTCTCTAGCCACCGCGGTTTTGGAAATGGAGCCTTTTGAAAAAGTGCAAGTTTGACCCCTCTAGCTGCTCAAATAACGAAGTTACAGGCACTTTTATATTTGGCAGTCGAGGGGTCACTTTGCCATGAAATTTTCGGGGTTTTTCGCAGGTTTTCGTCCGGAATGGTGTTTTTGGTTTTTGGGGCAGGGTTCAGGCTGCATTTGAAGCTAAAATTCAAGTCTCTAGCCTCCGTGGTTTTGGAGATGGAGCCTTTTGAAAAAGTGCAAGTTTGACCCCTCTAGCTGCTCAAATAACGAAGTTACAGGCACTTTTATATTTGGCAGTCGAGGGGTCACTTTGCCATGAAATTTTCGGGGTTTTTCGCAGGTTTTCGTCCGGAATGGTGTTTTTGGTTTTTGGGGCAGGGTTCAGGGTTCAGGCTGCATTTGAAGCTAAAATTCAAGTCTCTAGCCACCGCGGTTTTGGAAATGGAGCCTTTTGAAAAAGTGCAAGTTTGACCCCTCTAGCTGCTCAAATAACGAAGTTACAGGCACTTTTATATTTGGCAGTCGAGGGGTCACTTTGCCATGAAATTTTCGGGGTTTTTCGCAGGTTTTCGTCCGGAATGGTGTTTTTGGTTTTTGGGGCAGGGTTCAGGCTGCATTTGAAGCTAAAATTCAAGTCCTAGCCTCCGTGGTTTTGGAGATGGAGCCTTTTGAAAAAGTGCAAGTTTGACCCCTCTAGCTGCTCAAATAACGAAGTTACAGGCACTTTTATATTTGGCAGTCGAGGGGTCACTTTGCCATGAAATTTTCGGGGTTTTTCGCAGGTTTTCGTCCGGAATGGTGTTTTTGGTTTTTGGGGCAGGGTTCAGGCTGCATTTGAAGCTAAAATTCAAGTCTCTAGCCTCCGTGGTTTTGGAGATGGAGCCTTTTGAAAAAGTGCAAGTTTGACCCCTCTAGCTGCTCAAATAACGAAGTTACAGGCACTTTTATATTTGGCAGTCGAGGGGTCACTTTGCCATGAAATTTTCGGGGTTTTTCGCAGGTTTTCGTCCGGAATGGTGTTTTTGGTTTTTGGGGCAGGGTTCAGGCTGCATTTGAAGCTAAAATTCAAGTCTCTAGCCTCCGTGGTTTTGGAGATGGAGCCTTTTGAAAAAGTGCAAGTTTGACCCCTCTAGCTGCTCAAATAACGAAGTTACAGGCACTTTTATATTTGGCAGTCGAGGGGTCACTTTGCCATGAAATTTTCGGGGTTTTTCGCAGGTTTTCGTCCGGAATGGTGTTTTTGGTTTTTGGGGCAGGGTTCAGGCTGCATTTGAAGCTAAAATTCAAGTCTCTAGCCTCCGTGGTTTTGGAGATGGAGCCTTTTGAAAAAGTGCAAGTTTGACCCCTCTAGCTGCTCAAATAACGAAGTTACAGGCACTTTTATATTTGGCAGTCGAGGGGTCACTTTGCCATGAAATTTTCGGGGTTTTTCGCAGGTTTTCGTCCGGAATGGTGTTTTTGGTTTTTGGGGCAGGGTTCAGGCTGCATTTGAAGCTAAAATTCAAGTCTCTAGCCTCCGTGGTTTTGGAGATGGAGCCTTTTGAAAAAGTGCAAGTTTGACCCCTCTAGCTGCTCAAATAACGAAGTTACAGGCACTTTTATATTTGGCAGTCGAGGGGTCACTTTGCCATGAAATTTTCGGGGTTTTTCGCAGGTTTTCGTCCGGAATGGTGTTTTTGGTTTTTGGGGCAGGGTTCAGGCTGCATTTGAAGCTAAAATTCAAGTCTCTAGCCTCCGTGGTTTTGGAGATGGAGCCTTTTGAAAAAGTGCAAGTTTGACCCCTCTAGCTGCTCAAATAACGAAGTTACAGGCACTTTTATATTTGGCAGTCGAGGGGTCACTTTGCCATGAAATTTTCGGGGTTTTTCGCAGGTTTTCGTCCGGAATGGTGTTTTTGGTTTTTGGGGCAGGGTTCAGGCTGCATTTGAAGCTAAAATTCAAGTCTCTAGCCACCGCGGTTTTGGAAATGGAGCCTTTTGAAAAAGTGCAAGTTTGACCCCTCTAGCTGCTCAAATAACGAAGTTACAGGCACTTTTATATTTGGCAGTCGAGGGGTCACTTTGCCATGAAATTTTCGGGGTTTTTCGCAGGTTTTCGTCCGGAATGGTGTTTTTGGTTTTTGGGGCAGGGTTCAGGCTGCATTTGAAGCTAAAATTCAAGTCTCTAGCCTCCGTGGTTTTGGAGATGGAGCCTTTTGAAAAAGTGCAAGTTTGACCCCTCTAGCTGCTCAAATAACGAAGTTACAGGCACTTTTATATTTGGCAGTCGAGGGGTCACTTTGCCATGAAATTTTCGGGGTTTTTCGCAGGTTTTCGTCAGGAATGGTGTTTTTGGTTTTTGGGGCAGGGTTCAGGCTGCATTTGAAGCTAAAATTCAAGTCTCTAGCCTCCGTGGTTTTGGAGATGGAGCCTTTTGAAAAAGTGCAAGTTTGACCCCTCTAGCTGCTCAAATAACGAAGTTACAGGCACTTTTATATTTGGCAGTCGAGGGGTCACTTTGCCATGAAATTTTCGGGGTTTTTCGCAGGTTTTCGTCCGGAATGGTGTTTTTGGTTTTTGGGGCAGGGTTCAGGCTGCATTTGAAGCTAAAATTCAAGTCTCTAGCCACCGCGGTTTTGGAAATGGAGCCTTTTGAAAAAGTGCAAGTTTGACCCCTCTAGCTGCTCAAATAACGAAGTTACAGGCACTTTTATATTTGGCAGTCGAGGGGTCACTTTGCCATGAAATTTTCGGGGTTTTTCGCAGGTTTTCGTCCGGAATGGTGTTTTTGGTTTTTGGGGCAGGGTTCAGGCTGCATTTGAAGCTAAAATTCAAGTCTCTAGCCTCCGTGGTTTTGGAGATGGAGCCTTTTGAAAAAGTGCAAGTTTGACCCCTCTAGCTGCTCAAATAACGAAGTTACAGGCACTTTTATATTTGGCAGTCGAGGGGTCACTTTGCCATGAAATTTTCGGGGTTTTTCGCAGGTTTTCGTCCGGAATGGTGTTTTTGGTTTTTGGGGCAGGGTTCAGGCTGCATTTGAAGCTAAAATTCAAGTCTCTAGCCTCCGTGGTTTTGGAGATGGAGCCTTTTGAAAAAGTGCAAGTTTGACCCCTCTAGCTGCTCAAATAACGAAGTTACAGGCACTTTTATATTTGGCAGTCGAGGGGTCACTTTGCCATGAAATTTTCGGGGTTTTTCGCAGGTTTTCGTCCGGAATGGTGTTTTTGGTTTCTGGGGCAGGGTTCAGGCTGCATTTGAAGCTAAAATTCAAGTCTCTAGCCTCCGTGGTTTTGGAGATGGAGCCTTTTGAAAAAGTGCAAGTTTGACCCCTCTAGCTGCTCAAATAACGAAGTTACAGGCACTTTTATATTTGGCAGTCGAGGGGTCACTTTGCCATGAAATTTTCGGGGTTTTTCGCAGGTTTTCGTCCGGAATGGTGTTTTTGGTTTTTGGGGCAGGGTTCAGGCTGCATTTGAAGCTAAAATTCAAGTCTCTAGCCTCCGTGGTTTTGGAGATGGAGCCTTTTGAAAAAGTGCAAGTTTGACCCCTCTAGCTGCTCAAATAACGAAGTTACAGGCACTTTTATATTTGGCAGTCGAGGGGTCACTTTGCCATGAAATTTTCGGGGTTTTTCGCAGGTTTTCGTCCGGAATGGTGTTTTTGGTTTTTGGGGCAGGGTTCAGGCTGCATTTGAAGCTAAAATTCAAGTCTCTAGCCACCGCGGTTGTGGAAATGGAGCCTTTTGAAAAAGTGCAAGTTTGACCCCTCTAGCTGCTCAAATAACGAAGTTACAGGCACTTTTATATTTGGCAGTCGAGGGGTCACTTTGCCATGAAATTTTCGGGGTTTTTCGCAGGTTTTCGTCCGGAATGGTGTTTTTGGTTTTTGGGGCAGGGTTCAGGCTGCATTTGAAGCTAAAATTCAAGTCTCTAGCCTCCGTGGTTTTGGAGATGGAGCCTTTTGAAAAAGTGCAAGTTTGACCCCTCTAGCTGCTCAAATAACGAAGTTACAGGCACTTTTATATTTGGCAGTCGAGGGGTCACTTTGCCATGAAATTTTCGGGGTTTTTCGCAGGTTTTCGTCCGGAATGGTGTTTTTGGTTTTTGGGGCAGGGTTCAGGCTGCATTTGAAGCTAAAATTCAAGTCTCTAGCCTCCGTGGTTTTGGAGATGGAGCCTTTTGAAAAAGTGCAAGTTTGACCCCTCTAGCTGCTCAAATAACGAAGTTACAGGCACTTTTATATTTGGCAGTCGAGGGGTCACTTTGCCATGAAATTTTCGGGGTTTTTCGCAGGTTTTCGTCCGGAATGGTGTTTTTGGTTTTTGGGGCAGGGTTCAGGCTGCATTTGAAGCTAAAATTCAAGTCTCTAGCCACCGCGGTTTTGGAAATGGAGCCTTTTGAAAAAGTGCAAGTTTGACCCCTCTAGCTGCTCAAATAACGAAGTTACGGGCACTTTTATATTTGGCAGTCGAGGGGTCACTTTGCCATGAAATTTTCGGGGTTTTTCGCAGGTTTTCGTCCGGAATGGTGTTTTTGGTTTTTGGGGCAGGGTTCAGGCTGCATTTGAAGCTAAAATTCAAGTCTCTAGCCTCCGTGGTTTTGGAGATGGAGCCTTTTGAAAAAGTGCAAGTTTGACCCCTCTAGCTGCTCAAATAACGAAGTTACAGGCACTTTTATATTTGGCAGTCGAGGGGTCACTTTGCCATGAAATTTTCGGGGTTTTTCGCAGGTTTTCGTCCGGAATGGTGTTTTTGGTTTTTGGGGCAGGGTTCAGGCTGCATTTGAAGCTAAAATTCAAGTCTCTAGCCTCCGGGGTTTTGGAGATGGAGCCTTTTGAAAAAGTGCAAGTTTGACCCCTCTAGCTGCTCAAATAACGAAGTTACAGGCACTTTTATATTTGGCAGTCGAGGGGTCACTTTGCCATGAAATTTTCGGGGTTTTTCGCAGGTTTTCGTCCGGAATGGTGTTTTTGGTTTTTGGGGCAGGGTTCAGGCTGCATTTGAAGCTAAAATTCAAGTCTCTAGCCACCGCGGTTTTGGAAATGGAGCCTTTTGAAAAAGTGCAAGTTTGACCCCTCTAGCTGCTCAAATAACGAAGTTACAGGCACTTTTATATTTGGCAGTCGAGGGGTCACTTTGCCATGAAATTTTCGGGGTTTTTCGCAGGTTTTCGTCCGGAATGGTGTTTTTGGTTTTTGGGGCAGGGTTCAGGCTGCATTTGAAGCTAAAATTCAAGTCTCTAGCCTCCGTGGTTTTGGAGATGGAGCCTTTTGAAAAAGTGCAAGTTTGACCCCTCTAGCTGCTCAAATAACGAAGTTACAGGCACTTTTATATTTGGCAGTCGAGGGGTCACTTTGCCATGAAATTTTCGGGATTTTTCGCAGGTTTTCGTCCGGAATGGTGTTTTTGGTTTTTGGGGCAGGGTTCAGGCTGCATTTGAAGCTAAAATTCAAGTCTCTAGCCTCCGTGGTTTTGGAGATGGAGCCTTTTGAAAAAGTGCAAGTTTGACCCCTCTAGCTGCTCAAATAACGAAGTTACAGGCACTTTTATATTTGGCAGTCGAGGGGTCACTTTGCCATGAAATTTTCGGGGTTTTTCGCAGGTTTTCGTCCGGAATGGTGTTTTTGGTTTTTGGGGCAGGGTTCAGGCTGCATTTGAAGCTAAAATTCAAGTCTCTAGCCACCGCGGTTTTGGAAATGGAGCCTTTTGAAAAAGTGCAAGTTTGACCCCTCTAGCTGCTCAAATAACGAAGTTACAGGCACTTTTATATTTGGCAGTCGAGGGGTCACTTTGCCATGAAATTTTCGGGGTTTTTCGCAGGTTTTCGTCCGGAATGGTGTTTTTGGTTTTTGGGGCAGGGTTAAGGCTGCATTTGAAGCTAAAATTCAAGTCTCTAGCCTCCGTGGTTTTGGAGATGGAGCCTTTTGAAAAAGTGCAAGTTTGACCCCTCTAGCTGCTCAAATAACGAAGTTACAGGCACTTTTATATTTGGCAGTCGAGGGGTCACTTTGCCATGAAATTTTCGGGGTTTTTCGCAGGTTTTCGTCCGGAATGGTGTTTTTGGTTTTTGGGGCAGGGTTCAGGCTGCATTTGAAGCTAAAATTCAAGTCTCTAGCCACCGCGGTTTTGGAAATGGAGCCTTTTGAAAAAGTGCAAGTTTGACCCCTCTAGCTGCTCAAATAACGAAGTTACAGGCACTTTTATATTTGGCAGTCGAGGGGTCACTTTGCCATGAAATTTTCGGGGTTTTTCGCAGGTTTTCGTCCGGAATGGTGTTTTTGGTTTTTGGGGCAGGGTTCAGGCTGCATTTGAAGCTAAAATTCAAGTCCCTAGCCTCCGTGGTTTTGGAGATGGAGCCTTTTCAAAAAGTGCAAGTTTGACCCCTCTAGCTGCTCAAATAACGAAGTTACAGGCACTTTTATATTTGGCAGTCGAGGGGTCACTTTGCCATGAAATTTTCGGGGTTTTTCGCAGGTTTTCGTCCGGAATGGTGTTTTTGGTTTTTGGGGCAGGGTTCAGGCTGCATTTGAAGCTAAAATTCAAGTCTCTAGCCTCCGTGGTTTTGGAGATGGAGCCTTTTGAAAAAGTGCAAGTTTGACCCCTCTAGCTGCTCAAATAACGAAGTTACAGGCACTTTTATATTTGGCAGTCGAGGGGTCACTTTGCCATGAAATTTTCGGGGTTTTTCGCAGGTTTTCGTCCGGAATGGTGTTTTTGGTTTTTGGGGCAGGGTTCAGGCTGCATTTGAAGCTAAAATTCAAGTCTCTAGCCACCGCGGTTTTGGAAATGGAGCCTTTTGAAAAAGTGCAAGTTTGACCCCTCTAGCTGCTCAAATAACGAAGTTACGGGCACTTTTATATTTGGCAGTCGAGGGGTCACTTTGCCATGAAATTTTCAGGGTTTTTCGCAGGTTTTCGTCCGGAATGGTGTTTTTGGTTTTTGGGGCAGGGTTCAGGCTGCATTTGAAGCTAAAATTCAAGTCTCTAGCCTCCGTGGTTTTGGAGATGGAGCCTTTTGAAAAAGTGCAAGTTTGACCCCTCTAGCTGCTCAAATAACGAAGTTACAGGCACTTTTATATTTGGCAGTCGAGGGGTCACTTTGCCATGAAATTTTCGGGGTTTTTCGCAGGTTTTCGTCCGGAATGGTGTTTTTGGTTTTTGGGGCAGGGTTCAGGCTGCATTTGAAGCTAAAATTCAAGTCTCTAGCCTCCGTGGTTTTGGAGATGGAGCCTTTTGAAAAAGTGCAAGTTTGACCCCTCTAGCTGCTCAAATAACGAAGTTACAGGCACTTTTATATTTGGCAGTCGAGGGGTCACTTTGCCATGAAATTTTCGGGGTTTTTCGCAGGTTTTCGTCCGGAATGGTATTTTTGGTTTTTGGAGCAGGGTTCAGGCTGCATTTGAAGCTAAAATTCAAGTCTCTAGCCACCGCGGTTTTGGAAATGGAGCCTTTTGAAAAAGTGCAAGTTTGACCCCTCTAGCTGCTCAAATAACGAAGTTACAGGCACTTTTATATTTGGCAGTCGAGGGGTCACTTTGCCATGAAATTTTCGGGGTTTTTCGCAGGTTTTCGTCCGGAATGGTGTTTTTGGTTTTTGGGGCAGGGTTCAGGCTGCATTTGAAGCTAAAATTCAAGTCTCTAGCCTCCGTGGTTTTTGAGATGGAGCCTTTTGAAAAAGTGCAAGTTTGACCCCTCTAGCTGCTCAAATAACGAAGTTACAGGCACTTTTATATTTGGCAGTCGAGGGGTCACTTTGCCATGAAATTTTCGGGGTTTTTCGCAGGTTTTCGTCCGGAATGGTGTTTTTGGTTTTTGGGGCAGGGTTCAGGCTGCATTTGAAGCTAAAATTCAAGTCTCTAGCCACCGCGGTTTTGGAAATGGAGCCTTTTGAAAAAGTGCAAGTTTGACCCCTCTGAGCTGCTCAAATAACGAAGTTACAGGCACTTTTATATTTGGCAGTCGAGGGGTCACTTTGCCATGAAATTTTCGGGGTTTTTCGCAGGTTTTCGTCCGGAATGGTGTTTCTGGTTTTTGGGGCAGGGTTCAGGCTGCATTTGAAGCTAAAATTCAAGTCCCTAGCCTCCGTGGTTTTGGAGATGGAGCCTTTTGAAAAAGTGCAAGTTTGACCCCTCTAGCTGCTCAAATAACGAAGTTACAGGCACTTTTATATTTGGCAGTCGAGGGGTCACTTTGCCATGAAATTTTCGGGGTTTTTCGCAGGTTTTCGTCCGGAATGGTATTTTTGGTTTTTGGGGCAGGGTTCAGGCTGCATTTGAAGCTAAAATTCAAGTCTCTAGCCACCGCGGTTTTGGAAATGGAGCCTTTTGAAAAAGTGCAAGTTTGACCCCTCTAGCTGCTCAAATAACGAAGTTACAGGCACTTTTATATTTGGCAGTCGAGGGGTCACTTTGCCATGAAATTTTCGGGGTTTTTCGCAGGTTTTCGTCCGGAATGGTGTTTTTGGTTTTTGGGGCAGGGTTCAGGCTGCATTTGAAGCTAAAATTCAAGTCTCTAGCCTCCGTGGTTTTGGAGATGGAGCCTTTTGAAAAAGTGCAAGTTTGACCCCTCTAGCTGCTCAAATAACGAAGTTACAGGCACTTTTATATTTGGCAGTCGAGGGGTCACTTTGCCATGAAATTTTCGGGGTTTTTCGCAGGTTTTCGTCCGGAATGGTGTTTTTGGTTTTTGGGGCAGGGTTCAGGCTGCATTTGAAGCTAAAATTCAAGTCTCTAGCCACCGCGGTTTTGGAAATGGAGCCTTTTGAAAAAGTGCAAGTTTGACCCCTCTGAGCTGCTCAAATAACGAAGTTACAGGCACTTTTATATTTGGCAGTCGAGGGGTCACTTTGCCATGAAATTTTCGGGGTTTTTCGCAGGTTTTCGAACGGAATGGTGTTTTTGGTTTTTGGGGCAGGGTTCAGGCTGCATTTGAAGCTAAAATTCAAGTCTCTAGCCTCCGTGGTTTTGGAGATGGAGCCTTTTGAAAAAGTGCAAGTTTGACCCCTCTAGCTGCTCAAATAACGAAGTTACAGGCACTTTTATATTTGGCAGTCGAGGGGTCACTTTGCCATGAAATTTTCGGGGTTTTTCGCAGGTTTTCGTCCGGGATGGTGTTTTTGGTTTTTGGGGCAGGGTTCAGGCTGCATTTGAAGCTAAAATTCAAGTCTCTAGCCTCCGTGGTTTTGGAGATGGAGCCTTTTGAAAAAGTGCAAGTTTGACCCCTCTAGCTGCTCAAATAACGAAGTTACAGGCACTTTTATATTTGGCAGTCGAGGGGTCACTTTGCCATGAAATTTTCGGGGTTTTTCGCAGGTTTTCGTCCGGGATGGTGTTTTTGGTTTTTGGGGCAGGGTTCAGGCTGCATTTGAAGCTAAAATTCAAGTCTCTAGCCTCCGTGTTTTTGGAGATGGAGCCTTTTGAAAAAGTGCAAGTTTGACCCCTCTAGCTGCTCAAATAACGAAGTTACAGGCACTTTTATATTTGGCAGTCGAGGGGTCACTTTGCCATGAAATTTTCGGGGTTTTTCGCAGGTTTTCGTCCGGAATGGTATTTTTGGTTTTTGGGGCAGGGTTCAGGCTGCATTTGAAGCTAAAATTCAAGTCTCTAGCCACCGCGGTTTTGGAAATGGAGCCTTTTGAAAAAGTGCAAGTTTGACCCCTCTAGCTGCTCAAATAACGAAGTTACAGGCACTTTTATATTTGGCAGTCGAGGGGTCACTTTGCCATGAAATTTTCGGGGTTTTTCGCAGGTTTTCGTCCGGAATGGTGTTTTTGGTTTTTGGGGCAGGGTTCAGGCTGCATTTGAAGCTAAAATTCAAGTCTCTAGCCTCCGTGGTTTTGGAGATGGACCCTTTTGAAAAAGTGCAAGTTTGACCCCTCTAGCTGCTCAAATAACGAAGTTACAGGCACTTTTATATTTGGCAGTCGAGGGGTCACTTTGCCATGAAATTTTCGGGGTTTTTCGCGGGTTTTCGTCCGGAATGGTGTTTTTGGTTTTTGGGGCAGGGTTCAGGCTGCATTTGAAGCTAAAATTCAAGTCTCTAGCCTCCGTGGTTTTTGAGATGGAGCCTTTTGAAAAAGTGCAAGTTTGACCCCTCTAGCTGCTCAAATAACGAAGTTACAGGCACTTTTATATTTGGCAGTCGAGGGGTCACTTTGCCATGAAATTTTCGGGGTTTTTCGCAGGTTTTCGTCCGGAATGGTGTTTTTGGTTTTTGGGGCAGGGTTCAGGCTGCATTTGAAGCTAAAATTCAAGTCTCTAGCCTCCGTGGTTTTGGAGATGGAGCCTTTTGAAAAAGTGCAAGTTTGACCCCTCTAGCTGCTCAAATAACGAAGTTACAGGCACTTTTATATTTGGCAGTCGAGGGGTCACTTTGCCATGAAATTTTCGGGGTTTTTCGCAGGTTTTCGTCCGGAATGGTGTTTTTGGTTTTTGGGGCAGGGTTCAGGCTGCATTTGAAGCTAAAATTCAAGTCTCTAGCCACCGCGGTTTTGGAAATGGAGCCTTTTGAAAAAGTGCAAGTTTGACCCCTCTGAGCTGCTCAAATAACGAAGTTACAGGCACTTTTATATTTGGCAGTCGAGGGGTCACTTTGCCATGAAATTTTCGGGGTTTTTCGCAGGTTTTCGAACGGAATGGTGTTTTTGGTTTTTGGGGCAGGGTTCAGGCTGCATTTGAAGCTAAAATTCAAGTCTCTAGCCTCCGTGGTTTTGGAGATGGAGCCTTTTGAAAAAGTGCAAGTTTGACCCCTCTAGCTGCTCAAATAACGAAGTTACAGGCACTTTTATATTTGGCAGTCGAGGGGTCACTTTGCCATGAAATTTTCGGGGTTTTTCGCAGGTTTTCGTCCGGGATGGTGTTTTTGGTTTTTGGGGCAGGGTTCAGGCTGCATTTGAAGCTAAAATTCAAGTCTCTAGCCTCCGTGGTTTTGGAGATGGAGCCTTTTGAAAAAGTGCAAGTTTGACCCCTCTAGCTGCTCAAATAACGAAGTTACAGGCACTTTTATATTTGGCAGTCGAGGGGTCACTTTGCCATGAAATTTTCGGGGTTTTTCGCAGGTTTTCGTCCGGGATGGTGTTTTTGGTTTTTGGGGCAGGGTTCAGGCTGCATTTGAAGCTAAAATTCAAGTCTCTAGCCTCCGTGTTTTTGGAGATGGAGCCTTTTGAAAAAGTGTAAGTTTGACCCCTCTAGCTGCTCAAATAACGAAGTTACAGGCACTTTTATATTTGGCAGTCGAGGGGTCACTTTGCCATGAAATTTTCGGGGTTTTTCGCAGGTTTTCGTCCGGGATGGTGTTTTTGGTTTTTGGGGCAGGGTTCAGGCTGCATTTGAAGCTAAAATTCAAGTCTCTAGCCTCCGTGGTTTTGGAGATGGAGATGGAGCCTTTTGAAAAAGTGCAAGTTTGACCCCTCTAGCTGCTCAAATAACGAAGTTACAGGCACTTTTATATTTGGCAGTCGAGGGGTCACTTTGCCATGAAATTTTCGGGGTTTTTCGCAGGTTTTCGTCCGGAATGGTGTTTTTGGTTTTTGGGGCAGGGTTCAGGCTGCATTTGAAGCTAAAATTCAAGTCTCTAGCCACCGCGGTTTTGGAGATGGAGCCTTTTGAAAAAGTGCAAGTTTGACCCCTCTAGCTGCTCAAATAACGAAGTTACAGGCACTTTTATATTTGGCAGTCGAGGGGTCACTTTGCCATGAAATTTTCGGGGTTTTTCGCAGGTTTTCGTCCGGAATGGTGTTTTTGGTTTTTGGGGCAGGGTTCAGGCTGCATTTGAAGCTAAAATTCAAGTCTCTAGCCTCCGTGGTTTTGGAGATGGAGCCTTTTGAAAAAGTGCAAGTTTGACCCCTCTAGCTGCTCAAATAACGAAGTTACAGGCACTTTTATATTTGGCAGTCGAGGGGTCACTTTGCCATGAAATTTTCGGGGTTTTTCGCAGGTTTTCGTCCGGAATGGTGTTTTTGGTTTTTGGGGCAGGGTTCAGGCTGCATTTGAAGCTAAAATTCAAGTCTCTTGCCTCCGTGGTTTTGGAGATGGAGCCTTTTGAAAAAGTGCAAGTTTGACCCCTCTAGCTGCTCAAATAACGAAGTTACAGGCACTTTTATATTTGGCAGTCGAGGGGTCACTTTGCCATGAAATTTTCGGGGTTTCTCGCAAATTTCGTCCGGAATGGTGTTTTTGGTTTTTGGGGCAGGGTTCAGGCTGCATTTGAAGCTAAAATTCAAGTCTCTAGCCTCCGTGGTTTTGGAGATGGAGCCTTTTGAAAAAGTGCAAGTTTGACCCCTCTAGCTGCTCAAATAACGAAGTTACAGGCACTTTTATATTTGGCAGTCGAGGGGTCACTTTGCCATGAAATTTTCGGGGTTTTTCGCAGGTTTTCGTCCGGAATGGTGTTTTTGGTTTTTGGGGCAGGGTTCAGGCTGCATTTGAAGCTAAAATTCATGTCTCTAGCCACCGCGGTTTTGGAAATGGAGCCTTTTGAAAAAGTGCAAGTTTGACCCCTCTAGCTGCTCAAATAACGAAGTTACAGGCACTTTTATATTTGGCAGTCGAGGGGTCACTTTGCCATGAAATTTTCGGGGTTTTTCGCAGGTTTTCGTCCGGAATGGTGTTTTTGGTTTTTGGGGCAGGGTTCAGGCTGCATTTGAAGCTAAAATTCAAGTCTCTAGCCTCCGTGGTTTTGGAGATGGAGCCTTTTGAAAAAGTGCAAGTTTGACCCCTCTAGCTGCTCAAATAACGAAGTTACAGGCACTTTTATATTTGGCAGTCGAGGGGTCACTTTGCCATGAAATTTTCGGGGTTTTTCGCAGGTTTTCGTCCGGAATGGTGTTTTTGGTTTTTGGGGCAGGGTTCAGGCTAAATTTGAAGCTAAAATTCAAGTCTCTAGCCTCCGTGGTTTTGGAGATGGAGCCTTTTGAAAAAGTGCAAGTTTGACCCCTCTAGCTGCTCAAATAACGAAGTTACAGGCACTTTTATATTTGGCAGTCGAGCGGTCACTTTGCCATGAAATTTTCGGGGTTTTTCGCAGGTTTTCGTCCGGAATGGTGTTTTTGGTTTTTGGGGCAGGGTTCAGGCTGCATTTGAAGCTAAAATTCAAGTCTCTAGCCTCCGTGGTTTTGGAGATGGAGCCTTTTGAAAAAGTGCAAGTTTGACCCCTCTAGCTGCTCAAATAACGAAGTTACAGGCACTTTTATATTTGGCAGTCGAGGGGTCACTTTGCCATGAAATTTTCGGGGTTTTTCGCAGGTTTTCGTCCGGAATGGTATTTTTGGTTTTTGGGGCAGGGTTCAGGCTGCATTTGAAGCTAAAATTCAAGTCTCTAGCCACCGCGGTTTTGGAAATGGAGCCTTTTGAAAAAGTGCAAGTTTGACCCCTCTAGCTGCTCAAATAACGAAGTTACAGGCACTTTTATATTTGGCAGTCGAGGGGTCACTTTGCCATGAAATTTTCGGGGTTTTTCGCAGGTTTTCGTCCGGAATGGTGTTTTTGGTTTTTGGGGCAGGGTTCAGGCTGCATTTGAAGCTAAAATTCAAGTCTCTTGCCTCCGTGGTTTTGGAGATGGAGCCTTTTGAAAAAGTGCAAGTTTGACCCCTCTAGCTGCTCAAATAACGAAGTTACAGGCACTTTTATATTTGGCAGTCGAGGGGTCACTTTGCCATGAAATTTTCGGGGTTTCTCGCAGGTTTTCGTCCGGAATGGTGTTTTTGGTTTTTGGGGCAGGGTTCAGGCTGCATTTGAAGCTAAAATTCAAGTCTCTAGCCTCCGAGGTTTTGGAGATGGAGCCTTTTGAAAAAGTGCAAGTTTGACCCCTCTAGCTGCTCAAATAACGAAGTTACAGGCACTTTTATATTTGGCAGTCGAGGGGTCACTTTGCCTTGAAATTTTCGGGGTTTTTCGCAGGTTTTCGTCCGGAATGGTGTTTTTGGTTTTTGGGGCAGGGTTCAGGCTGCATTTGAAGCTAAAATTCAAGTCTCTAGCCTCCGTGGTTTTGGAGATGGAGCCTTTTGAAAAAGTGCAAGTTTGACCCCTCTAGCTGCTCAAATAACGAAGTTACAGGCACTTTTATATTTGGCAGTCGAGGGGTCACTTTGCCATGAAATTTTCGGGGTTTTTCGCAGGTTTTCGTCCGGAATGGTGTTTTTGGTTTTTGGGGCAGGGTTCAGGCTGCATTTGAAGCTAAAATTCAAGTCTCTAGCCACCGCGGTTTTGGAAATGGAGCCTTTTGAAAAAGTGCAAGTTTGACCCCTCTAGCTGCTCAAATAACGAAGTTACAGGCACTTTTATATTTGGCAGTCGAGGGGTCACTTTGCCATGAAATTTTCGGGGTTTTTCGCAGGTTTTCGTCCGGAATGGTGTTTTTGGTTTTTGGGGCAGGGTTCAGGCTGCATTTGAAGCTAAAATTCAAGTCTCTAGCCTCCGTGGTTTTGGAGATGGAGCCTTTTGAAAAAGTGCAAGTTTGACCCCTCTAGCTGCTCAAATAACGAAGTTACAGGCACTTTTATATTTGGCAGTCGAGGGGTCACTTTGCCATGAAATTTTCGGGGTTTTTCGCAGGTTTTCGTCCGGAATGGTATTTTTGGTTTTTGGGGCAGGGTTCAGGCTGCATTTGAAGCTAAAATTCAAGTCTCTAGCCTCCGTGGTTTTGGAGATGGAGCCTTTTGAAAAAGTGCAAGTTTGACCCCTCTAGCTGCTCAAATAACGAAGTTACAGGCACTTTTATATTTGGCAGTCGAGGGGTCACTTTGCCATGAAATTTTCGGGGTTTTTCGCAGGTTTTCGTCCGGAATGGTGTTTTTGGTTTTTGGGGCAGGGTTCAGGCTGCATTTGAAGCTAAAATTCAAGTCTCTAGCCTCCGGGGTTTTGGAGATGGAGCCTTTTGAAAAAGTGCAAGTTTGACCCCTCTAGCTGCTCAAATAACGAAGTTACAGGCACTTTTATATTTGGCAGTCGAGGGGTCACTTTGCCATGAAATTTTCGGGGTTTTTCGCAGGTTTTCGTCCGGAATGGTGTTTTTGGTTTTTGGGGCAGGGTTCAGGCTGCATTTGAAGCTAAAATTCAAGTCTCTAGCCTCCGTGGTTTTGGAGATGGAGCCTTTTGAAAAAGTGCAAGTTTGACCCCTCTAGCTGCTCAAATAACGAAGTTACAGGCACTTTTATATTTGGCAGTCGAGGGGTCACTTTGCCATGAAATTTTCGGGGTTTTTCGCAGGTTTTCGTCCGGAATGGTGTTTTTGGTTTTTGGGGCAGGGTTCAGGCTGCATTTGAAGCTAAAATTCAAGTCTCTAGCCACCGCGGTTTTGGAGATGGAGCCTTTTGAAAAAGTGCAAGTTTGACCCCTCTAGCTGCTCAAATAACGAAGTTACAGGCACTTTTATATTTGGCAGTCAAGGGGTCACTTTGCCATGAAATTTTCGGGGTTTTTCGCAGGTTTTCGTCCGGAATGGTGTTTTTGGTTTTTGGGGCAGGGTTCAGGCTGCATTTGAAGCTAAAATTCAAGTCTCTAGCCTCCGTGGTTTTGGAGATGGAGCCTTTTGAAAAAGTGCAAGTTTGACCCCTCTAGCTGCTCAAATAACGAAGTTACAGGCACTTTTATATTTGGCAGTCGAGGGGTCACTTTGCCATGAAATTTTCGGGGTTTTTCGCAGGTTTTCGTCCGGAATGGTGTTTTTGGTTTTTGGGGCAGGGTTCAGGCTGCATTTGAAGCTAAAATTCAAGTCTCTAGCCTGCGTGGTTTTGGAGATGGAGCCTTTTGAAAAAGTGCAAGTTTGACCCCTCTAGCTGCTCAAATAACGAAGTTACAGGCACTTTTATATTTGGCAGTCGAGGGGTCACTTTGCCATGAAATTTTCGGGGTTTTTCGCAGGTTTTCGTCCGGAATGGTGTTTTTGGTTTTTGGGGCAGGGTTCAGGCTGCATTTGAAGCTAAAATTCAAGTCTCTAGCCTCCGTGGTTTTGGAGATGGAGCCTTTTGAAAAAGTGCAAGTTTGACCCCTCTAGCTGCTCAAATAACGAAGTTACAGGCACTTTTATATTTGGCAGTCGAGGGGTCACTTTGCCATGAAATTTTCGGGGTTTTTCGCAGGTTTTCGTCCGGAATGGTGTTTTTGGTTTTTGGGGCAGGGTTCAGGCTGCATTTGAAGCTAAAATTCAAGTCTCTAGCCACCGCGGTTTTGGAAATGGAGCCTTTTGAAAAAGTGCAAGTTTGACCCCTCTAGCTGCTCAAATAACGAAGTTACAGGCACTTTTATATTTGGCAGTCGAGGGGTCACTTTGCCATGAAATTTTCGGGGTTTCTCGCAGGTTTTCGTCCGGAATGGTGTTTTTCGTTTTTGGGGCAGGGTTCAGGCTGCATTTGAAGCTAAAATTCAAGTCTCTAGCCTCCGTGGTTTTGGAGATGGAGCCTTTTGAAAAAGTGCAAGTTTGACCCCTCTAGCTGCTCAAATAACGAAGTTACAGGCACTTTTATATTTGGCAGTCGAGGGGTCACTTTGCCATGAAATTTTCGGGGTTTTTTGCAGGTTTTCGTCCGGAATGGTATTTTTGGTTCTTGGGACAGGGTTGAGGCTGCATTTGAAGCTAAAATTCAAGTCTCTAGCCACCGCGGTTTTGGAAATGGAGCCTTTTGAAAAAGTGCAAGTTTGACCCCTCTAGCTGCTCAAATAACGAAGTTACAGGCACTTTTATATTTGGCAGTCGAGGGGTCACTTTGCCATGAAATTTTCGGGGTTTTTCGCAGGTTTTCGTCCGGAATGGTATTTTTGGTTTTTGGGGCAGGGTTCAGGCTGCATTTGAAGCTAAAATTCAAGTCTCTAGCCACCGCGGTTTTGGAAATGGAGCCTTTTGAAAAAGTACAAGTTTGACCCCTCTAGCTGCTCAAATAACGAAGTTACGGGCACTTTTATATTTGGCAGTCGAGGGGTCACTTTGCCATGAAATTTTCGGGGTTTTTCGCAGGTTTTCGTCCGGAATGGTGTTTTTGGTTTTTGGGGCAGGGTTCAGGCTGCATTTGAAGCTAAAATTCAAGTCTCTAGCCTCCGTGGTTTTGGAGATGGAGCCTTTTGAAAAAGTGCAAGTTTGACCCCTCTAGCTGCTCAAATAACGAAGTTACAGGCACTTTTATATTTGGCAGTCGAGGGGTCACTTTGCCATGAAATTTTCGGGGTTTTTCGCAGGTTTTTGTCCGGAATGGTATTTTTTGTTCAGGCTGCATTTGAAGCTAAAATTCAAGTCTCTAGCCTCCGTGGTTTGGGAAATGGAGCCTTTTGGAAAAGTGCAAATTTGACCCCTCTAGCTGCTCAAATAACGAAGTTACAGGCAGTTTTATATTTGGCAGTCGAGGGGTCACTTCGCCTTGAAATTTTCGGGGTTTTTCGCAGGTTTTTGTCCGGAATGGTATTTTTGGTTTTTGGGGCAGGGTTCAGGCTGCATTTGAAGCTAAAATTCCCCTCTAATGGAATGAGGTGGAATTGCTACAGAGAATTTATTGTACATAGATTGGGATTATCCTTCCTTCTTTCTCTCTCTTCTCAGACTTTTTCATTCCAGCTCGCCTAGAAATCATTGTCACTATAGTTACCGAATCAACAACACACTCGCCGGACTACTGGACTGGAATCATGTAGACGATATTATCCAGTCCAGCACTGGACTGGATTGCCGGACTGGATTACTGGACTGGAATAATGTGTGGGCATTAGGCATTCTGACATTATCCATACAAAAAATGCACCTACGGGCCTCATGCATAGGTGCGAGTACTACTTGCATGTTTGTACGTTTTTGTTGTGCGAATGGCAGTTCTTTAATTATCAATTTTTAAAACTGTAAAGACTGATTGGGGCGGCGATTGCAACAATAACAATTTATAGAATTTCTTTTTTTATGGTTTGGTATCTTAAATCTTATGATATTGGTCAAATCTCTGTCTGTCCGGCTGTTATACCAAATTGCAGCTAATGTTGTACAGTATACCACGATCGATACTGTCGTATGCTTACTTAATGTCGACAAAGATTTGGTACACGTCAGCGTTGCATTCCCAGCACTTTTGCAGGATTGGCTTAACCGTTAAAAAGCTGATCGTTTGTGGAGCGATCATCGGTCTGAAACCGCATTGATACTGGCCAATGATTCATTCAGTCTACGGTTTTAGTCTATTCTCCAGAATTTTCGTCAGTATTTTTTAGGACGTACGGACTAGTGAAATGCCTCTGGAATTCTCACACCACAATTTTTCCAATTTTTGTGGATGGGACAGATGATGCTCCTGCCAATCGTCTGGGATTACCTCATCCTCTCATACTCGCAGAAGTAGTTGGTGTATGGCTTTTAATAGACCCGTCTTACCAGATTTTAGTAGCTCAGCTGGAATCTAGTCAGCGCCCGGTGCTTAATTTGATTTGCCTGACAAAAGGGTGAGATGAACTTCATCGGCTGTCGGAAGTTGTGTAGTGGGGCCATAATCAATAATAAGGAAATGGATTTGGGCTTCTTCTATAGGGACGTTAGATGTAGGATTCAGAAGCTCTTCAAAATAGGACACCCATCGTTTATTGATGCTGTTCGGTTCGCTGATGATGTTTCTAAACTTGTCCTTACAGAGGCTAGTCCTGGGTTGGTAACCGTTCTTAATTGTATTTACTAGTCTTTAGGCTTGTCTGGTGTTTCTACTAGCTAGGTTTTCATTATCATTCGGCAACTGGTCGTCAAAGTTTATATCTATTTGATATTTGCCCAAGCTCGCCACAGTTTTCTTTTCTTTTTTAGCTCTAGTTGCATGTTAGATATATAATCGGAAAGCTTCGTTCTTTGAGTCGGGTGATTTTCTGCATTCTTCATCAAACCAGCCATTTCGCGCTCGACAGGCTTTGAACCTCTAGACCTTTTCTGCGACTTCCTTGATGGTCCCTTTAAGTTCTTCGCAGAACCCCTGTACACTTGCATTGCTAATGTCGTGTAGCATAGGAGATAGTTTTTCCTTAAAGGCGACTTTATATGCCTGCGCCATAGCATCGCTCAAGAATTTGTCAAACGTGATAATTTTGGAAGCGCTGATCCTCGGTTGGTACACTGAAGAAATTCTACACCGAAATGTTGTCTTCACCAAGGGATCGTCTGAATTGTGGTTTGCTCCTCGATAGGATCACACTTCCAATACACTGGAAGCCCATCTTTTCAAATGAGGATGTGGTCAATTTTTATCGACCTACCGTCGTGCGTCTGAAGATGTCCAAATCTCTTTGTGAATGCGACGATGCGGAAAAATGTGGAGCTTACGATAAGATTCCTACTGTAGGCGAAGTCGATTAATCCTTGACCGTTATCATTGTATTCCTCATGGAAGCTATGTCATCCACTGGTTCCCCGAAGTCAAATTTCGCTTCCATTTTTCGCATTAAAATGTACCAGTAGTATTTTGACATCGTTTGTTGGAAGTGAGTCGAACAGTGTCTCTAGGCGGGCATAAAATTTGTCTTTCACTGCAACTTCTTTTAGTTCAGTCGGGGCGTGAACCAGAGTCTTGATGCGAATCGCACACAACCTTTCCTTATTATGTTTTTCAGTCAATAATGTTCGGTTTGAGCTGCTTGCTCACTATGCATGCAACTCCAAACTCCTTGTTGTCCGATGGGTTGCCGCTTTTGAAAATTAGGACCAAGTTCTTGTCGTTTATATTGCTGCCAATATAATTTGTTTCCTGATGCTAAGTTTGTAATTCGCGATTTGTTGAAGGAGCGTACATTCCAGAATCCGATTGAATAATTCGTTAAGCGTTTGCGTGGTCGTCGTTGTTGATCCGTCCAATCCGAGGCATTTGTTCCAGGTTTCCTAATATATGTATGGACGAAAAAACGTACTATTCCCAACAAATTTTTATAGTATGTTACTTTATTGACGAAAGAATGGTAGTATTTGTAAGATAATATAAAAATTTTTAAGGAAAGCAAAATCTTTGAACGCATTGAAGGCATTGGGCCGAGACCATGTTGTGATGATGTGACATATATTATCTTATAAGCATCCCATATTGTTACAATTCTTTGATCATCTTTTTCACGGGCAAATGTAGCCATGTGTGACTTCAGGAGCAAAAATGAAAGAAAACAGAAAAACTACCTTTTATTTGATTATGTTGACGGATCCTTTCTTGCTTTTGTTGTTGATCTATAACAAAAATAAAGACATAGGCGTCGTGGGGTACATTTGCACCCCTTGACACCAAGTTTGTATAAAATTGGTGGTGGTTAACTAGGGTTAAATTCCAAAATACATGTAGTGCATTCAAAAAAGAAAAAACTCATCCACACATGTTCGCATAATATGCCTGTACGTATGATTACATTTGCATTTCCACTCGATTACTTGTTAAACAAGCATTTACATATTGCAAAGGAGAACAATTCCATTTTATGGTCGTCCCAGCTTTCGCTACGAAATAAAAAAGCCCGACACGAAGGACGTGCACTTTACTCGTTTACGTGGGCAGACATCGGACAAAGAGGCGGGAAAAGCACTCAAATATTTTATTACCCCCGTACGGAATGAACGTAATCCATCACACCAAGGTGGTGCCTTCAGTATGTCAATCATCTTGTATGCATCAGTGAACACTTTTCTTCAGCATCGCTGCCATCATACGAAAGACGAATTCGTGAACTAGAAAAGTAGTAGAGTGGATTGATAAGAAATTCCAATAGAAAATCCCGTGAAGATTGACTGTATTCACATGAATGGAAAATGTATCAGAATTCGTAAGTCGTGATGAGTTTCTGAGCGGGACAAATTACTCTTTCCAATCGAGCCTGATGACGGTATTTAAAACGGACGGGCAGTACCCTGGTGTAATGTTTATGTTATTATAACATAGCCGTAAAATGTTGCTTTATCATACTAAGTAGACTCGTTTCAAGAATCCCTCAATGTACCTACCCATTACCTCCAGCACGACTCGACTCCGTTAAAAATTCTCTTCACTTGCCGGGATAAGCACCTCTATACGAGGCGTATTCCAATTTATGTATTACGTGACCTCATATCCATACCGAAGGTGGTGGGTTTGCCGAAATGCCAGCCAGCCCGACCCCGGAATGACGAAACTGAATTACCCGGAGTAGTATCTCCGTCGAACAAGAAAAGTACATGCAGTACATGTCGCGAACTCCACCAACAACAAACACAACAGCAACAATACACCCCCAACCATTTGCATACATTCGTCCTTGTATATCCTTGCTACAGCAACATTGTGGGCTATACGCTTCCTTGGGATAGGTAACATATGCCAATTCGATAGAAATGTGAAAGGAGACCCCGACATCGATGCCGACACATGGGTCATAAATAAAAATGCGAAAAAGCACATCGCACAAATGTTAAATTTATTGCCAGCAGTTTAAGCGAACTTTGATGGCGGATTTTTCGCTTTCGTTCCTTGTTTGCGTTTTCTTTTTCATTCCAATATTTTTTTTTTGCTGATCTTTTTTTTTTTATTCGGATGATTCCGTGTGTGTCCTTTCTTCCAGCACATTTGCAAGCATATGAAATGGATGACGAATAAGTACGTGCATTTAGTCAAAAATGAAGAAGGTCGATGCGAGTGTCAAACGAGGATGACCAGATTTAAAGGGTCGTTTGTCAGGATCAATTTATGACTGTGAAAATTTCTTTATTTCCATATGATTTTTATGTATCCTGACGGAAAAATGATATTTCGTCGGGAACGATAAAGCATAATTTGTATTCCGTAATAGTTATACGTGTATATTGGGATTGTTGCAGGGCTAAAATACTCGTATATACAAGTATAGAGGATAAGGTATATATTTGAAAGAGAAAAGTAAAAGTATGAGAGAATGTATTTCGTGAACAAGGATTCATTATAAACTCGTGGTCACTTGCCCTTTATATTAGTTACATCGATGATTTTTACTCTTAGCAAGATTTCGCAAAAGTCCCTCAGAAATATGTACAGCTAGAAAGTGTCCTTGTTAGCTAGATAAATAGTCTAAATTGTTACTATTAGTGTTAGCTTAAATATATGATCTAATCTGTTGTATGAAATTCTCTCACCTTTTCCACTTTTCACTACGTCTCATATAAAACAATATGAATATAAACACCAACGAGACGCTACTCATCAAGTCGACATAGCAGCGTACGCCCACGACATCAACATCAGAAGAACTTCTTCATACACTCGACACACTCTTCTAAATAAGTTGGACTACGTATCAATGAGGGTAAAACTAAAATAATGATGCAATCGACGACAAGGACACCTGCACAACCGAGCATCAATATGGGGGACCTAAACATTGAGTTCGTGAACGACTTCATATATCCAGGTTGCAACCGGTCAAACGACGCTAACGAAACTGACGAGCTCAAGTGTCGGATACAACTAGCCAAGTGCTATGCTATGGCTGCAAAGCATGGACCCTAACTCAAACCCCCGGAAACGTGCTAGACACATTTGAATGCAAGGTTCTGTAGCGGATTTTCAGGGCTGTTTGCGATCGAGATCGCATCCGGTACACAACCTTGAGTTGTATGATCTGCACGATGAGCTGGAAGTTTCGAGAATCGTCAAACTACAAAGACTTCAATAGGCAGGTTATGTACAACGAATGAACGATAATCACATGTCAAAGAGAGTAATGAACGGACGACGAGTAGAAGGATCGAGACTACGAAGTCAACCGAGAGCTCGTTGGGAGTGCTCAATATATGTGGACGCCGTGCAAATACTAGGATTCCAAAATTGGAGGACTCGGTCACGGGACCGAGGTTATTGGGGGCCAACGATCGAGGCGACCAAGGCCCGACGTAGGGCTTTCGCGCCACTATCATGATGACGACATATAAAACAAAAAGGGCAAATGCCTTAGAATTTTGATATTTTGCATTGAAAAAATTAACACAGAAAGCTGGTGTTGTTATGAAAAAGACTTTACGAGAAAACTAAAAATATTTCTGTCTTTTTTGTCAGTGAAACCAAAACTAACCAGGAGTCCGAAGCGTGTATACCCTAGACTTGTACAGACCTAGTGGGGATACCAAAAGTACCAATTGGCAACGACCATATGCATTAAAAGTAAGTTTCCTATATGGCCAGTTTATAGGGGAGGTTGGCATACATTCATGAGGATCTTGGCCATTCTAAAAATCAATTAACTAACCCATTCTACAAATATTTGTCGAATTTTTCAAGTCGCTAGCTTCATTCTATCGAAAGTTATCGCTTATTTGAAGTTGCATTTGTAGGGGAGGTAGGGGTTCCTTAGGTCGGATCTTGTCCATTTTCAATACCAACTAACAACTAACAACCAACGTGCTGCCAAATTTTCAACTCTTTAGTGTAATTCTATCGAAAGTTATCGTAGTTAAAGTAATATTTAATTTTTTGAATTTTGTAGGGGAGGTAGGCGTTCCTTTGATCTGATTATACCCAACTTACTAAAACCTAAGCAGCTTCTCACCTCAGGGTTACATACCAAAAATCAGATGTCTACGTCAATTTGTTCAAGAGTTATGGACAAAAAACCTGAAAAGTAGGGTAGTACGGGGCTCTTTGTAAGAAAATTGCCGTTAGTTTTCAACTGATCGATTTTATTTTTCCAAGAGAGTATAAGATCACCCTCGCGAGCAATCTACCAAAGCTAGAGCTTTTCATGTTTATTTAATCGGGAGTTATGGATACATTTAAGTATTTTACATATGTAGGGGAGGTAGGCGTTCTCTTGGCCTGATCATGCCCATTTTCAATACCAACCAACTAGATCATACTTCCAACATCTGACCAAAATTTCAAGGCTCTAGCTTCATTCTGTCGAAAGTTATCGTGCGAACGGGCAGACAGACAGACAGACAGACAGACAGAATCAGGAGGTGACCCTGATCATTTATATATATACATTGCTATACCTCCGGAGCCTCCTTTAAGGTGTTACATATTTCCGTCGTGACAAAAACAATATAAAAAGGGAATTGACGATCGTAAATATTGATTATTGGCTCAAACTCAAAATATTAACTACATATAAACAAGGTCATTAGTCATCCGTCATTACATATCCGTCACTCGTTATCCGCTATCAGTTCAATATACCGAAGCGACTTTATTTCACCACATTTTTCCGGCAAGACATAAGCCAGATGACTGATACATGGCCACCTTAAAATTTGTTTTTGATCTTACGCCATTGAAAATTTACAGCAGAAAATGGTCGGAAAATGATCGAAAAGTTTGACAATATTTGGCGCTCAATTTGGGGTCAGTGCGATTTTATGTATTCAATGAAAACGGAATTTAAAATCAACTGTGACTCCTCACCCAGTCGTCCGTACGTCACAAGAAATAATCGCAATTTGCTTTGACCTTGCCATAAGCTTCCTTGAGGATACCTTAACAGGCTACTTAAGGATTTTCTCGGTGCTATGTCGATGAAAATCTGCAGTATAAGAAAAAAATGGTCGAACAACCTGAAACGGTCTGGCACCCAGTGTGGGGTCAATGTGGTTTTTATACTCAATGAATTGGAAATAGACAATGGAACAGACGTTTGGTACCAATATTTGGAATACCGCATGATTAAAAAAAAACTTATTTTTGAATTAAGTAGGAGATTCTGCGCCTATACATAATAACACCGTATTCAAATGCAAATACTGTAGTGCGCATATGGTAGAGCAGGGCTTGCCTGAATGGGATGCCACTTACTTTTTTTTTCGAATTACACAATGGCTGCGTTTTGGCAAACATGATATGATCAGAGAAAATGACAATGAGTAAGAGAGCTGTAAAGTATTATCCATCCGTAAGTGGAAGAGGATGCCGCTGTATCTGCCAGGATTTTAAGAGGGGAAATCCATCGGAAAAACTCTTGAGTCATATCCTCAGATCATTCTTTCTACACAAATATGTTCACCGGCCGCTCTGTCTGTTTCGCTCCAGTACAATTACTATGGGGCATGAATATTATAAATTGGTTGGTTGTCATTCTGCTCTGGGGATTCGTATGTACGTGTTTCAGTATGAGTCGTACACGCCAATTGTGTGAATGTGTGAGTCGAATGCGTCTCTCTTTGCGCACTTTCATTTACTAAATCCGTGATAAATGATCAGGCTCGCAAAAACCCGGCCTTTGGCTGTGTTTTGGCGAACTCTGATTAAATATCATGAAGCTGAGTTTTTTCGATTTCTCCTCCATATGATTTCCCCTCCGATAAAATATGTACCGTCAACTGCCAATATTTGGATCGGAAAATATTCTCTGAAGAGTATTCTGATCCGGAGGGGAAAATTTTCAGATCCAAAATTGACAGTTCACGGTACGTATTTTAAAGGAGGGAAAAGCATATGGAGGAGGAATCGAGAAAGTCAGAGCCATAAAATTTAACAAAAGTTCGCCAAAACACAGTCATTGTGTTTGTTTGTGCGAACGCATAGGAATCTCCGATCTAAATCGGCTTTAGTCAACAGAAGAATCCTACCCAATTTTTGCACAAATCTAGCTACAAGCATATGCGCTTTTTGACGATTCTTGACTGAAGAGAAAGTTGCGTCATGCTTAAGGGTGCTGCGTTATAGGTCGTGCGAACGAAATGGCAACAGAATCGTACCATACCATACCGAAAATACCTTTTCCATTAATTTGGAATATTTTTGGTCTGCTTAGACGGATGTAGCAGCCGGATTACGCTCTAATTCATACAGCCCAACTGAGAAAACTAGTACGATTAACAAAGATCACGATGATCAACTCCGTTTTGCAGGTCAGGATCAAAACATCGTTGAAACACGTACTGGACTGAAGCAGAGCAATGGACTGATTCCGACGCTTTTCAACCTGGCACTTGAATGCGCCATCCGGGTAATGAATGCGGACCACAGCGGCACACTGCACTTCAATTCGATGCAGTTGATAGCATACGCTGACGACATCAACAACATATTCCGAAAAATGCCTGACGCAGAAGAACTTCTAAATAATCTTGATGCAGCTGCAAATGAAGTTGGACTACGCATTAACCAGGACAAAACAAAAGTACATAAATATCAAATCAAGTAACTAGTGATGGACATAATATCTCTTTTCACTGTGCCAGCACATAAGCTCTGACTCTTTCCAATGAGTCGTTCAAAAAGAGTCGTTCAAAAAGAGTCATGCAAAGAGTCTGAAACTTGGTTAATAACATACTCAATAAAAGTCGTAGTTTTTAAAAATTCAGTGTTTTCCTTTATTTTTTACCCCCGATTCGAAGTGATGCCATTTAGTTCGAGCCAGCCAGATCGGACCACTATTTCCCATGAAAACGGGGCTGCCAATCTGGACTGGGCGATCCCAATTTTTTTTCTCTTTTTTGACCCTATATTCCGAGTCAGTCAAATCATTCCACTTTGTTCTAAAGACTCGATGCCATGAATTCCTCATTTGGCAGAGAATTTAAGTAATTGGAGTATGCGCTTCGTGAGTGAAACATATGAATTTGAGTCAATACTGAATTACACAAATAATCAATGTTTGTGTTATGTGTTATTAACAGCCCAGTATGTCTCACAGCACAGAGTGAGTGAAATATAGAAGTGTGTGGTTTGTGTTAAAAACTCAAAACTCACATTACGAATAACACATTTTGCCTCACAGTATACAGAGGAAATTTCCTGGTTGTTGGTTTGGTATCGTTTTCATCTAAAGTTGAACTTAGATGCTAATACAAGACGATTACTTTTGTTTTAGAATGTTTTGCTTGTTTTATTTTATATATTTTGGGAAACTTGCGGTCTGACTTAAGCAAATGATTTTTGATTTGCTCGCAGTCAGCATGGTTTGTTATGTGTATATTTAGAATCAAACACAATGCGTGCATTGCACACTGCATACAGATGATTATGAATGGATTTAGATGGGATTGGTTTGGTAGATATATAATGGTGGTTTTAGTTTCAGATAGATTTTAGGATGGGGTGTAAAAGAATATGAATGTAATACATATACATATGTAATAAGAAATTTTGAATGAACCTGGACTTTCTATGCGTTACTTAGTATTTAATTTAATATAAGTATTCATTTTACAGTGTGTCATTCTTGAATTGAACGACTCGGAGGCTATGTCGTTGTGCCGAATCTTTCGCTCATTCTGTCGAGTCGTTCAAAAAGAGCGACTCGTTACTGTGTTACACATCACTACAAGTAACAGTTAACAACACGCCACAGCAACCGAACATCAACATCGGGGACTTCAGCATCGAATTCGTAGACGATTTCATTTACCTGGGTAGTCAAATTAATTGGCGTCATTTGAAAGGTCAAATAACGTTAATGAATCTGACGAAATCAAGTGGCAAATAGGACTTCTTCTCGGGCCTCCCAATAATGAAAACGAAGCACGGTGTAATGAACCACCATTGCTTAGTTCGTTGAGGGGCCTTTTTCATCACCAGATGACACGGCCCGACTTTCACGGTCATAGGCTACCTTAGGATCCGTCCCCACGGGCATCTTTGGATACCCACCAAACCGTCCACTACAATGTGCACAGAAATACTAAGCTCCGCATATACCATAATATGACCTGTGCTATGCTATGGCTGCGAAACCTGGCCCTTAAGCCTCCAAAAACATGATGAACACATTTGAAAGGACCTTCGGCGAATTTTCGGAGCATTTTGTAACCATGAGGTGTACGAGAGTCGTCAAACTACAGCATCTACAATAGGCAGAACATATGCAACGAATGGACGATGACGGCATGCATGCCTATTCATTGGTCGACGCGTCGACGGAAACAGGCTGCGATGAAGACCGAGAGCTCATTAGAAAGACTCACTAAATGAGGACGCCGAACAACTGCTGGGCGTCCAAAATTGAAGGACGCGGTCAGTTGACTTGCTTTGGCCACGATGATGAACTAAAAAAAGTAAATCCAAACTCAAAATGTGGATTTTGTGACACGACCTTGTGTCCCCAGACTTAAAATAAATGTTATGAAAAAATTTGGGGATGACTTACTCGATAAAAGAACGAAGGAAGCATGCAGTTCGACGACAAAAAATAGCTAATTGAGGCAATCCATGTCGCTCTGGCCTGGTTTTGCTAAAGTAAATAAAATTCTTATACGTATCCAAGTGGAATAAAATTGTTGACGCAGTTGTCAATACAGGAGGAAATATTCATACTGACTATTAAGAAAAACTTGGATGCTGTGAGTGTTCGTCCTTTTTTTATGCGTAAAAGCATAATTTTATTAGATTCCCTATTCAAGTGGCCCAATTTTGAGCGTAAAATGTATAAGTGTTAATGGTCTTGACATAGATTGCATGTAAGTATGTATATCTTTTATTAAAAGTTCCAGGACAAGTTTTGGTGTTCATCTTTTGTCCATATAAAATAATATTAAGCTCACCGTATAATTCAATTTCTACAAGATTAAAAAAAATCACGTTCCAATTTTGCTCCTCGAAAAAAAAACAACATTACACTCCCTCCAGGTGTTGTAACATTGAGTGAAGTATTTTCAGTCGACTGCACGAAAAATCTGTCTCCAGGTAATGTTACAATTCTAGTCTAGTCTACCTTCGGGAACTTTGCATTTCGTTATGCTACGTTTTAGAATCACACTCAAATCCTCCGTTTTTGCCGGGTTGCTTTACGTTTGGCGATAGCATTCTGGAGACTCGTTATTTCAAGAAATGCATATGGATATGAGCTGAATGTACTCGTATTCATCAGGAGTTGCTTTCAACGTATTACTAGTATGCACCATCTGCGTTAAATTTTAATCGGAAGAGAATGAAAGGATGGATGTGGATACGACCTGGTTGAAAATTGTGAATGGGATGCCAACGAGAAGTATTCTGACACATACTGCAAGCGACTGAGAATTTGATCAATAGTTTCTAACAGGCAAAGTTATATTAAATTTTGAGGGAAATCATGCCATTGAAATAGATAATCAGGTCATATGAAGCCAAAATGGGTGGTTTCAGTTTAAATGAAGCGGAAGGTTGCATGCATTCGCTCCTTAGCAACCGCTTTATATACGTGAGATGATCAGTAAGTATCCGGTATTCACCATTAGATTAGATTGAAGATGAGCGTTGATCCCCGTAGGGCTCAGAGTACAGAGGCCAGATTGCCCATTGTGGTATAGCCCTGAGTCTATTAGCAGGCCTAAGCCAGTTAATCAAGTTTGATTGATCGAGCTGATTGATTTGCTCAGGAGATTCGTTGAAACTGAAGCGATGTCATCAGCCTTCGAATAGTCGACTCCAAAGCAGTCTTGACGACGCCCGTCTAACGCGTCGCAAACGCATAAGAAACGGCAGCTCGTGTTTTCTAGGCCACACGGAACAGTTGACGCGCTATGCCCCCCCAAGAGGTTAGGGCAATTGAGTATCTACTGGACAAGTTTGGTCCAGCTAGCTTTTTCCTTTGTGGAGTTATTAGGCTTAGATACTTTTGCCGTTATATAGCGGTAACTTTTTAACCCATTTATCGATACTGCTGGATTTCAATTGCAGCTGGCTCCCTACTGACATGTATCAACTGGAAAAGTTTCACTTCTCTTACGACTTCCGTTCGACTGTTATCGTGTCCAGAACATTTTGCGGATGTATATATAGGTACATATATCTATATAAATGACACTAAAAAAATTTAATGATGCCAATCGATTGCTAGGGTCAGGAAACGTAAAGAAAACAAACTCCGAGGTCGAAACTCTGTATCGAAGGCAGGGTCGAATAACTGGTTTTTTCTTCAAAAATCAGTTAATAGAAGAAAAAATAGTTCATTTTGTACATTTTTGAGCAAAGTGAAGTATGTTCTCAAAAGAGGACAATATAGTCGTATAAAATAAAATAAAAAATGGCATTCATAAGCATGATGTACATACTTGCTCAAGTTTCGTTTAGTTCTAAAGTTTTGAAAATGTCTTCGTGACCCCCCGGGAAGGTACTTGAAATCGATACACTATTCGGGCTATACCCAGTAAATAAAATCGCCTATTTAGGCGCTAAATACAGATTAATACAAATTAAGTGCATTAACAGCAACGACAATAAACATCCTTCGCGTAATCATTACTACACTTAGAGCACCCTACTTCATACGGATTCAATTTAGCAATAATCTTTCGTCGGAAAACTTGTTCACGACTTTCCGCATTTTCCCGAATTCTATAAAAGTTAAGCCTATTAAAATTCGCAAACCTCCTTATTGTTAAACAAAACTTTATAAGCGCTCGCGAAAGCCCTCCAGGATATTGTCAAATTAACTCATTGAGAATCCTACAAGCGAATCCTTTCACACAGCCGACTTCTTCCCGGCTATGCCAGCTGCCGTGTTGTGTTACAGAAGCCGGCACCACCAACAAGCTCGTGTCGCTAAAGGGGTTGTTAACGCACTCAACGCCAGGACGGTAATTACAAAAATTAATGTGCTGCTACTTGTTGTAGATACAAGAAAATTGTTCTCCAACGTATGTGAAAAAGAAGTCACTACAAGTGCTTCGAGAACACGGGTGTTCATGTTGCGGATACGAAAGAGTGGGGGTGGACAACTCCTGTTGGAAAGTTCAACAACTTGAAAATTTCCGTTTCAACAAAAATGTATTTTAACCTAACTTGCAGGATGATTGCAATTATCCAACCATGGAGTTCACTAAAGAAACATGGTAACAAATTTTAAAATCGTTTATAAAGTACATAGGTTAGAGTTCAAGGACAGGAAAGTCAATTTTAATCTGACAAGAAGAGTAGATTTTATTGGAACAATCAAGGTAGAATGCTAACTGAAGAAATTGAAGCAGTAGGCGTATTCATATCAACTGATGAGTTCCTATACAAAACGACTAAGTCAGTCCTGCTTATTTTCATAATAGACATTGGAAATTCATGGAGTTCAATTCACTTGTGGTAGTTTCATTTACAAAACGACGCAACTTTATTTCCTCGAACGAAGGAACGGAACAATGCGATGTTTTGGCTACCTAAATTGTGAGAGAATATGTTCTTGTCATTTTTGTTTCTCAATTACAGTATTACAAGTTAAAAGCTTAGTCCAAATTCATCTTCGTCGAAAGACGATCATCCACAATTGCTGATAAGGTTGCGGATATTTCTTACATCGCTACTAATAAGACAAATACCCGCAACTCAGTCATATAGAGAAGAATACAAATGACACAAATAGAGCAATGTTCACCGGTTCTTTAGGCCCGTCCCATGCAAAAATATTTTCATTTTGGTCCATTCGGGGGGCAAAAATTCCTCTTCCATAGTCCTCCTCGTGGGCGCCCCTGGAACGGCAGTGGTCATTAACCATTGTCAACCAACTCAAGCCGCCAGTAATGGTGGTGCGATGATTTGGTCGAGGTAAACACTCCCCCTGTGGTGTGGGGTATAAGAATAATACCACGGCCTTTCCCTTTGACGGCCTGTCGTTGAAACCGACAAACAAAGGACAGGATATGTATGCCAGCAACTTGCACTATCCGAAATTTTCCATATGCTAACGAAACGTCAACTATGCCTCGGATAAGGACTAACTCAACGGTTACGACTTTTGGCAGCACTTATTATTGCGTTACTACGCGCCACTATATGAGCTTTGTACCATTTTGACGTGAGAATCGCTTAATTCATATTTTAAATAATAATTCTGTCTTATAAGGAAATATTATATGCATACAAGATAACTTATTAACGCAAATCTTTGAAAAGTGCTTGCACACTTAAATCACCTCTTTCACTTTTTTTCTACGTCATTTCTCTCTTCAAATTAGGTTTTTGAAGTGAACGAGTGCACTTAAACGCGAGTTCAGACAGACATGCCATCTCATTGCACATCCTTTAGCATACCTACTTACACACAGAATGGACGAACAAGCGCGGAACAAAATAAACCTCTGATATGGAACGTGGAAAGTCTTGAGTCGCATTAAATTTGCATCAGACGAAATGCAGTTTTCATCTTGAACGCGATGGCACAGTAAACGATGAAGTACTTGCCCCACGTCTTGGACTTAAATCACAAAATCCCTTAGATCCAGTTCAAAAAAAAAAGGACGAAAGATGAAGGAGAAATAGACGTTAGCTCTTTCAATTCAACGTGTGCGTACTTATGCATTTACGCAGGGCCGGCCGAAGTCTTAACTTAAGGCACAGGCAAGGAGATTTTAGCACCTCCTCAAATTTTTTTAAGACATTTGACCGGAGGGGCGGGGTTCTATTCCACTTGTTCAAGGCGGTTGTGAAAGTGACTTTGCAAGCGCCGCTGTTGTCCAGGTGATTTCGCTCGATAAGTCACTCTTGCTGGAGAATAACACTCAAGATTGGAAACGAATCGTTAGCGCGTGTAAATTTTAACGGTCAGAATCGGATTCGACTGGAAAAATCGTCAAAACTGTTTAACTATTGTATTTGGAATTATATTCAATTCAGCTCTAAATTGAAAAAAAAAAAATCACTCTCAAACATGGCTTTCCTTTTGGTGTCCTTTTCGGCGACCTTTCTGAGTCAGCGCCCCAGGCTACTGCCTGGTTTTCCTTAGCCTTTGACCGGCCCTGCATTTACAAATATTATGAAGTATTATTCGGGAACTTTTTCAGATATTTCTTGAATTAAAGGAAACAACCGTACGAGATACAGATGGTGTTTCGCTAGACGACAACTATCATAGTCCGCGATTAAAGCGCTCCGAATATTCTGTGAAGATTTTAACCGAATTGAAAGGATCAAGTCTTTTTTATGCAATTTAAATTGGGTTTTTGCTGGGAATTACGACTACATCTGCATAGATTAGCGTCGGGAGAATAACTTCAAGTATTGAGTATGAGAGTGACCAAAGCCCAGATTTGGGAAATATTTCTACCTGCTCAACAGCGTGATTGCCCCTGGTGGAGTATGGCTTTTGAACTCGTGGTCGCTCCAATAACATATTATAGTGAATTTCTTATTTGTCTGTTTTCCAGGCTATTTATTTGTGAGAAGACAAAAAAGAAAACAGAAAAAAAAAAATTCTGTGTAAAAAAGTCCAACCTTATTATTATTATTTTGGTTTTTTGATATCTACATACATTGATCATCATCATCATCGTGGCATAACAGTCCGACGTCGAGCTCTGGCCGCCAGGGTCGTTGTCCTCCAGTTATTTCGGCCACGTAACCGCGTCCTTCAATCTTGGAAGCCCAGTAGTTGCTCTGCGTCAGCTTATACTGAGCTCTGTTCCACTGGCCCAGTTGACGTTTGGTTGGCATAAACTCCTTATTAGCACCGGCGTAAACCATTGACGATTCACGATGAGGGTAGGTTATCAATTCGATGAACATTACAATTTTCATTACAAATATTCTACCCTTAGGCGGCTTTCACATGGAACGCACTATACGCGAGATTCTAGCAGAAAGCACTAGTGGCAAACGAGCTTTCTATACGAATGCAAGTTTAAATTAAACGCCGCACATACAAAGCTCGCTCACCACTGGTGCTTCTGCTAGAATCTCGTGTATCGTGCGTTCCGCGCGAAAACCACCTTAATGACATTTTCTGATTTTATTTCAGCTCGGTGGATCAATTGTAATAAGATCTACGTTTCGCAACCATGGGTCGTTTTAACGTTTTATAGATTCACTGCTTATTGTTTTTGTGAACTAGTTTTGGCATGCAACGCTTTCTTCGCTTTTATGATGTTATATCAGGGACTCTTGATAATGAGACTCGGTGTGTGGCTTTTTATAAGAACACTTTTTATTGTCTGACGTTTAATATTCACAATCGTCACTTAACCTACTTATTGTACTAGACTATTACTATTACTATTAATTACTCCGGTGTTACCATATATAACATCTCCCTTTTCAAGATAATCTACTTTGGTTTTTTATTTTTCAATTTTAATTTTCTGTCATATAATATTTTTTATATTTTAACTTCATGTTCTTTCTTATTTCTTTCAGATTCTCGTAACGCATTATACATATTACAATTTTCTCCATTATTAATTTCATTATCATTGTTTAATACATATGTACATTCTAATTTACCTTAATAAATGAAAATATTACAATTTAACTTCAGCTTTCTTCTAATTGTTTCAATTATTATTACATTGGTATCGATCAATAGGTTTCACCAACCTTCCTGACCGTGTATAATATGCATTATTATTATTATTAATGTTTCCTCTACTTTCATTCGGTAGGACCTCACCTTGATTATTATCATTTAGTATTGACTTGGAACGAATGCTAGTATCCGAATTTTGCTATACCTACACTTTTTTCCGCTAGCCCATTACTACGAGGATAGTGTGGACTAGAAGTTATCAAACTAATGTTCCATTCACTAGTGAATTTTCGAAATAAATACGAATTAAAAGGCATATTATCCGCTATAATAATTTGAGGGACTCCATGCTGAGAAAATATTTCCTTCAATTTGTTCGAAATTTCTTCAGACGTTTTATTTTTTAATAATTTCACCTCTAACCACTTGGAGAAATAATCCATCAAAACTAAGAAAGGCTTCCCTTGAAAGTCAAGGACATCACATCCAACTTTGCTAAAAGGTAGATCAGGAATTTCATGAGGAACAAGTGAAGCTCTATAATTCGATTTTTGAAATTTTTCACAAGTTCTACATTTACCCACAAAATCTTCTATTTGGCTGTTTATTCCCGGCCAATAAACTGTAAGTCTTGCTAAGTCTTTAGTTTTGGTGATACCGAGATGACCTTCATGAAGACTTTTCAAAATTTTCTCTCGAAGTACACTTGGAATTATAATTCTATTTCCATAAAAAAGAAGTCCGTTTTCCCAATAAATGTCATTTCTATTCTCCCAATACTTTTTTATTAAGTCTTTAATTTTAGTTCTATCTTGAGGCCAACCTTTTTGCACTAATTCTATAAGAGCTTGCGATTCTTCATCATTTAAAATCGCTTTACGGATTTCCTCAGTTCTTCTATCACTAACATTGACAGAATGAACAACGGTATTCAATGTTGAATCTACAGGTGTGGAGATTTTTTCCATGATGCTTCTTGACAGTGTATCGGCTATATGCATTTCTTTGCCAGGAATAAATCTCACTTCAATATCATATTTCAGTAATTTGAGTTTAATGCGCTGTAGTCTGTTAGAGTGAACCTGCGACATTAATTTGCTGAATATCGACACTAACGGTTTATGATCTGACAAAACAATAACCTTTCTTCCGTAAATATAGTCATGAAACTTTTCACACGCAAAGAGAATGGCAAGCATCTCCTTCTCAATTTGGGCGTATTGCTGTTCTGCATTCGTTAAACATTTAGAAGCATAGCAAACTGCTCTGTTATCTTGCATAAGACAACTTCCTACTCCATACTGTGAAGCATCAGTTTGTATATAAATAGGAATGTTTTCATTGAAAGTTTGTAAAACAGGCGATTTTGACACTGTCATTTTCAGATCGTCAACTATCTTTGTGTGTGCTTCTGACCATTTAAATACGCTATTCTTCTTCAACAGCTCTCTCAGAGGCGCTGTTAACTGTGAAAGGTTTGGGATGAAATTTCTTACAAAGTTTATTAATCCCAAAAACCTTTGTAATTCCACTTTACACTTAGGAATCTCAATGTTTTGTATTGCCTTGATTCGATTTTCATCAATTTTCATACCCTCTTTTGAAAATACAAGTCCCAAATATTTTACTTCTTTTTGGCAATACTGTAATTTATTTTGGTTAAACTTTATGTTAACTTTTTTTGCCATCTCTATGACGTTAGCCAGATTACAATCGTGTTCGGACTTGTTTTTACCAAATACTAGGACATCGTCAAAATAAATAAACACTCCAGGTAGATGCCCGAAGTACTTCATGTTCAACTTTTGAAACAGCTCTGGGGCCATATTCAACCCAAATGGCAACCTCAAGAACTTATAACTGCAAAAGGGAGTGCTAAAAACGCACAAATCACTGCTCTCTTCTTCTAGTGGCACTTGCCAAAACCCTTCCTTTAGGTCTTAAACTGTAAAGTACTCCATGTTTTCCAGTTTTGACGACAAATCCACTAAACGTGGAATCTGAAACGGCTCACGTATTATTCCTTTATTTAAGTCCCTTGGATCTAAACAGAGTCTAACTGATTTATCTGGTTTCTCTATAACGACCAAGTTATGAACCCACTCAGTAGGGTGGTTAACCTTTCTAATTATGGCAGCCCTCTCCATTTCGTCTAGTTTACGTTTAACTTTATCTTTCAGACTACTCGCTATGCGCCGAGGTGCATTTATGACTGGCTTTGCCTCTTTATTTATATAAATTTTGCATTTATCCGGAAAAGTTCCTAAACCATTAAATACTGCTTGATTTTTCTGTACAAATCTTTCCTTCGAATCTGTTTCTTGACTCAAACTATCTGTACGTTTAATTAACTTGAGCTTAATACAAGTCTCAAGTCCTAATATTGGAGACGAATCAACATTAGCTATGAGAAATCGTTCCACACTTTTCACTGACTTGTATTTTACTTCAAGTTTTACTGCCGCTAAAACATCCAAATTAAACCCGCCATACGCTTCCAGTTTTAAATTGACAGGCTCAACAATACTTTTTTCATTTTCTAACGTTTTAAAAACTTTATACGGTATTATATTTACTTCTGCGCCTGAATCCAACTTAAATCGAATTTCTTGGCCATTCAAATTCAATTTCGCGAACCAGGAATTCTCTTGCTGAATTCCATTTATTTCAACTGTGTCAATGACTAAAGAATTCAAATCAATAGTCTGTCCATGCACCGTATTTACCTGTTTTTCCTGTTTCTCCCTACATTTACTAGCAAAATGATTTTGTTTTTTACACTTCATACATGTTTTACCAAAAGCTGGACATTTCTTTATGGGATGATTAAATGAACAACGTTGACAGTTATTAATAATATTACTAGCCCTACTCTTATCAGTTTTATGTTTATTTTTTCCATCACCTGTCCTTTTACCTGAATTTGACCTATTTCTATTATATTTAGTAAATTTTAATTGATTTACTTTTGTTGAATCTCCTTGCATGCGTTGCACGTCAATTGCTTGTCGATGCGTAACTTCTGCAACTCGACATTGTTCAATTACTTTTTTCAAAGTTATATCCTCTATCCGTAATAACTTTTCTTGTAAATCAGTATTATTAATACCGAGAACAAGACGATCCCTGATCATTTGATCTACTATCGGCTCCGATGTATAATCAAAATTACACTTTTGGGCCTGTTTGGTGACATCCGTCAGAAAGTTATCGAATGGTTCATTGGATTGTTGCTGTCTTGAGTAAAATTTGAATCTTTCATAAATCACATATGTTTTCGGGTCGCAATACTCGTTGAAAGAGTCGATCACTTTTTGAAACACCTTACTTTCGTTTGGAGTCAATTTGAAAGTCTCAAACACTTCTATGCCCTTCTCACCCATCAAATTCAACAACATTGCGATCTTGACATCGTCGCTCGGCGGAGTACTTCTCGACGCCTGCACAAAGATTTCAAACGCCCTCTTGAACTTTCGCCACTCTGTACTCAAGTTCCCATCAAAATTCATCGGACCCGGTGGCCTGAATGCCGTATCCATTTCTATTTTTCGATAGTTTTCTTCTTTTAATTTATTTTATAGGTTATGTTACCTGGCAGGCGGTCTTTATGCTCTTCTGTTTTCGTTTTCCGACTATTTTCTTCTCCGTGTACTTATCTTGTTGACAAATTCTCCTGTTGATGTCCTTTTTTCCCTTTATTTTGGTCTTCTTTCACCGACTGCGCCATGTTATATCAGGGACTCTTGATAATGAGACTCGGTGTGTGGCTTTTTATAAGAACACTTTTTATTGTCTGACGTTTAATATTCACAATCGTCACTTAACCTACTTATTGTACTAGACTATTACTATTACTATTAATTACTCCGGTGTTACCATATATAACAATGATTCGTCGCTAGATCCCGTGTTTTTCGTCAAATACGGCTTGCACGCTATTTTTCTCCAAGTTTTCGTCAAGTTGTGATGGCATAACAATATTTACGTTATTGTCGTCGACACAGTTTCTTCGCATATCGTTTAAACTCGCGATAGCCCAACAAACCATCGTTCAATATGCGACAACTTTTTTTCGTGAAGAAGTAGCGGGGGAAGAAAATCATGCAAAGATATGCGTGTAAACATACACATTCCCACTTCGACAGCTTATGTACCTTCAAACATTGCTCACACTCACGACTTATTTTGTTTCGTCCTCGATGATGCAATGTTTGAATAAAGTTTCCATCGAAGGCTTTGATTTTCGCTTAAATACCTTCAGGCGAAAATGGCTATGGTGGCTCAATTGGTAGAGATTTGACCTCATAATTCGCGCGGTCTCGGATCAAGCTCTGCCACGAGAAAATAATTTTTTTCTCATCTTGATAGCCCTCGGAGAAACCATACATGACCACCTAGGAGTCCATTCATGAGTTTCACTGATGAATTCATCAAGCTTGCTGGAATGAATTCGTCAGTGGTAGTCATGTACCGACTCGTAGGTGGTTATGTATGGTTACATCATATGCTTGGAAAACACATAAGTGACTCTAGTCCTGGGGCTAGAACAATGATCATGATTTCATCCGGGCCTGGATAAGGACCGCATTGATTTCTTCATCATGACTTGGTTAGCAGGGTGTCTTCTCTGGCTCGTGTTTTTTTTTTTTTTTCAGTTTTCCGACATCAAACAAATTTGGTACGTGGCTTTTATTATACCATCTTTGGCGAGAACATTTTTCAAAGCAATTCATAGACAACTGTTTCATTTCCATTTAAAAATACATGAAGAAATTCTAAATTATTCCCATCTTAAAAGGCGTTTTATAGCTAACACTGCAATGAAACCGCCAAAATGCCCAAAGATTGTAACCAAGTATCCGGCATTTCAACTTCCATGCTATATCCACTACTAAAATTAATTAAAACTATTTGCTGTAAGTATTGTGGTGTTTCTGGTTTTTCCTACGTACGTTTGTAGCATCCTTTACACAAATATTTGACTTTTGCAGCTTAACCCATACGAACCGGGGTCAGACTTTATTGTGAGCTCATGTAATTTCTGGTTAGCTGAATAGCAATTAGTCCAATGAATCAAAACGCATCTAAAACCAATTGGAATGTTAATTATCCTGCCCGTGTTGTGCCCACATGGCGAATTTATCCGAAAATTAAATTTACGGTGCCAGCTTATAGGGTATTTTGTTGGTTGTACCACCTTTGTGAGTGAATGCGAAATATGCATGCGATTTTTGTGATAAGGGTTTCTAGGTGGTGGGGTTATTTAAATCCATGGATTTACTGCTGGTATTCCGAGGAGATTTTTTTTTTGTATTGGTAATTTGTTGTTGTTTTAATGCATGAACATTTTTTTTGTGTTGGATATTTGTTAATTTTCGTGTGAGGATTTTGAGATTTTAAAAATTAATAAAAACTTCTCCAGAATTTCGTGAAATTCATTTTTCACTGCTTTTTTCGATTCGGTGGTGTAGTAAATCTATGATTTATAATCTAAAATTTAGTACTATACTTTATTGAACTACTACAAATGTACTTACTTTAAGATATACCTGTTGTACTAGAATGACTTTTGAATAAACCACTTCCGTATAAGCAGTCAAACAAGAGAGTCGTGTGTTGTTTAGAATCTCTAGAAATCCTTCCAAACATAACATATTTTTGGCGACGAGGATTAAAATTCAAGTCTAAAGTAGTCGACAAGTTATTAGGTCAACAAATTGTGTCAGTGGCATTTAAATAAAGTGTACACACGGTACAACACAATACCCGTGTAAAAACTTGTTTAGTGAGGTTAAGCACACGTTCATGGCAAATAACAATTTACCTGATAAAACGAGTAATTTGGCAGTGAAAAGCGAAAATACTAGCAAAATGCCAAATAATACGCTAGTCGGTACGATGGAATCGTTCGTTCCAGGAGAATCTTTCATTGAATATAAAGAAAGATTAGATCAATCCTTTCTTTTGAATGATATATCTGGTGATAAGAAAGTGGCGTTTTTAATTACTGTGATTGGTGGTGATACATATAAAATTTTGAAATCCCTAATCATGCCGGACACACCCGCGTCAAAAACTTATGATCAATTAATTGATACACTGGCAAATCATTTCAAGCCTAACGTTAATATAATAGCTGAAAGATTTAAATTTTACAAATATCAGCAGCAATCGTCGGAGACAGTGTCTACGTATATTATTTCCCTAAAAGCCCTTGCGCAATCTTGCGATTTTAAAACATTTCTTGGGGACGCTCTACGAGATAAATTTGAATGTGGTGTTCATAACTCTAAATTACGGACACAGTTATTAAACGTAAAGGACCTTACATTTGAAAAGGCATGTGATAACGCACTTAACTTTGAAATGGCAGAGTCCGAAAACAACGCCTTACAACCTGTGTCGCATAGTGTACATGCTATAAATAAGTTCAAAACAAACAAAAAAACGTCAAGTCAGAAACGAAAAACCTGTCATCGCTGTATTGTAGCGCATGCAATCGAAAAATGTCCAGCAAAAGATTGGGAATGCTTCAAATGTGGTCGAAAGGGGCATACATAAAAAGTCTGCTTCAGCACTAAGAGTCAGTCAGTCAAAAAGGAGAAAATTGGGAATTTCACATCCGAAGTCGAGGAAGTACAGTGCAGTATGAACCAAGTGACAGAGTCCATTGATGTTGTGCGTTGCAGTCCTGTGGAAGTCATCGTCATAGTCGAAGACAAAGAGCTCATCATGGAAGTCGATACGGGAGCTAGCACGTCAATAATTTCCTTCAATCTATACAGGTCATTGTTTGCAAATTTACATATAAAAGAAAATAGTTATGTTCAATATTTTTCAGTCACTGGTGAACATATAAAAACCTTGGGAAAAATCAACGTCAGAGCGAGGCTACCCGATTCCGTCAACGACAAAAAATTGGAATTAGTGGTATTGGCGAATGTTGAAAATTCGAAAACACCAAAAACTTTGATTGGTCGTTCCTGGCTAAATGTCTTGTTTCCGAATTGGGTATCGTTGTTTAAAAGTCCAGGTAAAATTCAATGGTTTCGACACGATTGTATTTTAGAATTCATTGAAAAAAAATTTCCAAATGTTTTGCCGTCGTCCAAAGTCTCTAATTATATACAGAACTATCAGGCAGAAATAATTTTGAAATTAGACGCGAAGCCGATATTTCATAAGGCATACGCCGTGACGTATAAATTGAAATCATTTGTAGAGGATGAACTAAAAAGACTGGTATCAGTCGGAATTTTGGAACCGGTTAAATATAGTGAATGGGCTTCACCCATAGTCGTTGTTCCAAAAACAAACTCTGTTAGAATCTGTATTGATTGCAAAGTGACGATCAATCGCTTTGTCCAAACAGAGCATTACCCGCTACCAAGAATAGATGATTTGTTTGCAAATCTATCTAACTCGGTGTATTATTGTGTTATCGACTTATCGGGGGCATACTTACAGCTGAGAGTATCGGAAAAGTCGAGGCAATATCTGACGATAAATACACATCGCGGATTATTCCAGTATAAGCGTTTACCTTTTGGGGTTTCAAGCGCACCCTCTATATTTCAGTCAGTCATGGATCAAGTGTTACTAAATATAGCTGGTGTCCAATCATATTTAGATGGAAGAATGTAAAGACAAATTGCTCGAAGTCTTAAAGCGTCTAAATGATAATAATATTTGTATAAACTTGCAAAAGTGTAAGTTTTTTGAAAAGTCAGTGTCATTCTTGGGTCATGTAATTTCAGAGGACGGAATTCGCCCAAGCGAAGAGAAAGTATTAGCTATTTCTAAGGCTAGTCCTCCTAAAAAATTGTCGGAACTTCAAGCTTATCTAGGATTGATTAATTATTATGGAAACTTTATTCCAAATCTATCTACCGAACTGCAAGAACTTTATCGTCTTTTGAGGAAGGACGTCAGGTTCGAATGGTCATCGAAATGTCAGGAAACATTCGAAAGAAGTAAAAAACTTCTTTTATCAAATAAATTATTGGAACTGTATGATCCAGCAAAGCCTATAATCATTTCTGCACTTTTCTGTACTTTTCGCGTCAAGTACACTGTCACCAGCAGAGAGAAACTATTCGCAGCTTCATCGCGAAGCTTTAGCCATAATATTTGCAGTCAAAAAGTTCCACAAATATATTTATGGGCAGCATTTTACTATTTGCTCAGACTCTCAAGCACTGAGAGAAATTTTTAGTCCTTCTAAGGGTACATCTACGGTATCTGCATCCAGACTACAGAGATGGGCAGTCATTTTATCAATGTATTCATATACATTTGAGTATCGTCCCGCAAAAGCGATGAGTCACGCCGATGGGTTATCAAGATTACCACTGGCAAATGATACACAGATAGAAGAGGAATCAATAAATCGACTAAGAGTGGATGATAAGTGTCCGCTAAATGCCGATGAAATCAAATTAGCTCAGGAACAGGATCCTCTTTATTCAAAAATTTATAAATTCACCCTTATGGGATGGCCAAAGGAGATTACAGAAGATCTGAAGTATTTTTATAAAATTCGAAATAATTTTGCGACCGAAGATGGTTGTTTATACTACTATGATCGAATAGTAGTACCTAAGTCGATACAAAATGATGTGTTAGCCTTAATGCATGAGACACATTCAGGTATTGTTGCAATGAAGAACGTTGCACGTTCATATGTTTGGTGGGCTAAAATGGACCGAGATATTGAATTATATGTTAACTCCTGCATTTATTGTCAGCAAATGTTAAATACTAAGAAAGAAGTGATTCATACTCAATGGCTAAGTTGCTGCCAGCCATTTGAACGTATGCATATGGATTTTTTTCATTTTGAGGGGAAGACTTTTTTAATATTAGTCGATGCCTATTCTAAGTTTATTGATATAAAATTAATGAATAAAACTTCCGCGAAATTTTTAATTGACCAATTGAGAACATTTTTCGCGTATTTCGGATTAGTAAAGGAGTTAGTATCAGATAATGGTCCTCCGTTTTGGTCAAGTGAACTACTTGAGTTTGGGAAATTAAACGGGAATAAGATAACTAAAACACCTCCATACCATCCTCAGAGTAATGGATTAAGTGAGCGTGGAGTACAAACATGCAAAAAAGTTTTGAAAAAACTTGTCTTGGAATCAAAATTCAAACATGTCGAAATCACTGAATTATTGAATAAATTTTTAATGTCATATCGAAATACGCCATGTACGGTTACTGCGAAGACTCCCTCTGATATGATTTTTTCATACAAGCCTAGAACATTATTGTCATTAGTTAACGATAAGAAATGTAAATGTAAACCTACTGATAATGTATCGTATGAATTAAATAACAAGGTAAAGTACAACAAATCAAATGAAACTGTAAATAAAAACGAAAACCGGCAAAAGAAAAACTTGGAAAATTTTAAAAATTATACAGTTACTAATTTTTATAAGCCGGGAGAAAAAGTATTATACAGAAACCATTTTAAGGAATATATCAAATGGATTCCATCTGTTATTTTAAAGCAAGTTAGTTATTGCACATATTTAATTAAAGTTAATGGATATATCAGATATGTACACGAAAATCAATTACGTAAATCTCAGTTAGAAGATAAATTTCATCCGTCTATCGATATCATACCAAAGGTTTCTAATGATAATTTAAATTCAGATAATTCGTCAACAGTAGAAAAAATAATAAAAATAATTGTTTGAGCTACCACCAACCCTTCAGCTAACGCAAGACGAAAACCGAGCAAATTGTGCATATCCTTTGGTGGCTTCCCTATCGCCCGACAAGCATTTCGGTACTCCATCCAAGCATTGCAGCAGGCTAAGTCTATGCAATGGATGATTACTTTTAATGGCCACTTTCGGGTTTTAACATGTGTCCGATACGCTTCCATTAGCTGGTCACAAATGTGGACCCCCACCCATTGACTCATTATATTTCCGGACTATATCTGAACGTGCGACTTCGATTAATGTCTTCTTCTTCTTGCACCAAACTACGAACGTCATTCGCGGGACTGCATCCAAATTCGGTCGAGGCCAATAGGACCGAATTTGAATCTTCTCATTGTGCAACGATAATTTCATCCCCTGGACTACAGAACTCCTCCATATTTCCTCTTTTCATTTTTCTGTCATCAATCAAATTGACGCATTTAATATGATTTTTATACTCTAGATGAAATCTGAGAGTATTATAAGTTTGCCACAAAGTTTGTAACGCTAAGAAATAAGGCTCGCAGAAAAATATGAATGATACAGAAGTTCATATTATCACTCGAATATCTCAAAACCGGATGTCCGTCTGTCCGTCTGTCCGTCCGTCCGTCCGTGACCTCTCTAGCTCGAGAACGCGTTGAGCTATGAAGTTCAAATTTTACACACGTTATTTTTGACAAAAAATGAAGGCTAAGTTCGTGAACGGGCTAAATCGCTCCACCCCTTCTACCCCCTCCCATACAAAATGACACATTTTTGAAAATTTACAATAATCAGATTTTCTCAGAAACTATAAAACATATTGCTTTGAAATTTTTAATATATCACTTTTATGACAATTGTAACCTATGTTATAAAACTTATTGTAATCCTCACCCTCCTTCTACCCCCTCCCATACAAACTGCACTATTTCATGAAATACGTTAAGCCAATTTACTCAGTACGTATACAATTTATCGGGCTGAAATTTTGTACTTAACACTTAATTAACAATATCAGTTAGATTCAAAAAAATTCATCGATTACCCTTACTCCGTCTACCCCCTCCCATACAAAATGACACATTTTTGATAATTTACAATAATCAGATTTTCTCAGAAACTATAAAACATCTTGCTTTGAAATTTTGAATATATCACTTTTATGATAATTGTAACCTACATTATAAAATTTATTGTAATCCTCACCCTCCTTCTACCCCCTCCCATACAAACTGCACTATTTCATGAAATACGTTAAGCCTATTTACTCAGTACGTATACAATTTATCGGGCTGAAATTTTGTACTTAACACTTAATTAACAATATCAGTTAGATTCAAAAACCAGGTTCAAATTCATCTAGAGTATTGCATGATTGGGGTTTACCCCAATCGTAGTTCTTTTATGTTTCATTATCGTTCCAGTCCCAAAAATTCCTTTTGTGAGAAGCCTTTCCAATAGAAGCAATGTTGTAAAGTATCTGTCAAAAAATAATTGGGATCTTTGGGTAATGTTTGTACAAGGCGCAGAACGAATGCAGAGCCGAGGCCAATATTTTCATCTCGAAGAGGCGTTGTCTCGCCTTTCAAAATTTTAAAATCAAGAACCAGTCCTTCTGATGTGATCAGTACCTCTTTTTTCGAGACAACACCTTTTGGTTTGTTGGGCAAACTTTGGCGTACTGGACAACAACCAGTGAACGGAATCATTTGCTCACCGATTGAAAATTGTTCACCCTCTTGTCTTGGAATTTTTAAGCAAGCATTCCTAACTGCATCAATAATTGGCTGCACTTTCCAGAAGACATTAACTCTTTTCTCAGATTCAGTAACACCATTTTGATAAACAACATTGAAGGCATTCCGTAATTTGAAAAAACTGTCGCCAGTCATTGAATCTGCAACTATTGGAATTTTGAATTTGTTTTGCCAGTACATACGGAATCGTGGAAAACGAATGCATATATTTATGCAGAAAAAACCTTTTTTTTAAAGATACCGTCGGACGAATTTTCTTTAGGCGGCAGAATCATTTGGTATGTTTGTTGTTCCATATAATGACACAAAACGAACATTTTATTGACCGAAAACTTATTTTAATCCAGACCAGCTCAGATCAAATTGTTAGTGTGTGGAGTTAACCTGCTCTGCATAACTGTTAAAAAAACGCGCCTTGTGATCAACATAAACTGCATAATTGAACTGCATTGTTCGCAGCGAAATCCGAATATTTCAACCAATTTCAACCTTCGAATTCTCGCTAGGAACTGATTTCGTACACCATCTGTTCATCCAGCTTAATCCAGAACATTTGTTGTTAGTGTAACGTGTACAAGTGATCCAGAACATTGTACAAAAGAACAAAGCAATTATCTGGTGTAACAAAAATGAAGCTTATGAAGAAAAAAAATAGATGATAAAGTTCTGATTGTTTTTTTTTAACGAAATTTTTTTTTTTTTTAATCTAAATGACGATGATGTTCCAATCTCAGTGAATGCCCCCCATTGTGTCAAAAAATTACCTCATTGTCTAGCAAAACGTAATTTCCAATTAACTACTTAAAAACTCGACTGACGTACAAAATAATAGCCACGAGCATTGTTTTGTCTACGCAATACTGCTTAAAGCAACTGAAAACAAAGTTTCTGTCAACTTCTCTTCCATTGTAACAACGTTCATTCCACTCGATGACGCTAAGGATAAAAAAAAAAATGCCTGATGACATCTCACGAACGCCTTTCACATCCCCGTCCATCCTCACAATTTCTTATGTGTTTTGTCCACGTTCACAACAAAAAACACAGCATCCAACATTCTGGCTGGCTTGATTTTCACCTTACCTTAGAGAACTCAGACAATTTTCTTTGTGGCATTTTCCAAGTTTTGTAGAAAAACGTTAGCATCCGTGCTTGAAGATAAGATCCTTGCTATCTTTCTTTGGAGGGTGAATACTAAAAACAAAAACGTGTTTTTAACTTTGTGCTGAAAAGCCATCGTCTTTTAAGGTGAGAAAATGTCGAGTTTCTGGGAAAAGTTTCTCCCTTTTTCATGTTTAAATTCAATTCCGTTTTGTGTGGTTTAGTGCCTTTCGGTCGAAGAAGAGCAACAATCTTTTGAGATTGGTTTATGAAAGAGATGTCTGTGTTTGGCAATAGGAACGCCTTATTTAAACGTTGGAATGACTAGGTACTTTTAAATAGCTGTGAATTCTCATTAGGACTAATGTCACAGATTTATTACTTATTATCAATTATTTCTAATTCAGGTTCAGGATTGCGTCCCTCAAAGTAAACAAAAATACCCAGGAAAAGCTCGCCGATGCTCGGTGTGACTACCAAAAGGTTAAAATTATCGCAATAACCCCATGTGGCTCAGCTAACGTTTCGTTGGCATAAAGGTTCAGACACACAGAACGCGTTATAACGCGACGTTCGGCGTTCCTGTACCGTCGCGTTACGGCGGTACGGTTGTATTGCACTGCATTGCATCATCCCTGCCACACACGTGGCGTTATCACTCAGCGTTACCTTTCGGAAGGCGACGTTAACTTTTCGGGTTGTACAAAATTACAACAGTAACGCGCGTTACCGGCGTTCTCCTCATCAGAACTACTCATGATTGCTGTACAAACTCAATCACAGTACTGGATCGCCCGCCCAGATAACGCTGCGTGTGTGACGTAGCCAATATCGCCGAACGCCGCGTTGAGGGGCGTTCCATGAGCGTCGCGTTATAGCGCGTTCTGTCTGTTTGAGCTTTAAACCAGTTTCGGACGATGCACGTTACCAGCCTGCAGCTCCTGCTCACATTTAGCCTCCTACCTGCGACAAGTCGGGAGATGTTGTGGCTTATTATTACGCATCGCAACACGGGGGGAAGACAACACAAACATCCATGGCCAAGAACGCCGTGGACGGGACTTGAACCCACACTACCGTAGTCAGACATGACACTGACGTCTCTACACACTGAGCTGCTGGTCGCCTCTAATTTAAAATTAATTATCTATACGATGATTTACTGCACAATTTTTATTCCAATAAAACAAAAAAAATTCTCAAAACCATTGCCACGGAGAGTTTGGAACCCACGAAAGGACGGGAGAACACATCGAACGCCTCAACGCACAAAGTTACTTGCCTACTGAAATACAGTGCATGTAGCTTAGTGCGAATACGTGTGTTTCGTAAAGTACACACAGCAAAACAATAATTAAGAGGCAACTTAAAAAACGCCAAATTTGTGCGGTTATTAAAAAATAGGAAACCGAAACTGTAGTCGTCGGTACTTTTGTACAAATTTTCCGAATAAAAATTGTGTTTGTTCACTCTGAATAAAGGTTTTTACTGTTAATATTTTACAACTACCAGATCTTCAAAAAATTTGTCAAATTTTTTTCAGTGTGAGCTTTTCTTTAGTCTTTACTGTGATGCACTGTGAGTTTCGCATCATAATGTTTTAAAGACAGTGTTTCAATATTCCACATGAACACTATACGTAAGTAATTAACAGATTGAATTCCTCCTAAATGGACATCTAATTTTTATTCTTTGTTGTTAAACCAGTAGATAACCTCGAATTGTTCTTCTTCAGCACAGCACTAGTCCAGAAACCATTTTTTGGCTCTAATGCGCCTGAAATGTAATCTGAAAACATTGTGGTTTACACTCGTCTCGCCTGTACTGTTTTCCGAAATAACAATGCACCGCAGAAAACAATTTGCTTCGCTGTAAATTCCAAGCGAGCCGCCATTACGCTGACCTTTATTTTCTGTACAAATAACAATTTCGCTATGAAGTCAGACAAATTTTCACTGTTTGCTGTGTCGTCCGTTCGCCCCAAAGGTGAATTTTATGATACTCGGAAAATGACTTTAATTCCACAGGACGACAGTATGGTTTAATAAAGACGAAACTCACAATTATAAGTGCTTTGAAAACAAAATACAATTAAATGGATATTGAAACCGACAGTCGTGAACTACTCTTTCTTTACCGAAGCGAACTTTCAGGCGAGTTTGTATGTATGCGTGTACATTACTTCTTGGCAAATTCTAGGTGAACAGGCACATTGAAAGCCAAGTAAGTGAAGAAAAATTGTTTCTTTTTCAAAGTTATTTTCGCTGGTTTAACCCTAGGAAGATAACCTACGTCGCTGAGGCGCCCGCCAGAGAAAATATATCGTAAGGGTACCCTTTGATAGTGGCGCACACAAGCTGACCACCGCAGCGATACATCTGGAGGAGGTTCATTAGTCAATTACAGGTTTAGGTCCGAATCCAGTTCTCTCGTCCATACCACCAATCCAATGATATCTCCGGAAGAGGAAAGACTTTCAAGAGCAACGAGAACGACACTCGCCCAACTTCGGTCAAGCTCGTGTTCACGACTGAATTCCTACCTATCCCGCTTCGACCAGGACATCTCAAACATCTGTTCTGCCTCTAATGGACCACACCTTTCACTGCCCAGCTGTACCCAGGCACCTGACTCCCAGATCGCTGTGGGAGAAGCAAAAAGAGGCAGCTAATTTGCTCTCCCTCGACACCGGGGATGACGACGAACCGTAGGCATGTAACCAAACCAACTACCACACCGAATTTCTACTATTGTTACAACAACTTAAAGATACAGTCAACATCTAGTATAGGTCCTCGTCCTCGTAGAACTTTAGTTGAAATATCTTTAGCGATGCTGTTATTTGGGTAGCAACTTTTTTTTCCGTACAATTTCCCTTTTTGGAGGAAGGGAAGATGTTGTTATTTTCTTTTGTAGCTTCGCTTGGAAAATTGTAATACATCATTCTTTTTGCATGACGTATGAGCCCAGAGGTTTCAAATTCGTTTTCTAATCGATGTCCTGAAGATTATTGTAATTCTACAGGCAATCACAGTAGTCCGGATAGCGCAACGGTTAGCACGTTCGCCTTCAACGCACTGGGCCCCGGTTCGATTCCGCGGATTTACGTGTCGGACTATGTGCCCACTCAGCTGTTAAATGAGTACCCATTATGGGGTAAATAACTCGGTTGAGCGTGTTGCTGATCACATACCTCTGCACAAAAACCGTCACGATCTAAAAAATGCTAACTCATCTCGAGGCCGTGGTTCAAATTGGACTGTTGCGCCAGTTATTTATTTATTTACAGGCAATCACATTGGAAGACAAATACCTCAAAAATGGAATTCTCATTTCTAGGATTTTGTTTAAAAAAAAGGCAAAGAATTTATCTGTGACTATGTTCCTTGATACCACCGAAGCTCGTTTAGACCACAACCGACCAATATCCAGAAGCTCTGATGAACACTTTTGACATACCGATCAGGCGTCGTCGCCTGCACCTCCGCTAAAGGGATCGTTAACAGGCAGGCAAACTTTCCAACGCTTGATATTTTCCCATCAGTTGGACGTTCACACCGTAGATAAAATAGATAACTGTCAACTGGAAAATCTTAAACAATTTTAATGTCATAATTTTATTAATTGAATTTTAATCAATTTATACCTGTATTTCCTCAAAGTGCGCTAAAATTCTTGGAAAAGAAATGGAATAACCATTCTACCGCTGTTCGTGAAAGGAGAAGATAAAAAGCGTGATCCAAATTGCTTCTGGGTCTTGGTCCCGTTGTCTGGAATCAGGGCTGCAAATTGCACGTAGTGTCCGAGCATCTAACACCCTCGAATCGAAGTCAATGCAAAATCAGTGGTGAAAAATCGAAGAGGATATGAAGCCTTGGAGGCAATTCTGCCGACAAGAAATCTTGTTCGCTTTAATGAGGACACAGCTTCATTCACAGTTTGTTTACTGCTTTTCCACCTTTTCATATATTTTTAGTGTAATTTGACAGTTAACCTTACACCTAGCCGCTGTATTTACTTATTAATGCATACGAGGGCTAGATGGTTGATGGCTGTCGCGCTGGCTTTGACAAATATCATCTAAACAGGATGGGTTTGTCTATCGAGATGGAGTGGTACCGTCTAGGTTCGGAGGACGTTGAGACCACAGACCAAATTTTGTGCAAATGCACGGCGATTGCGCGAACTAGGTTCACGTAACTCGGCCAGATCGCCACGAGCCCTGCCGTTATCAGGATAACTCCTGCAAGAGACATACTGACCCTCGTACGAGTGGTGGAAGTCTTTTGCTTCAGTAATTAATATATATATGTATTTAAATAAAAAGGCTACGGAACAGTGGAGTGCCTTTAGGGGCAGTAGCTTGAACCATTTCTATCTATCGATCTATCTAAGACTCTAGTTCCTCGAGCTATATATAGACGCTAATCTTGGTCGCTGCTTTCTCCACTAGACACGAAGATATGATTGACGCATCAACTTATCAGTCAGCACATGCTGGATACAGTCGTCGTTTTCTGTGTGACAAACGAACGACTTGGGTATAACACGACCATTGACACTGCTTTGATAATACCACCACCTTCCAACATATCCTCAATGTACATACATTATTTTTTTTATGATAAGGCGCACTGATACGGATCATTTCTGCAAAATGAACTTAATTATTACATCATGGGCATTTCAGTAGAGCGTCAAATTCATTTTCATTTATCACATGGCTACCGTGATAATTATTTAGTCGACATGTAACAAGCGCTCATATTTAATAAACTTTCCCTTATCTCTGTCATAATTCATCATGCCTCTCATAATTGCTCTCCGACCTTTGATTAATCAGTTTAACCATTCCAAGAAGGCATCATACTCACTCAGTATTCACAGCGGAACTTCGTACACGTCTTCTTCACGTTCGCTCTTCACACCTTCCAGGCATAGGCGGTGTTAGGAAAAAGAAGACTTTCGAGAAAATTCTGCCTAAGGCCGTACAGGCTTTCACCAGTAACTTAAGAAACTTCAGAATTGTGTTATGGGTCAATGTGAGGAAAGGGTGGATATGAAATTCGAATATTTTTCCTCTGAGGACTTCACAGGATCTCAGACATTGAGACTAAAGCGAGAATGTTCGCACATTTTAATAAGAAAACTGTACGTCAACACATCACGCTAGTCTGCTGTGTATTCTATTCCCTTTCAGGTATGATATACTTACGTATAATTTTGATTTTATTTAATTCCCGAAATAAATTGTATGAATCAATTTCAGTCGTGCAAGACAGAGTGAATCATTAAGAAGGATCCCATGACTTTTTCAAAAGCAAAAGCAGCTATTCGTAGCTGGTTGGCATTTATGTGAGCACGTAGCCGGAATGGCGACGATGAAACGATAATGATGGTGAAAAATTGGAATTTGATGAAAAGCAGTCTTAATAAATTCAACTCGACTGAAGAGCAGGAATAAACTCTTAAACTTTTCGTGACACTAATTGATCTACGTAAGAATGTCTAAGCTGTTGTCTTTGGAATTTTGCTCAATATTTCGAGAATGCTTCTCCGGAGAGCTAAATAAATAACGAATTTCGCTACGTCGACATATCTGGGTTGAAAGATAATCGATATCGTAACAAGGACAGGTGCTAAATTTGATTAATTAATTTAATCGAAATTGGGACTTGAAATTTCCATGCTATGGCTTAAACTAGAGTGAATTATAGAAAAATACGATTTTAGTAATCTCCCAGGCATGTCCTTGTCCACAAGGACACTTTCCCATAAACTAGATTGAAGAAATATAACAATTTATCATGAATATCAATACAACACAAACGTCTCCCATTCAACGAAAGTACACATAACAAAAATCATAAATGTTGTCGGAGTTGCTCTTATGGACATAGGGGTGAAGGATCCTGCCTTGCAAAACGTTATCCACACTATCGAGTGCACCATTTGATGTTGCAATTGGCGTGGCAATTGTACAATAATGCCGCGAATGTTGTGAGAATGGCTAGGAACACCTTTTCACTGTGTACGGGCGGAATTTTGCAAGTAGCGTATAGCAAGTGCTCAAGCAACAGCTTTTCGCCGTCGACAAACAGCTCTCTTGCGAATTTTATCGTGTGGAAAGCATGTTTATCATTTGCATACGAGCACACCGTTTGTCATTAGCATGCATGCAAATGCTGCACCCTATGCATATTGCACATATCCCGTACATACATACATATGTCGTGAACGAAGGACATCTTTGTTAACAGCATTTCAGCATGGACAATAGTATCGACAATGGATAGGCAAAGAAGTGACTATGCAGGCACATTGAAATATAACAAAAATAACAATTTTAATGTTTGTACAGTGAGAGGATAGTCAGCTTAGAATTTTGTTTAACAGATCCCCAGGGGAGAGATAACTTATTCGTGGTGGAAGGGTGCACACGAGTAAAGAGCTTTTGTTGATTTTTCGCGATTCTTCAACAGTGTCCGCTCCCTTATTTAAGGATTCGACTGTTTATGTGATTTTGACTATTATATACATATTTAAAAAAAGGTCTGCTTACTTTTAGGCTTAATGGGTATCTCTCTCAATTGCCCTAACCCCTTGTGGTGCACAGCGCGTCAATTGTTGCATGTGGTCCAGTTGACGTTTCGTTGGCATAAATTGGTTTCGGAGAATGCAGTTGCCAGCATGCACCTCCTGCACATCCATGGCCACGAACGACGTCGTGGACGGGATACAAACCCGAAACGCCGGTAGTCAAACATGAGGCTGATGCCTCAGCACAGTGCGCTACCGGTTGCCCCCAAAAAAGGGTGTAGGCTGCGTATAATTCTCGCTATTGTTCTTCCTAACAGAATTTTAAATGTATTGATATGTCAGTGATTTAAGAAATTCGGGCGGTAATTTCACATAAATGGCATTATTTTAAAAAAAATGGCAGTAGGAACGCCTTAGCCCAGTACTTTGCGATGGCTGGGCAGACTCGAAAAAACTCAGGTTTTTATAACTCAAATGGGTCAATCCCATAGTGCTACATCAAAAAACCTCAACTTGGCAACTATTATATATATCGATCCAGTTTTTTTTTCAATTTCGTAGTGTATCATATTCTTTGATTGCTTTTGGCAGAGGGGAGGGGAAAAATCGTCGGCACTGAACTTGATTCTAGCGTTAGGAGAAAACAATAATGGCGGAAGGAATATGTAATTGAGCTGGATAAACTAATGAACCACTTTAAAACACAAATGCAGGACGGATTTCGATCCGGATTCTCCTGTGTCGATCATATTAACATCGTGCGAATCGTCATGGCACAACGAGTCAGTCAAGTCCCATACCAATTTTCGCTTGACTTGGTTTTCATTAAGTTCGAGAAAGTTTTCCACACTGTGGAGAATTGATGGAAATCTTTGCGCAGGAGATACATTCCTGAAAAGCTATCTTCAACAAGCACTTGTCGTTACATTTGCTAAATAAATATCATCATAAGCTCGTCTTTTTGTACAAATGATTCCAAGGAACTCACGCCTGAAGGATCAAAGTTTCTAAAAAAATTATCTGGAAACATGTCACACGACCTCACCTCTCCCTCTGTCACTCGCGGATAAGCAACATTTTACAGTTGTGCCATTCACACACACACAACATGTTCCTGGATTAGTTCTTCTAAGAACCTGACCAATGGTTCGTTTAGCGAGAAGCTAAAAGAGTGCAAGGAAATAGTAAAAAATGTAAGCGCTCTGAGAATACCGAATCCATCGTTACCAAGGCTAAGACTGCAACCCAAAGTACATAAAGAAGGAAATGAAGTACGGGAAATAGTCGCCGACAAAAATTCCCCAACATACAATCTTGCAAAGTGGCTAGTCAAGGAACTCACGGGCATAGGGACACACCATAGCCCATACGCAATAAAAAATAGCATCGAATTAACCAAAAAACTACAAGAAGTGAAGATCGAACAAGACGAGATGCTATTGTCCTTCGACGTGAAAGCCCTGTTCCCAAACATCCCGATCAAGCAAGCCCTATACAACCTGGCGGTATGGTTGAACAGACACCAACCGAACCCAGCCGACAGAAAGAAGAATCGTCAATATGAGAAACTGGCAGCCCTGTGCATGGAAGAGTCCTTCCGTGCATTTAGTTATCGATTCTACAAAATAACAACAGGGAGGGCAATGGGCAACCCCCTCTCATCACTGATCAGTGAAGTCTTCATGGCCAGCCTAGAAGAAATAATGAAAGAACAAGGAATAACGCCGGCTGTGTGGATAAGATACGTCGACGACGTATTGGCGATTGTTAAAAGAGAAGATCTACAACATACGCTGGATAACAAAAACAAATTACACAAAATATCAAATTTACGATGGAAAGTGAAGTAAATAACATGATAACATTCTTGGATGTTAAAATTTTAGAAACGGCATCAATATTGAGTTCGATATTTACAGGAAGAAAACAGGTTTCAAAAGTTTAACCCCACTTCCACCTGAATTTACGCGTCATATCATTTATTTTGCGTTTTTAGGGTTTTGTAGTAAAACAAAACCCTTATGAAATCTGTCATGCGTCCGTCTGTCCGTCTGTCCGTCTGTCTGTCCGTCTGTCCATGAAATATCTCATGAACCGCTGAAGCTACATATATGAAATTTTGTGGGAATATGTAGAAATATTATAATTCGCCGGATAAAGCGATTCGTTGTAATAGGCTGACTTTAAGGGGAGGTCCCCATAGAGGGGAAATGAAGGTCAAAATTTTTTTTTCATCTGGTATTGGCAAGTGAGGTATCATAAGAAAGGTAGCACCGAGTACATTCCATTTTTGGTATTTTCATCAAATTTGAAAAAAGGGGAAAAGAGGTAGAGGGGAAAATATGTGATCCGAGTTTGTCCCCCCCCCCCCCCTTGCATTTCGAGACCGCTACACTTAGAAATATGAAAATTTACAGAAATGCGGCATTTTACTAGCATAGAAAACCAAAAATCGTAGAATTTTGATATCTCATCAAAAAAGGTTAATAATAGTACATTTCTATAGTTGCAGTTAGCACGCCTCTGCACCCTTTAAGCGCATCACAGGTCAAAAATATTGATGGCCAATGATAACCAACACTATAGGCAATAATGTCTCGAAGTTTCATTATAATCACATAATATTTAATAATAGTACATTCATTTAAAATTAGGCAATTTGACACTATCCACACAAAAAATACACTTACCGGCCTCATAGGTGTGAGTACTACTTTCATGTTGTTTTTCGTAGTGCGAATTGCAGTTATTTAATTAATCATTTTTGAAAGGGTAGAGATTGGTTGGGGCGCTGACTAATACAACTTAAGCGGGTGGAGGGGGGGGGGGGGGTGTCCACATAGAGGCGAAATTAAGGTTAATTTTTTTTTTGTCGACTGGTACAGGCAAGTGAGGTTTCGTGAGAAAGGTAATATAGAGTACATTCCATTTTTTCGCATTTTCTTGAAATTTGTAGAAAGGGGAACATTGGGGGAGGAGGAAATATTAGTTCGTAGCTTGTTCCCTTTCCCTTGCAGTTCGAAACCGTTATACTTATTGGAAAATTATGAAAACTTACAGGAAGGTGGGTTCCGAAAAAAAAATGGAAAATAATGGCATCTGTATATCTTCTCAGAATAGGTCAATAATAGTTTATTTCTATAGTTACAGTTAGCACACCCCTGCATGCCTTAAACACGTTCGAGGTCAAAAGTACTGATGGCCAACGATAACTAACACCTTAGGCAATAATATGTTCTAAGTTTCGTTACAATCACGTAATATGGATTGACATGTAAAATGTAAGCGAGTAAGTAATTTTAATTATGTTTTTGTTTTATGCATCTGAATGGTATCAGGAAGAGCAAGGAGCCGATATTTATACTCGTATACCCAAATAAGCGCTTGCTACAAAACCCTCGGATTGCGGGCGTAGCCCTCTATATTCCGGTTTAATTTTTTGTAGCACATACTTTTTTAAATTTAATATATTTTACTGGAGAAACAATTATTATTTTTTTTTTTTTTTTTGTAGAAATGTCTTACGATTTTCATTTATACTATCAGTTTGTTTCTACAGTTTTTATTAACGCTCCGAGGATTGAACCTTCGTCTCTCTATATGTAACATCGTAGAGCGATGACCGTGACCACACGATTACCGACCCCAGCCCAGTCTGCTGTCATTCATTTGGGGATTTAATAACGTCTGGCACTTAAATTTACAATGTTCAAATTGCATGCTCAATTGGTGCACAATTTCGGTCTGCATTCTTGCACTTGCACCCCATATTTTTTACTGGGTACTTGCACTTGTGTGGCCCGCATAAATATATCTCTTTTAGAAGTGGCCCACTGTCCCCTGCTATAGAGTATTGAGCGCGATCTCCCTAGATTTCCTAAATTAGAGAGGAACCCACTTTAGGTGGGTTGAAATTACCGAATATATTCATCGAGAATCTTCTCCATCGATTTTAGCATAAATGATGTCAGGCCAACTAGCCCATACGATATTTAGAGCGATTTATCCAACTTAGGAATGATGGTCATTACTGCTGACCTCGAAGCATCTGAAATGTACCCAAATGGAATGCTGCCCCTGAATATGCAAAAAAACCTGAGAAAATTCTGTCAATACTGGTGGACTTGTAAGTTTCAAAAGAATCGATCGCCCAGTTACTTTTGTCCTGAGTGGAAATGTCCTTTGCCGCTCTCCAGTCATTAGGTCCTGCTCTGGATACCCTTCGTAGACCGGTAATAATTTCCAGTTTTGTCGGCGAGTGATTAATTTTCTCGTGTTTTCTGGGAATATTCTTTAGCAGCAGACTAGGAACCATAAGTTTTTCTGCTTATTGCGAGAACATAGTATGCTTTTGTGACACCGGTTGCCTTTTGTATGAATACTCTTGTTTTATTCTGGCAATGATGATTCATTTTCGCAACAATTAAATAAGCGTTATGGCAATTTTTCGAAAGTTTATAAAAGTAAAAAACGTTTCACTTAAACAGAAAACTTTTTATTGCAAAATGAAAATGTTGTTGTACTATACTAAAAAAGAAAACTCAAAAAAAAAAAATCTCATTCCATAGTACCCCTTTGCTTTCCTATGCCTATTTTCCTTCAAAGTAAAGTTCAAACAAAATCAGAATACTTTGTAACTTTCATTTACAAAGGATTTCATGCTCTGGCACTATTACGTCAGTAGTATCGCTTGTCGTTCGTTCACTAGTTTTGTCAGACATCAGCCCCATTGCCTTTAGCCTGATACGAGTGTCATATTTACCATAAACAATTCATTGTTATTATAATGTTGGGTTTGTACAAAGTTGATGAAGGGGTTGCATATAGTTAAATAACTACAAATATGCCATTAACACCATATCTTGGTAAAACAGCTCTGGGCATTTGCATAAATGAAATCTACTGAAACATTATGATAATAGTCATACTTGAAAATTATTATTCTATTTCAACCGTTTTGAAATCCGAACACTTGAAAAGTTTACTGACTTCTTCGTTATCCCTGTATCTTGCCATATAAATCTCTGACATTTTAAGATGTCGACCGACAATTGAAGATAATATTGAATATTTAAATAGGAATTTTGTGATTGTGGAATAGTGCGGAATGAATATATCGAAATGTGTCTGAACTTATCATCATCATCATTGTACGAACTGGGGACAAACTGTTAGGGTGAATTTACATTGAAGCACGAACCGCAGAGCCGGAGGAACCGGGTCAGCCGTGTGAACCGCATACTGCGCATCCGCCAAACTTTACTGGGTGACCAACACAAAAGTAGATGGTTGTTGCGCGAGAGCAATGCTAAGTAAAAAGCGCGCGCAACATGTTTACAGTGCAAGCTACTAAATTTGGGCACATAATTTTACACCTGTTTGAGTACAACTAAATTTCAAATTTCCTAGCATTGGACTTTCTTCTCCACACTAAAATAGTGCAACACAGAACATTCACAAAAAAAGAAAACGAAATTTATGTTTTTTGCCTGTAATTTTTCATTTTCCCATCAGATTTCCCAGCAATTCAAAACCCTAAGTGTCCAAATTTCTGAGCTGGTATTGTACATGATTTCAAACTCGAAATATGTATAGTTGTGGTGCCAAAGCAATGCAATATGACAAAAATCCACGGGTATCGAGCGTATATACCCTAGACATCTGCGGACCTAGTGGTGATACCAAAAGTACCTATTGGTAACGACCATATGTATTAAAACTGAGTTTACTATATGGCCAGTTTATAGGGAAGGTTGCCGCTCATTCAGAAGGATATTGACCATTCTCAAAATTAACTATCTAACCCACACTACAAATATTTGTCGAATTTTTCAAGTCACTAGCTTCATTCTATCGAAAGTTATCGCTTATTTGATGATTATGAGTCACTCGGTGGGAAGGTAAAGGTTTCTTTTGTCGGATCTTGCGCATTTTCAATAACAACCAACTTTATCCTAGTACAAATATTTAACCAAAATTTCAAGTTTCTAGCTTCATTTTATCGAAAATTATTGCTTATTTGAAGTTTCAATTGTAGGGGAAGTAGGGGTTCCTTGGATCGGATCTGGCCCATCTTTATTGCCAACTAACCAAATCCTACTTCTATGATTTGATCAAAATTTCAAGTCGCTGGCTAAAAAAGAAAATCAGTGGTCGTTGACTGAATTGGCGGCTACCCTTACTTGATTTTTGAAAAGTGGGCCGTGGCTCGTACTGGAACCACAAGCACTGCCACGATGAGGTTTGCAGTGCTATTGTCCTTTCAATTGAGGAGCTGCGCTATATCATATAATTCAGCCGGCTCTTCTCAATAAATTGACTGATCCTGCATAGTTTTATAGAGTAGACATCCTTCGCTCTCTGTAGGTATTTAAGCAAAGCCATCACACTCGCCTCGCAAAAGCGGAAGTTAGCGTTTGAAACGATACTCTTTTCTAATGTGACCCTCAGACGCGAGTGTCCTGTGAAAATTCCACAAGTTTTTCTGACCCTGTTCTTGCTCAACTGCTTCAATCCCAAGGTACGAACGCATCAGTGGCCCGAAATGAAAAGCTCGACTTGCCCAAGGCCTGGAAGGGCCGTCCATTGGAATGAGGCACGTGCGCTTTCCTAGTCTGCAGTTGCAGAGTTGTATCTCGAAGAACGGTTCAGGGCTGTATATGAGGACGGCTCGGTATTGCTATGTCCCTGTTTTAATAGTCGGGACTTTGGCTCAGCCTAGCATAAACTTCGATGTCGTATATTTCCGCTTGGAACACGGACGACGTTTTTCCCATTGGACTAAAGGCTCTGTGCTCAGGAAGGACAATGATTTCACCGGAACCCTCTTCAGTTTTGGAGCATCTGTGTAACATTTAATTGTGATGGGTCTGACAGAGATGTAGCCGTCTGCCCAACTTTCATTGTTCCAAATGGAGCGACCGGTAGCGCAGTGTGTTGAGGCATCAGTCTCATGCTTGGATACGGGCGATTCGGCTTCGAATCCCGTCCACGACGACGTTACTGCATTCTCCGGAACCAGTTTATGCCGACGAAACGTCAACTGGGCCACATGGAACAGTTGACGCGCTATGCCCCACAAATGGTTAGATAAATTGAGAGAGAGATTCATGCTAAACACATTGTCACTTTTCAACCAGCCTAGTTGGTTTGGGTTAAGCTTGATCCCCATGTTGCAGCCCTGAGTCTGACGGTTGCCATTCTTGCTTCCACTTCAACGTGTGCCTCCATCGGCGGAAGGTCAAGCAGAACCTTTAAAGCAGCTGTTGCGCTATCTGTATGGCCTCAGCGATGTCATTGCAGCCAAGTCTATGAATTCAAGTCAGAGTAATTATGCCGGGTAAGGTAGTGGCGTTTCCTCCAGGAACCGTACCGTTTTCTAATATAGGTGTGACAATCGCTTTGTAGATCAACAGAACTATATGGTGCTAAGCCCCTCATTTCCTGCCGAAATAATGTTTTCAGATCAACAGGGCTTTAATTGCCTTTTCACAAGTCACTTTAAAGGGTTCTGCCCAGGACTTTTCGTTAAGGATGACACCCAAATATTTGATGTTTGACATCTGCTTTATAGGAGAGTTGTACATGAGCGGGCACCTGAGAGGGGAAACTCACGCTCTTCTCAGGGAATGGCAGCTTTCGAAGGAATCACACGTAAGCCGCTGTTGTTATTTATTATTATTTATTTATTATTTCTAACATTCCGCTCATATAAAGCATTTCTATTCCTATTTACTTCAAACAACGTCCGAGTCCAATAATAGCAGAATTTCAAAGAAATGTATCGTTTAAAGAGTACAAAAGAACAAAAAATATTCAACTGATCTGCATACGATTAAAACCTGGCGTTGGCCCGAGGTGCCCATCAAAGTGACAAAGACGGATTGTGGGTAATATTTCACGTAGTCTACATGAAAGTTTTGCAACAGACGCTGCCTTGTAACGTAATGTGTCAAATGCAACCCTTTTTCTTTTCGCTCGCCAGTCTGCTGTGCTATTGAACGTAAAGGTACTACATCTTTTCCCATTCACCGAAACTTAATCTCATTAAAACGCTATCCCGTCAAGTTCCCTCGGTTTTCACATTTCAGTCAACAAATATCCTGACAAAATAGAAATTGTGTGTTCTTTTCGGGAATAAGGGTTGATGTCGAATTTAGGATCGATGTTTTTTTTTATTGTACTCATTTGGAACATAATATAGACACAACTTCAGATTTAGACACATAAACTTTAATCCATTTGTCTGCAATTTACGCTGTTGCTAAGGATAATAGTTCGGTAACGCCATTGTTACACTGAACCGTTTTTGGCTCTACGAAAATATAAACGGGGAATGTTCACTATACCATTACCGTCCATGTACAACAAAAACATTTCCTTCTCTGAATACCAAAGATTAACATAAATACGCCGGTAGTACCCAGCCTAGGACTAATTGTAACTTTTAGAGCCACAGTTCGTAGTGGAATGAAAAGTGTCGTGAAATCTTGTACAAAATTCACGCAAAATTGTTCATCTGTCAAATTTTTGTAAATAATTTATGGCACTTTTGGCTTAAAGGCGATCTGTCTATCAGGCGTTAGTGGCAAATTTCTTACAGTACCTACTCGTAGTAGTGCTGTGGGGGGACTTAACATTAAGACACAATCATTCCCGACTTGTCACAAGTATGCAGCTAAATGGGAGGTGCATGCTAGCAAACATGCATCGTTCGAAATAAGTTTACGCTAGCGAAATCTCAACTAAGCCACATGCTAATAGTTGACGAGCTATTTTCAACAAGTGGTTAGGGCTCCCCATAGGGGACTTTTCGCTATAGACGTGGGTCTTATCACTAGGCACAGTCTTATTGGAGATCATGCCAGGAGACTTCGCCTTCCCTATATTTATACAGAAGCAGTGGGGATTTCAACGAGGAGGGATATTGTTTTCATCTTTTTTGCTCTTCTCGGGCTCTGGCAGGAAGGTGGCGATTAATTCTTGGATCCTACTTCTTCTCGGAGCTGGAGGATCCGGAAGGTGCGAAGGTCGGTATGATCCATCGTTTTAATATTAGCTCGGTCTGATTTAAATAAGTTTTAAGCTCAAAGGTGATGGCTTCAAATGGTTTCACAACGGACCAACGCTTGGTCAAAGTGTGCAGTGTTAGTTATATCAGCTAACTTACCTAACTTAACCTATCACTGGCCATCGCCTCATCGGAAAGCATGTTCTCTTGCCTGCCATGAATAACACAGCATCGAATGCCGTACCATGATTACTGCAAGAAGGTGTGGAGATAAGAATGAGGGGAAGTGCTCCATTCATTTGCTCTGTACCTGTCTTGGAAGTAGAGAGACCTTCCTTGGGTCCCACCACTGCACCGATTAGGATGATCCAAAAGAGGTGAGTGTCGGGTCAGCTCCATCTTTAAATTGTTCGCTCCATATGGTACACGGATTAGTTCTTGGTCAAACGTTGTTAAGTCATATAATGATATCACAGCGCACCCAATCGTGTCCTATGGGCGGTCTGTATTTCGGGGCAGTCTATTTAACTTAGCTTAATTTATGAGTCTATGATGTTAACACTGTAAGCGCCATTTGAACCTCAGAGTAACTATGGAAGGGCCCAAAAGCAAAATTCATGGGCCAAGAGAAGAGAGATATTAATTTTTCATGGGAAAGCAAAAGAACGGGACAACCACCAATAGGACGGTGGATGTTTGACAGCTTCATATACGGCGGAGAATCAGAAACCGAAACAAACATTTTATTATCCGTTTTCTGACAAAAAACTCATAACAAGTAATACGCACACCAACTTGTCCTACTGGAAATATCACTTCTCTACATAACCGCGGTGCTTTACGCACAAGAACCGGCTCCAAATTTTCGCGAATTAAGCTGTATTCACTATTTTCACGAAGTGTTTGACAGCTTTATGCACAACTGGTGAATGACAATCTTATAACCGTTAACTTTACTCTCCCATCTCTCGTCGATTTCAAGACGAAGATTGTCCCATTCCCAAGCTGTCAACTTGTATGGTTTGACAGGCATATAACCCCTCCTGTTGCTAGTTCTATACTCAAAGATTTGAACTACAATAAATATGGAGCGACTTACCGATTCATATTCAAGGGGGACTTAGGCAGTGTGAAATACTCATTTTAAGAAACTTATCAGCTAGCGCACTGTGCTGTGTCTCTCGCACATATTGCTGAGTGCATAAAAATTAACAAGATGTTCATTTGCTTAAAGGGGGGGGGGGGGTGCGTCAAATAAATAAAAATAGAACTATCTTCAATTTAGTTTTTTTCTTCATAACATTTTTTTTTAATTTAACCCTTTCGTAGCTGCATTTTCTAAATTTTGGTGACCCGTTTGTGATTGCGCCCGAGACAAGTACCTTGGCCGCCTAACACTTGCTACGCCACTTGTACTTATAGGTTGACGCAAATGGAATACGGTCTTGGATCAAGGAAGAAGGACTTCTCTTATCTTTCCCACGAATATTTGTAACAAGCTTTATATGGAAGCCATTGTCACCAGATATCATTAACATGGGACGCAGTACAGACTTCGACAATGCAGGTTTACCGTAAACGAATTATTTCATAACAACATCTATTTTCTAGTGCACCCCTGCCTCAAGAAAATTCACCATATCGAATAGTATGCTCATTGTCCTATTCTATATTTACAAAAGGAAGTTTTCCATAAGTTTCAACTCTTTGCTTGTGATGTTGAAAAATGATGGTCATGAGGAAATACAAAGATAGAGAGAAAGAGAAGCATTAGTATGATACCTAACAACGATCCAATTTTCTTTAGATAAACGACGAAGGACCATGTAAGAAATACGAACAACCTCAAAGTAACATATACCTCCCTAATGGAAATCGAGGGGGTCAGCCACCTAAGTACACAGGCAAGAAGACTGAGTATGGCATCATAATAGAAAACTTTGTTTTCTCCCCCGGGGAGAAAACTTTTATGTAAATATTCTCTAGGATTCCGAGAAAAAAATGTTTATCACAGACGTTCTATTGCTGAAAAGACGATGTTTCATAGGAAAAGTTTTGTTGGAAATCACGTGAAAGGAGTTAAATGTAAAAACGATGATATGCATCATAACTTCCTTAACCATGGAATGAAAATCTGACACACTACTATTATTTGCCCTAACCTTAGTTGACATTTCGTTAGTATTAGCTGGTTTCGGACGATGCAAGTTGCTAGCATGTGTAAGACGAATTAATAATTTGTTCTACAGTTTATTAAAAACATGGATTCCTGGACGTTATGATATCATACTTACTATTCCACTTCAATTCGTCACATATTCCTAACAATACGTCTCACCTGTAAAATTAATTAAAGATGAGCATGTTACCGACCATAAGGAGTATTTTAAAAGTTAATATAAAGATAAAGTAGAATAAGTTCATCCAGTAGTGAACAACTCCTCTACCAAGAGCACACAACTACTGGCAAAATTAATTATTCGGGTATGTCGGTAGATAATAAAGGTGATACACATACACAGGTGGCACACAACCACTGCTTGGAAAAGAGCAGTGGTGAAACAACCACTCTATAAAGGGGCCGCAACCTTTACGAAATCTATTTATATCACCGAGGTGAAACAACTCCATGAAGCACACAACCTCTTTTAGAATCTCTCACAAGGTTACTGAAGTGACTACTTCTTATCTCAAGAAGTAGACAACCTCCTACACAACCTTTCACACTGAAGTGAGTACTTCTCATCTCAAGAAGTAGACAACCTCATACACAACCTTTCTCAAGGTCACCGAAGTGACTACTTCCCATCTCAGGAAGTAGACAACCTCCAACACAACCATTCTCAAGGTCACCGAAGTGACTACTTCCCATCTCAGGAAGTAGACAACCTCTTATTCAAAAATACGCTGAGGTTGACAACGTCTTCTCCTAAGAAGAAGTCAACCTTCAGCTCATTTTCTCACACTCTGTCTCTCGCTCCTCTTTTGTTGAATAAACACTGGATACAACAACCTATGTATTTCTCAACAAATTGTCTCATTTTTGGAAACCAATAATGCTCGCACAATCTGTTTAAAGTTTTCTCGAGAGCAAAATGACCTAAATCATCATGAGCAGCTTTAACTACTTGATGTCGCATTCCTCGTGGGACAACCCATTGACTCCCCCGTTGATTTTTTTTATAAACGCGCCCATCTTTTAAAACATAAAATAATTTTGGTGAATATTTTTCTCATTTTCGCTTACCGGCTGCTTAGAAAGTATTCTATGAATTTCGATTATCTTTGTATCTGTCAACTGTCCTGCAAGAACCCAATCGGCTTCGGTTATACGCATGATATTTTCATTACTGTTTGTTGTATTTCGACTCAATGCGTCGACATGTTTCATACGATCGCCAGGTCGGTATTTCACCGTAAACGTATATTCTTGCAACTGCAGCCACCAACGAACAACCTTTGGGATTAACTGCTTCTTTTCTTTTGATGCTCTTAAAGCATTGCAATCTGTTACTAAAATAAATTCCTTTCCCAATATAAATGGACGAAATTTTTTAAAAGATTCAACTACTGCTAATGTTTCTAATTCATAAGAATGTAGTTTGTGTTCGATATCTTGCGTTTGTCTACTATAATAGGCCACTGGATGTAATTTATTATCCGATTGTCGTTGTAACAAAATCCCCGCCAATCCTAATGCACTCGCATCGGTTTGTACTTCGGTTTCAGTTTCTGAATTAAATAAAGCGAGTACTGGTCGTTTTACTAATGCATTTTTCAATTTTTGGAAAGCCTCTTCTTCTTCGTTTGTCCACCTCCAATTGGTAATTTTGCGTAACAACACTGTCAATGGTTTGGCAATAATAGCATAATTTTTAACAAATTGTCGAAAATATCCTGTAAGGCCCAAAAATTGTCGAATATTATGGATATTTTTGGGAATTGGAAAATTTTGAACTGCTTCGGTTTTCTCATTTCCGGGCTTAATTTTTCCGTCTCCAATTTCAAATCCAAGATATGACACCGTTGTCATCAAAAATGAACATTTTTTTAAATTTAATGTAACTCCTTCTCCACGAAATATTTCAAGAACCTTTCTAAGTCCATTTAAAGCTTCCGAAATTGTTTGAGCGTGAAGTAATACATCGTCCAAATATACAGCCGCAATATCACGAACAGGTCGCAAAGTTCTATCCATAAAGCGTTGAAAAGTTCGTGTAGCATTTGTTAGTCCAAATGGCATTCGGTTAAATTCATATTGTCCGTTCGGTGTAACAAAAAAAGTTAATCGTCTAGATTTCTCATCAAGAGAAATTTGATAGTAACCATATCGTAAATCAAGACTTGAAAAGTATTTCCCTCTTTCTAGTCTATCAATTTGATCGTCAATACGTGGCAATGGATAATTGTCTCGGATCGTCATAGAATTCAATCGTCGAAAATCAATACACATACGAGCCTCTCCGTTTTTCTTTTTAACTAATACGGTTGGTGATGCATAATTTGAATCAGACTCTCTTATTATTTTATTTTCCAATAGATCGTCCACAATGTCCCTCAAAATAATCTGTTCAGATTGCGCCATACGGTAAGGTCTACAAAAAAAAGGCTTATCATCATCGAGATTAATCTCCATTTCAACGGATTGAGCACATCCTAGTTCGGTAGTATTTAGCGCAATACAATCTCTAAATTCGTTTAATAGCTCAAATAATTCAGTTTTGTGACATTGTTCAATATTTCCTACAACAATTTCATCGGAATTCAACGGACAAAAATCTTTAAATTCAATATTCATTATTCCGCAAAAATTAGTTTCTTCTTCAATGCAAGATCTTCCTCGAGCAATCACTCTACCAGTTTTTCTTACATACCCTAGGTCCTTTATTAAACACTCTTACAATTAGGCAACTTGCTCAGTGAACTCACCCTTTTTATATTCCTCATCTACTATGTATCTAACTTGGAACGCACTTTTCACTAATTATATAAATTACTAAATTGGCGGCACTTTTTCACTAATATAAATATTAATATACAAAATTGTTCAATTGACATTTAAAATTTTATTACGATTACTGCAACTAACAATAAAAATAACTACAAACAAAGTAAAATTAAGTTTATAAAATTGTATCAAAATTTATATTAGCTTTCACATGCACCTCCTGCCCATTCAGCCGCATACCTGCGATAAGTCAGGAAAGGTTGTAGCTTATTGTTACACCTCACACCACAGGGGGAAGACAACACAAACATCCTCATATTAGGCTACGACGTGGGTAGGACTCGAACCCGTCACTTACCGGTAGCATGAGACATCACACTGATGCCTCAACGCACTGAGATACCGGCCGTCCCATATTTTCTTCTTATTGATGTGTGTTATACAAGTCTAAAATATTTTCTATATTTTTTATTTGTTTGATGAAAACAGAATTATAGCTAGAAAACACACTGTGTGCTCTTGCGGATTTGGTCGAGCAGAACAGCATGCATCTCCAGAGGTGCCGACTGTTAAAAAAGGGGCGGGCGGCACAAACACTTTACATATATTTTTGATTAACTGTCGGATTGACTTGTGCTATGAACTTTTGGTGATGGTATTCTCACGCATCCGTTTACGATTCATTCTTGAAAGAAATAACAATCAACGTATCGCCCGCACTTAAACAAAACTACCTGATGGTAGGTTCACGAGCTGAATGGCCGAATAGCCCTAGCGAAAAAGTCATAAGGCAGGCAAAGATTAAGTATTGATACGATTGTATAGAGCCATCTTCCGCCAGGAGCCTGGTTAAATCACAAGATTCGTTGATAAAACTCTGGTGGAGAAAGAAAGGTCCAACTTAATAAGCCATCAATGACCCAGGTGATGAAGATCTGGGTAAGCTGACCCATTCTATAAGATTGCTGAAGGTTTCCTTTCCTATGAGTCATAGGAACGCACGTACTCAGACTCCACAGGCGGTGACTTTTAGTATAACATACTCCTAGTACCAACCAACAACTCGCGCCAAATTTCAAAATTCCTTTATTTTTTTCCCTCGTCACCTTGGTTAATGGAGGTACATACATATTTCGCTATCAGCATTATCCTTTAAATAAACAAGAAAAAGTGAAAATAAATGGAGGACGTGACTGAATGCCATTCCATTATAAAACATTTAACTCTGAACATCAAACAATGTTTTCACAAAGGATACATGGTTCTAAAAGTATGATCTACTGACAAATTTTAGTTATGAATAGTGCATTGGAACCGAACAATGGCCAGCATAACCAGAATATTAACTTTTTCATAAAATGAAAGGCTTGGCACTACTGTTTTTTTTGCTGGCTCTAGGTACGGAGTGGAACCTTATACGTAAAACCTTATTGTTCTTCTCAGTTATCGCAACGTATTGAACGTGAACTAACGGACGGGAAAGCATATACAGTTGCACCATCCTTGCATTCATTATCATATTATTCGAATCACTGACTTTTAATGGACTACGTTATGAAATGGATTCAGTTTTAATGGAATTTAATGCTTAAAATTGAGTGGAAATGGTCCTCGTCCTCGCAGGTAACTTGTTTATCCGATTTTTAAATTCATGTGGAACTATATCGGCTCATGTTCATCGATAGTACCGCAAAAAAAATATCACACAGTAACCTAATAACAATTGTCCTTATTATATTATTAACACAATATACTCCAACATAAATAAATTAGCCGAGAAACCAAGGAAGAATGAAGCCACCCACAAACCTTATAGGCACACATAAGATACATATATCTTTTCGTCTTACATCTGTACTTAAGATGTGGTAACGTGTTAAGCCTCGAGAACAGAAGCTACACTTTATATGTACAACTTCGGTTCCATCATAAAGAGCCAACGAGGATGTTTCCACTCGAATTTATTCTAGGCCTGGGGAGTCCGTCACCCATTGTGTACACCGAGCAGTACACTTAGTCTTTGACTAATCCCATTAAGATTTGTCTTTTCTTAAATACCCCGTCATACATCATAAAGCATTGTGGCGTAGAATACACCGTCGAAGGCAGATTCATCGGAGAACCCTCTTCAAGGCGAGAAAAATGTGATACGACAATGACAAAGTCGACAGGGACGAATATGTTCTATACGCAAGAAGCGTTAACAAGACCGCATGTCATGATTTATTCCGGGCCATAAGTTCAAGGATCTGAGACATACAAATGGAAACGTTACCCCTGACATATGTTTTTATTAACTTAGGTTATCCGATATGGCCTCCATTGGGGAGGAGTAAATATGTATATTTTGATGTTCTGTAGGTGATAATATCTAGGCAAGGTAATGCTGCATTGGTTCAGGAAGCATACGAACAAAGGAGTGCAATAAGACACTTGTAACTTGTAGCGGACGGTTTGGTGCGCATCCGAAGATGCCCGTGGGGACGGAGCCTAAGGTTGCTTAATTGACCGTGAAGGTCGGGCTGTGCCATCTGGCGAAGAAAAAGGCTCCTTAACGAGCTAAGCAGCGGCCTATGCTTGCTGTAGCTCAGTTCGGGAGACGTGGGCGGGGTTTTCGCCGCTCGTTGCCCCTGTCCTTTACGTATTAACAAAAATTCATAGGCCTGGGGAAGACAACACAAACAAGGGAGGTAAAAATGGGGAATAAAAAAATGAGGCGATAAGGATGGAATGGTTGGCAGATGGCTCGCTTGCCCTCGCGCTCGTATTGGGGTCCAGGTGTACCACCAGGACACTTGGCCTCTGGTTTCGTACCACCGACAGATCCTTACTCATCAGGTGCTGCTTCGATCTGCCGGTGGGAGCAGCACTACCAGACCATAATATGGTGCGTTACAGGTGGTTCATTACAAACTATAAAATTAAAAATTAGTGTTTTATGCATTTCATGAAATGGCTATGTTATCATATGGTTTTAAGACCAAATTATATACTGGCGGCTGGAGATGAACGCGACGACCGGACGCCAACATTCCATTGATCAACTTTTAGTAAATTTTGCTCATTCGCAGTCAGTTCAGCACACAAATGCCGTTTGTGTTTTCTTTAGTAAACTAAGCAAAATTTTTGGATAGGAGCCGGCTAGTATGTGCAAGGAAACGCTTTCAAATTTTATTGTCCTCCATGTATAAGGCACGATTCAAACTTAACAGTGACGTAACTGGCTCATGACTCCACCGGCAGTGAACTTACAGTGATTTATATTCACACTTGAAGTCGATTCACACACAACAGTGATGGCACAGTGCCGTGACCGGCCCGTAATTCCACCGACGACGTCGAAAATATTCTTCTACGAAATTTTAAAGGCCTTATTCACATCTGTTCGACGCTTGACCGTGAAATGCAAACAGTGCACTCACTGTAACCATACCGTAATTTTCAGATTTCTTTTGGAAAATATGTTTAGACTTTCACGGTCATGTTTTCAGACCGTGAATCTTTTTCATTGAATGACGAAAAGCTTATTGAGTTGGTACGCGGTTGAGGACGAACATTGTGGCCGAAGTAATGAAACGAGATTCCACAGATGCTAAATAAAGTGATGAAATATCAGCCGAAAATGAAGAAATTATTTAAGATTGTACAGCAGAAATTAAACATCCCGTGACTGTGGAGTCAGAAGATCAAAATTCATCCAAATCAAAACCATTAAGCACTATACCACGAAAAACAACCTAAGGTAGGATGGCAGAAGACCTCTTCCATAGTCCTCCTCGTGGTCGCCCTCTGGAACGGTTAACCAAGCCAACCAAGTTTTGCAGCTCAGAACATTTGATAGAGGCACATAACGACGATCATCCTGAATGGCCAATAACACCAGTGCATCTCAGGAAGTAGGAAAACGGTCGAGATGCAACATACATAGTTGTAAGAGCACCAACACGTCACATCTAGCTGAAAGATCATCAAAAGAACGCGCAATCAAAATCACCATTGGAGAGAGACGTTGCTCTGCGCTATATAAAAAATAGCTCCCGGTGACTTTTAGGACACCTAAGGACGCAAACCCTTCCCCTAAGATTGGGTATGTGGGCTTGAAACCTGCGTACCTGAAATAAATTTACACTCGAAATATTAAACGAGCCTCGGATTTGGACCTTCGAATGCATCTTCATCAGTAGTAGAAGATATTCCGCAAATTACCAGAGATACAAGCCCAACATCTAAACTGGAATTAACTGCGGCTATTAAATCGATTGAAGCGGGTAAAGCTCCGGGGATAGATGGAATTCTGGTGGAACTTTATAAAGCGGATGCCAGTGCTACTGCGGATATTTTTCTCTCCCTATCCAAAAGTGTTGGGTAACCGAAACCCTCCCTAAAGAGTGGAAAAAGGGCGTCATTATTAAGATCCCGGGAAAAGGCGACCTGAAGGATTGCAATAATTGGCGTGGGATCTGTCAGTGCAATCAGAAAAGTTCTTCATCAGAGAACGTTGCCATTTTTGCCATTAAACTGCACTGCTACAATACGGATCAAACATGCGTGAATGGAAATCACTGCTAGGTCACGATCCGGTCAGGGCACTCTGCCGTGACTGTTGAGTGTGAATCGTTCTCAGTGTTTCATCAATGCTGTAGTAGTGGAGTCTTGGAAAAATACACAGTGTGAAAAGAAAAATACGGCCGAAAAATCTAAAAATATCGTTGGAAAGAAATACGGTGCGGTTATGGTGAGAGCACGTTTGTACTGTCACGGTTATGAGTGGGGCAGAATAGGTCCCTTGTTAAGTTAATGAAATCATATTTTCGACCTCGTCGGTGGAATCACGGACCGGTCACGGCACTGTGGCGTCACGGTCGTGTGTGAATCGACCTTAATGGATGGGTTTGACGACGATTTCAGAGGATATTTATATTTTTCGGCTTTTTGACGCTTTAACATTAGATTATGGATATGACATTACTAAAAACGCAATAACTCAAAGACAACGCAAATTAATTGACGAAATTGAACAGAGCGATTGAAATAATGTGTTCCCAAAGTACTTCAAAACTAATGTAATGTTCAATCAAGTCAAGCTAGAAGTAATTCAAGTTGTTGATTTATTGATAAATTCATACACAGGTCAAACTTTTATTGAATGATTTAGCCAGAGTTCTGGATTATTGTCCCTAGGTAATCAATCGGTGGTAAACAGTACATTCCTCACCCACAAACCGCTCAAATCTTCCAATAGAACATCAATCAATATAAATGTATTGATTTAATTTAATTAATGTAAATCCACATTTCTCTTCAAACAAAGCCGCGTTGAACATTGAGTTCCCACGCGGCAGAATTTATTTTAGATTCATTGCAGTATCATAATTTATTTGAACGACTTTCCCCGCTCAATTATTGAAAATGTTTCTTCCCAAATTAAAATTCAATCCCGTTGAAGATGAATTACAATTACCAAATATCAATTTAAATAATAAGTCTGCAAATCAAATCTGACGGAAATTTATTTACCGTCCCGCTAACTTGAAATCACAGGGCCCTAAAACAATGACGGAAATTAAATTAAAATTCAAAACCTCATCTTTCCATCTGATTCGCGGGACGCATTCGTTTGCTTTTCAATTATTTACCTTTAGTCTTTATAATTGAAAATCAACGAAATCGAATTCCGGATATACTACTCGTAATAACGAAACATTTTGGACTAAAGTCATTCGTTGGTAGATTGGACGTCCTTCCACAAGCACCACCGTTTCTATTATTGTATAATATTATGATGATAGAGGACAAATTTCGTCTTTTTCTACTTTGAAATTCAAGGAAGTAATTAAAGATTTTCGATTATTTCGGTGTTTTTGAAGTGGGCTGTTGGTTGAAAAGCATTGAAGTAGGCAGAAGAAATTTTAAAATCGTCTGTGAGGTACCTAAATATTAGGTGAATCGAAATTTCATTTCATTAAATAAGAAAAAAAAAAATCAATCAAGTTACTGACCATGAAGGGATAAATATTGGAGTCATCACCGCTAAATTTAGCTGAAGCCATGGTGCCGGGTGACCGAATGTTCAAACATTAGTAAGTTTGTTGACTTGAAACCAGAGTCGTCCCCGGCTTAGGCTAATAATTTGGGGGCTCATGTTATTTGGACGAGTAGGTATCGATGGCAAAATCGTTAACACGATTATTAAACAAATGCATATACTCTAGACTTATAGTATAAGGTAAATTGTTTTTGTCACGATGAAAATATGTAACACCTTGAAGGAGGCTCCGGAGAAATAACAATGTATGTATAAATGATCAAGGTCACCTCCAGATTCGATTTAGCCATGTCTGTCCGTCCGTCTATCCGTCTGTCCATCTGTACGTCTGTCTGTCCGTTCGCAAGATAACTTTCGATAGAATGAAGCTAGAGACTTGAAATTTTGGTCAAATTTTTGTAATTGGATCTATAGGTAGTTGGTTGGTATTATTAAAAATGGGCAAGATCCGTCACAAGGAACCTCAACTTACAAATGAAACGCAATCATCGACAAAGTTTACTTCCTATCAGTTTTTTCCAGTAAGGTTTGCCGTGTTGATAAAAATCCCCCCATTTGTTTTTTGCCATTTGGACTTCAGATTCGCAATCAGTGACCCAAAAACCGCCCTACCAGCTTTTTGCAGCAAGATTGGCCGTGGTTTTGAGAGAAAAGGGGTTGCCACTCAGAAACTACTTCATTTTTTTATTTTTTATTTTGCAATTTTGACTTCATATTCGCAATCAACGATCCAATCGACCCCCAATCAGTTTATTTCCAGCAAGGTCGGCCTTGTTTATAAAAAAAGTGTCGCAATTCTGGATCCCCCATTTGGTTTTTTACCATTTGGACTTCAGATTCGCTATCACTGGCCCAAAAATAAAATCCCCAGTCCATCATCGGCCACGACCACCTACAACACAGTAAAAGACGAAAAGCTTCACTCCACCCAACATCAATAAGCTTGCTGATGGTCTGATACCCTTCACGTTTCGCGTTATGACTTATGGTGCATTTGCCACTTTGAAATTAGTAGTAAAACTTGTTCCGATTTCATTGTTCCTATGAGAGGTATATGAAATAGTGGGCCGATTTCAACGAACATGGCTTGACAGTCAATATGATTGAACAATATGAAATTTGGTAAATTTATCTTTAGAAACAAAAAAGTTTTTCTAGCAAAAACTTGCTTTTGGAACGATCGTTCCTATGACACCTATACGATAGAGTAGTCCAATTTCAACCATATTCGGGAAGTTGATTTAGCTAAAGATATTATTGATTAGTGTCCATAACTTTAAAAATAAAAAAGTTTCTCTCTCAAGGACGAATTTTTTAATCGATCGTTCCTACGGTAGCTAGCTATCGGATCACTAGATTTCATTGGTTCCGACATTTTCATTTTCATTTCCCCGATTTAAACGATCTGATCTGATCATGTTCCGATACCGACAGACGGAACTATTAAACCTATTCCCTGTTCATTTTTCAACTGCTCCGACTCCAACCTGAACTTAAAGCCACAATATGATCTGAGTTCGTTATCATGCTCCGACACTGATCATTTTGCGATTGTGGAGTAGGTCGACCTAGTCCGGTGTAGGGAGTAGGTTAAAAAGAGTAGGTTCGTGAATTGGTTACCATGAGTGGCTGAGTACATTTAATTTTTGGCATTTTCTTAAAATCTTAAGGAAGGAGAAAAGAGGGATAGAGGAAAATATGAGATCATAATTTGTTCCACCCCCTTGCATTTCAAAACCGTTACACTTAGAAATATGAAAGCTTACAGGAAAGTGGCATATCACCGGCATAGAAAAATAAAAATAGTGGAATTTTAATATCTTCGGAAAATAGGCTAATAATAATATTATTTCCACAGTTACAGCTACAACACTCTTGCATCCTCCAAACATATCCAATACAAACAATACTAACTCCAAGTTTCGTCACAATCACATAATATTATTAAGTATATTAAAGTTGGGCATTTTGACACTCTCCATACAAAAAATTCACCTAGCGTCCTTATGCATAGGGGCTAGCACTAGTTGCATGTTGTTTTCGTAGTGCGAATCGCAGTTATTTAAATAATCATTTTTGCAAGGGTAAGGGTTTAGGGAGGTTCTAACAATTGACTAACTAAGGGGGACAAGGGAGGGGGAAGGGTGGAGGAGGAGTCCCCACTGAAGCGAAATGGAAGTCACAATTTTTTTTGTGATCCCTTAAGCGCGGAGCGAGCATAGCCAACACTAGAATGAATCAACAATTTCTTGTACTCGCGCCGCGCTTAATGGATTACAGCCCTCAGTATCGCACAGTATCGCACAAACATGAATGCTCGCTTCGCTCGCTCCTGGTGCAACATATTTACCATACATCATTTCAGTGTTTGTAGGCTCAAAAATTATGTGAAAATATGCTTCTCTTCAGCATACTGAAATAAATATGCTATCGAAACGTCAACATGGAAAAGAAATGCAAGAAATGTTGACTTGCTCATGCCCCTGGAGGAGTCAAGACAATTAACAACAACATGCTGAACTCTGCAAAGTACTAAAATTTCAAGGAAATCGAAGGTGAAGTAGTTAGTCTGAATAATTACCTATTGTTTTCTGCCTTAATATGATAAGTCGTAAATAAACTCTTCATTTATTTGTACATTAGATGAACGATGCTCTCAATTAGGCAAGTCAAGTGAGTGTCAAGCCCTATTAAACGTATACAAAACCAAAAGGCAAATAGACAAGAACAAGATCAAATTGGACACTAGCAAATTTATAAACTTTTCACTGAGTTTGTCTACGAAACTGAAAACTCAAATAAATCGCATAATTACCAGACGAGTGAATTTACTCACTTGTAGCATGAACAATGCTATTTCAATTCGACAGTTACAAACGTTTCGTTTAGAGTAAAGACTTGCTGAAAATTCAAGCCCTCCGAAATACTAGACGGGCATTGTGGAAAACAAAAGCACGGACAATGCCAAAACCAAGGGATAGAATGAGCTAAAAAAGTGGGGCTAAGTGAGGGACATTTAAGTGTTTCAAGCTGTCAGACGGGGATGAAACTAACAAATTCCGATAAATACAACAGCGTGTAAACGAAAGCTCTTTAGGAAAGCAGAGATTAGGAAAAAGCCACTTAAAGAGTCATTTTGGATTGAATACGAATTAAGCAATTCAGATAATCTCGTGGAAAAACTACTTACACATTAATTTAAATAAATTAATACAGGATGTGCGTTGGTGACGAAAATTATACTTATTGTAAGTTTAATTTTTTCAAAGATATTTCCTTTCTCTTCAGAGCTACGATTGAGTTGAAGTAGTACATACTCTACATTAATTCGGCTTCTTACATATGTATGTTGTGTATTATGTGCATCGCACGCACAACACAACGTTGGCTTGAACCACACCAAAAACTCAAAACTCCATCCTCTCATTTAGTCAGGAACAATTCAAATGGAAAACATCCTATTTTCCGAAGTTACCATAACATTATACGATATATAAAATGTAATGACATGAATACGACTGGAATTCGCCCAACAAAATCTGCCAACATGTTTTTCCCATATATCCTTTTGAAAAAAAAACAGATTGTAAAATATACATACGACTTGTTCTCCACTTCACTTATACAGAGTACATACAAGGATATGAAGTTCGCTGGAACTACCTGAACCGTAAGATATGTCGACAATAAATGGTGGAAATCTCCATTGAAACGTGACTGCATCACAAGTCTTCGATATTTTATTGAATGCACCCTACGTGAAAGAAAAATATTTCACGAATCGATCCCTTCAGTGCACAAGCATGATATGTCCTTTTGTATCACCGTATTCCGTGCTGTGTCTGCTCTTGTTCCATAATTCAAATGCTGGCTTCGAAAAATCATGAAAATAACAGAAACGAATCACAAATGTGGATTTCATGCTGGACAAAGTGCATTTCACTTTCTGATTCCCAAGTGTTTGAAAAGGTTACTTTTGCAGCATCAATTTTTCTCCCCTGCCGGTATGATGCTTGCTACATTGTTGCTAGCCAAGTATGTAGCAACAAAAGAAGAACAAGAGGGTGGAACAAGTTCGCTATGAATTATAGAGTAATCGCCCAAGTGGAAAAGTTCAAAGAAAATCCTTTGATATACAAAATGGATAATCAAAAAAAAAGGGAAGAGAAGAAGAAAGGCAATGTGACTTGAGAGAATGAATGCATTGACGTAAAGATCATGCTGAAGAAAAGCATAGAACCTATAATTTTTTCCCATAAAATATCAAGACTCATGGAATTGTTGATTCTTTTGTTTTGAAGAATGCTGGCGATATCAGATAAATTGAACTCATTGACTTAATATTTTTTACCACTTAATAGAAATGGTTTAATATTTTTTGAATTTTCAGTTTGTTACTAAAGGAGCGATTCACTATACCGACGTTTTAGCTCATTATTCACGGTGGGATATGTACTCTCTCTCTCTGGATCCTGTCAACCCCTTGTGAGGCAAAGGGCATTAACCACGCCGACTTTCCACCTCGTCCTGTTCGCCGCCATCGCCTTCAACTGTCTCCACGATTTGCCTTATGACTTACCCTCAACCTCAACTGATCTTCTCCAGGTGTTTCTAGGTCGTCCAACGCGGCGAATTGCATGGGTTCCCTGTGGGTTCCAATCGAGGGCGTGTTTAGCAATGTTTTCCGGCCCCTTTCGGGGTGCGTGACCTATCCATTGCCACTTTCGCCTTTTTATGGAGGTGCCTATCCTGTCCTGGCCAGTAATGAACAGGAGGTCGTCGTTAGAAATGACCTCCGGCCAGCGTATGTGCAGGATGCGCCGTAAACACTGGTTCACGAAAGTTTGCAATCTAGTTGTTATCGCCCTGGTCACCTTCCAAGTTGAACAGCCATAAAGAAGCACAGATTTTATATTGGTTTCGAAGATCCTGAGTTTGGTACGTCTGGGGATGTTGTTGTTTTGCCAGAAAGGAGTTAAACTGAAAAAAGCTGCTCGAGCCTTATTGATGCGAGACTGTACATCAGCATCCGCTCCACCATCTGCTGTAACTACGCTTCCGAGGTAGCAAAAATTGTCCACTTTTTCCACCGTCTGCCCCGAAACACAAATTTCGCTCTGTCTTCCTGGATCCAAGCTCAAGTACTTAGTTTTGAGAGCAGTAGGGATATGTACTACGACCTCTTTTTTAGCTATTTCCCTAAACTTCGTTCCAATATTTTCGCTGCCTGTGCGCATAATTTACAATATTCACTATTTCAAAAATATCCAAAAATTTGGCTCTTTATGGACTTTTAATATGAATCAACGAAAAGAAAATCAGTATTTTGAAAAATTGACGGGTAGTAAAATGGATGAAGGAGGATGAGGGTCAGGATTAGCAGTAAACACCTGAAGAAACAAAGTCTCAAAAAAATAACTTTTCCTTGACACCCGTAATGTGCGCTTCAAAACCAACTCAGCTGACGAGAGTATCGGGGTGGGTGAAGACGGCAGTCATCCGCCTTCTCCATTATCATATAAAAAAAATTGAAATTTGAAATTTATTGTGAAATTTGAAAAAGATATCTAAAGAAATAAAAATGTTTTTCTCACAAAGACGAATTTTTGGACCGGTCGTTCCTACGGCAGCTATATGACGTACTGGTCCGATTCCATTGGTTCCAACATATATATAGCGTTCAATAGAAAGAAGGCTTGTAAAACATTTCAGGTCAATAGCTTTGAAACTGAGGGACTAGTTTGCATAGAACGAGGCAGACTGACGGACAGACGAAGACGGACAAAGCTTAATCGACTTGTCTCATCGTATTGACCAAGAGTATATAGTTTACATGGTCGGAGATGCTTCCTTTTGTGCGTTGCAAACTTCATGGCAAAGTTGGGGTATATTAACTTCCGTGAAGGGTATAAAAATCGAAAATCAAAACGAAATAAGCTATAGGGTTTTCAGTAACAGCGACGCATTTTGTTTATCAATTAAAAGACTTGTGGCCATTCAAGACGATCGTAGCGTAAGATAACGCGCTCGCCGAACTTGGTCTTCAATAATTCGATTGTGTCGTTCGCTGCATGGCAATTTGTTGGAATCACATATCGTCCATTTTCACACAGTAAAGTCTATCGGGTGACGAAACCAGCTCAAGCACTAAGTGATTTGGCTTAGGATGAGAAATTTTTGGGTGGGGCATAGTGCCTCAACGGTTCCATGTGGCCCAGTTGACGTTTCGTCGGTATAAACTGGTTTCGGAGAATGCAGTTGCCAGCATGCACCTCCTGCACATTCATGGCCACGAACATCGTCGTGGACGGGATTCGAACCCGAAACGCCGGTAGTCAAACATGAGACTAATGCCTCAACATACTTCGCTATCGGTCATTCCAATGGTACACTCCACTTTTATTCTTAAAGGTCAATAGTCCGTCTTGTTGGACGGTTTCGTCGACTGAAAATTGGCGTAAGCCCGTTTTAAAATGTGAAAGAATTGCGAAATCAACTTCACTTATTTTCGACAAATATCAAAAAACAAAATGCGTCGTCCCTATTGAAAAACCCTATACTTTAAAGTGTACAATATTTATAAACATTGCCTAGTTTCGTCGGGATATACTCCATCCTCTTTATTGATATTTCAGGAAGAAGGGCGAGTTTAAATAAACTGCTATCAACTGCTATTCCGTCAAAGATCCTCGAAATGGAGGCACGCGTTCACTAGACTCCGACATTTCAAATGAGTGAAAGTTGAAACGATTCTATAATAAGAACCTTCATAAGAACTGGCGCTTTTTGGCCGTCGTACTTATTCGTACTCCTATAGGTACTTTTGTAAATTTTAAAAATTAAAATATAAAAATCCCTTTCCCTTTGCAAACAAACTCCTAATTTGAAAGAACGCAAAACAAACGTATTGTGCTTGGAACCACGGATTTCTCGAAAGCTGCAGACTGATCTTTATCCTTGCATACCCAAAAGCGCGTGAAAATTTGGTAATCTGCTACCGTAATTTGACGAATGGAGACCATTAGTCGAAAACACTTGTAGCGGCAGGTAAGGTTTTCAACCGGCCCACCACCGTTAGAAGCGTGTAATACTTGGACACTTTCAGCTATCAATTCCCGCACGTTTATTTAGCTATGTACCACTGGGGCCGATGGAAGATGCAAATGGATACAAGATTCCGGGATTCTCCAAGGAAAACACGCTGAGCACTGTTAATACTTTGTGTCGAAAATAGATAGGCAGTCGAGACAGAATTCCTCCCCTTCCCCTCGTATATGCTCACACAGAGAAAAGCTTTCGCTAGGATGCAGTTTCCTGAGCGTTCCGCAGTCATTCCCATAAAACGTCTACACACACAATCCACGTACCAAGGCAGCGCCGTAGTCGCCCGTATACTGGCTATCTAAACTAAGGATCGACTTTAAGTGGTACAGATATTTCAAAGCGGGCAATCATGTGGGATGACCGGTAGCTCAGTGCGTCGAAGTCTCGTCCACGGTGTTCGTGGCCATGGATGTTTATGTTGTCTTCCCCCTGTGGTGCGGGGCGTAATAATAAGCCACAACCTCTCCGGACTTGTCGCAGGTAGGCGGTTAATAGGAGCAGATGCATGCTGTCAACGTGCATCGTCCGAAACTGGTTTATGCCAACGAAACGTCAACTTAGCCACATGGAATAGTTGATGCCCCACTAGGGGTTAGGGCAAATGAGTAATCATGTGTATGTTTAGTATCCAATTTTAAGGACTATCCTAAAATGTCTGCAGCGCTTTTTTATAAGTTGAACAGGGCGCTAAATTAGTTAAGGCAATGGTGAGGTGTACTTTTCGGTTTTTTACTACACTAAATAGCTACACAATAATGTTTCCAGGAACACCAATCCTTCAACTTAAAACGACACAAATTAAACCATTTATCTTCTTAATTTTTATAATCTCTTCCGACTAAACAATGCGGAATTCCTAACTTTTAAATATGTAAATAATATTCAAACAACTACTCAGTCGTCCTTAAAGTAGGTACAATTAACCTTCAAAGGCCTAAGCATTGCTTTCATGCTGTGTGCAACATAACATGCAACAGGTCTTTGTTTGTTGGCAGCTCCACTCTGCTCACATATTTTCATACAAAACACACGAGCAAACAATTTCGCACAGTTGACTTGCCCCATTTAATGTTTTGTACTTAAGAGTTGAATGGATTTGCCTCCAGCAGCTAAAAGCACTTATTCAGTGTAGAATAGAAGAATGGCTTCAAGTTGGCGCCCTGGTGATATTCATAGGGGGCTTTTCAATTCGTGACTGACAGGAAAAAAGGGTTTAAATGTTTATCTGAATTTTGTTTTGTTTGTTTGTTTTTTTTTTTCAATTTGCGTAGGTTGCTGATGAAATTATACAGTATACACAAAAGTCTCCGGTGTCCTTTTCGCATGGTATTGTCGCGTCGCTGCGTCGCATCGGTAGCCCATGCAATAGCCACGATTTTTTGCTATCTATCCACACACTAGACTTCGATTTGGCTTCCACCAGTGGACCAATGTATAGTTTGTTATGAAATCTTTCTTTATTCATGAACCGAACGATAAACTCAAGATTAAATAATCATTTATACATAAAAAGGATACTAGCAGAAATTAACGTAACAGCTGTTACACACAATGGTCGTGTAGCTCGCAGAGCTACTTTGACGGCCATCATTAGCTATCTGCCGATTTACACGATAGGAACGGCTTTTAATTGCAGGTGATGGTCCTTTACGCTAGAACTGAAACTGCGAGAAAGTAACCACTGTGTTCTATTGATGATTGCCTACTCGCAGGAGAAATGATTCACAAGGGGGTTTTGGCTCATTTCCCCGGGCGCGGTTGTTCAGAGTGCCCGAATTTTTAAAACACAAAACCCTATTTTGACCCTTTATACATCCGAGTTTGAGAAACTATGTTTTACTTTTTTCTCGCGTTGATGCCACTGGCATTAAAAGGCCAAGCTTCAATGCAGAACACCTTGCGGACTCGACTTTCACGCTTGGGGCCCCTAAGTTTCTTCGGCCCTATATATTATTCAAAATAAAGAACATACCACACATTCAAACCAAAATAGTATATTTGTGTAAATAGTCCGGAAATCCCGGGTCGAAAAGCATCCTATATAGGATGTTCTGCTTCGAAATGTCTGTGGTTCTTAAAGCCAACCCTTGGTTCAGTATGCTTTTTCTTGTTGGAAAAGAACTACCAAAATAGGCGATTAAATACGAGTATAGTGGACGGATACAGGTTGTTGATGAAATTTTTGACGCCGATGGAGCACAGCATGGGCTAGAGTAAAGTAGTACAAGCTACCCTAAGGCCTTTTTCCATGTCAATGGTGATTTTCAGCCGGAAATAGCCGAAAAATATTTAAGAATTTTTGGCGCCCTATGTGGGGTCAGTATGATTTATCTGTCCAATAAATCTAGAATTGACATCAAATAGGCGCGTGTTAGAAGATACAAAAACGAAACTTTTTAGAGCTTATCTTAAGAGTACCTTAAGGCTACCTCTTTAAAAAAGGCAACGTGTCTAAAGGTTTTTTTTACCCTATATTAGAGAAAATTTAGTACGTTTAGTAAATTTGGGTAAATGGTCGGAAGCTCCGAAAATATTCGACACCCAGTGCGGGGTCAGGGTGATTTTACCTAGCTAATGAGTTCGAAATCGATAATCAAATAGGCTCGCGGTCCCGTTCACCACAAGCCAAAAAACAAACCCCTTTATACCCGCTTTTGTGAAAGTTACGCGAGTCCCTCTTTGACTTGGCTTGAAGCAAACATTGAGTAAGGAGGCCTTTATTTCCTAGGCATCCTTGAAACAAAATCGTATTTATGAACGTTCCTCCAGTCGAGTTAAGGTTTCCTTATCCGATTCCGGTTCCAAGTGAAAGTCGAGGAAATCCGTTCTCATTAACAGCCTGCATAGCGCATTTGAAGGAACCGTTTGTCAAATATTGTTGAGAATGGGAAAAGAACTGTGTCATTGCCTCGTCAAGCGAGAAAATTTATCTCAAAGAACGGTTATTGAAATATCAAAAAGTGATTGAGAACAAGAAGACCGATACGGATCGTCCCTCAGAGAAAATAAAAAGGCTTTCAAAAACGTGGTAGGCAAATTTAATGCGCACCCTCAAAATAACAAAGTTAGTACCTACATATTTTTCTTACTTATTTTATTATACTTATACTTTCTACCAAAACGGGCTGAAGAAATACCGCTAGAAAAATATTTCTCCAACTATTTCATTTTAATGTTTGCCTTTTCGATGCATTGTTCAAGTTTATTTGTTTATCTTTCAGCAAACCCTCAAACAACCAAAACATATTAGGGAATAACTTGAAAATTGAAAGAAAAAAGAATCAGCCACACAGAAAAGGGAGTGGTGGGGCCCTGGCATCAGGTCGCTTTTGGACGACCGACGTATTCCCTCCTAAACTCCTTTGCAACAGAAATACCTGAAACGATTGCCATGATCTGTCAAGAGGAATACGTTATCCAGGATGACATGCTGGTAACACAAAGGTAAACGAAGCTGCTGGAGGCCGCTGGAGGCTGCTGGAGATGCAGAGGAACTATAAAAAAAGTGGTATTTTTGTTTTGCTAATAATTTCGGCAGGACGTCCTCAGTATAAATAAATATTAGTTTCAGTTTGAAATAGCACAGTCTTCGACATCGACGTCGGTACACCCTCGACTAGGACCTCATGCCAAGACAAGAGCAAGGTTGAAGATGGAGGGAAAGGAACAGGTAAGGAGAGTACAGAGACGATGGATCAAGACAAAGAGCTCTATGATTTATTAATGAAAGAACAAAATTATAAAGTACAATTGGCCAAAATGAAATTAAAGACAAAGGAGGTGAAATTGAGGGCGGAGGAGGAAGAGTTGGAATTTAAGAGGATGAAGTGGGAGCTGGAGTTGCAGGCTCTAATGAGGCAAATCAATTAATTATGAATTTCTTCTTTTTACATATGTGCTTGTCAATACACACTCTACGCTCTAGAGAATGCAGGTTCGATCCTCGGCGCGAATAAAAAACCGCCTGTGGGTACTAATAGAACTCAAAATGCGCTCCGAGCTTGTCAGTAGGTATAAAGAAGGCGCGACTAGGAAGTGCATGCTAGCAACAGTGCGTCCAAAAAGTATGTATACTATTGGAACCACCAACAAGGCATAAAAATTCCAGCGATTTTGATGCGCCCATGCCCCTGGAGCAGTCAAAGCAATTACCAACACTTTGAAGTAACATATAAAAATTAAATAAAAACTTGGCTTCGAACAAAATGTTAGTTACGCCCTTTCTGCATTCGAGCGATAATATATACGCATTTTACATATATATTTGAGGTACTACTGTCTACTCGGCTTCGTTTGCTAGATTACCAGTGTTTTTCATTCCAGATTTTTGGTAAAACAATTGAAATACTAGTAAATAGAACTAGATTCTCGACAAGCTTCTGATACAAAATCACTAAAAAAATGTCCTGATATTCTAGTGGGTGTTTAATCACTAGATTTTTACTAGAATAAATAAATAATAAATAAATAACTCGCGCAAGACTCCAATTTGAACCATGGCCTTGAGATGAGTTAGCGTCATCTCATTTTCCAGATCGTGACGGTATGTCTTGTGAAGAGGTGTGTGATCCGCAACACGCTCAACCGAGTTATTTACCCCATAAATGGGTACTCAGTTAACAGCTGAGTGGGCTCATAGTCCGACACGTAAATTCCCTTTTTTATGGAAAACTACCGCATTCAGTAGGAATCGAACCGGGGCCCAGTGTCTAGAAGGCGAACGTGCTAACCGTTGCGCCATCCGGACTACAATACTAGAATACCTAGGAGCTAAATTCTAGTTGTGTTTAACTAGAATCAAGTTAAAAGAAAATGTACTGTGTAAAAGATTGCTCAGTGTACAGTCTTTCTTCTAAGATAAATCTATTGATATTAATCAAATCCTTGTCTGTTCTAAATATATATCAACATAAAAAAAAATATCATCTTGAATAACATCTCTTACAATATATTGCATTGGTTGCATATTGTAGGAGATTTATAATGTTATTCATGGACATTTTCCACAGTGCTTTGTGAACACGTTTTGAATACCTCCGTCCGTTCATTCTTATATTTTCTCAGATAGAATAACATGTACAGCAGAATATTATTATCTTACGTGGTTGTCCTTTCAGCAACTAAAACTGTGTTGTTAGAGGAGAAGACGCAATATTAAAAACTATTTTGAAACTTTTCCAAAACCAATATGTTATTGAAACTGAGTAGCTTGTAGAAAGAATATTACGTTTGGAACTCTGCCCAGAATATTAAATAGTCATGAAAACATAATGATCTCTACAAATCATGCCAGATGTTATCTTACAATTTGTATGGCACAATTTTATATTTGCATGGAAGTGAAAGCTATGGAAAAAGACGGTGATAACATCAGCGGAAAACAAAAGATGGCATCTTGTTTTGAGGACTACTTAACTGACGCCATAACAGTCCTTCAAGCGTTAATGGTTCTCGTATCGACTTCTTGTTTCAGAGCAGAGCTTCAGCTTCTTTTTGTAAATTGATTGTCAGAAAAAAAAATATAGTCAATTAATTACCCTCAGAACACTACGTACGCCTATCGTTAGGAGTCAAAAAGGCCAGAGCTGCACCGCTTCATTCCAACTGGCTGAAACCGGTGGATAATCAACATCAACAATCTTAACGTCTTAAGATTTCACCTTAGAAAAAATTACAGTGATACATGCCAAATGATCAGTACTATCATTGAAACTGCTAGTAATCGAACGAAGATCATACAAAAAAGCCTACAAAAAGTCGACCATCGGCAATAAAGACTATGTATATCGTCCCATTTTCAACAAAACTGGAACTCGTCTGGTAATGCGTCTCAAAACGAGTTTCGATCTTGGAGCTAGTATATTCCAGTTGTTAAGGATAATGTGGAGTTGGTTAAAGCGAGTCTAAGTCCAAAATGGCTCAACCTCGCTCTCCACTCTCTCCCTGGATCCTGTCAACCCCTTGTGGGGCATAGGGCATTAACCACGCCGACTTTCCACCTCGTCCTGTTCGCCGCCATCACCTTCAACTGTCTCCACGATTTGCCTAATGGCTTACCCTCGACCTCAACTGATCTTCTCCAGGTGTTTCTAGGTCGTCCAACGCGGCGACTTGCATCGGTTCCCTGTGGGTTCCAATCGAGGGCCTGTTTAGCAATGTTTCCCGGCCCCTTTCGGGGTGTGTGACCTATCCATTGCCACTTTCGACTTTTTATAAAGGTGCCTATCCTGTCCTGGCCAGTAATGAACAGGAAGTCGTCGTTAGAAATGACCTCCGGCCAGCGTATGTGCAGGATGCGCCGTAGACACTGGTTCACGAAAGTTTGCAATCTAGTTGTTATCTCCCTGGTCACCTTCCAAGTTGAACAGCCATAAAGAAGCACAGATTTTATATTGGTTTCGAAGATCCTGAGTTTGGTACGTCTGGAAATGTTGTTGTTTTGCCAGAAAGGAGTTAAACTGAAAAAAGCTGGTCGAGCCTTATTGATGCGAGACTGTACATCAGCATCCGCTCCACCATCTGCTGTAACAACGCTTCCGAGGTAGCAGAAATTGTTCACTTTTCCACCGTCTGCCTCGAAACACAAATTCCGCTCTGTCTTCCTGGATCCAAGCTCAAGTACTTAGTTTTGGCAGCATTGATTTTAAGCCCCGCATTGCCACTTTCGCGGTGCAGGGCATCCGTCATTTGAACTAGATGATCCGATATATTTGAGAGAAGACAAATATCGTCAGCGTCATCCAAGTGTTGAAGATATTTTAACAGTGTGCGGTCAACTGTTTGCTTGATCCGGTTTAAGACTATTTTTGCCATCAGTTTGGAGACTGCGTGGAGGTGGCAAATTACACGCCAATTATTACAATCCTTCAGGTTACCTTTCATCGGGATCTTAATAATGACGCCCTTCTTCCATTCTTTAGGGAGAGTTTCGGTTTCCCAACACTCTTGGATAAGGGGAAGAAGAATATCCGCAGTAACGTTGATATCCGCTTTAAAGAATTCCGCCGGAATTCCATCTATCCCCGGGGCTTTACCCGCTTTCATTGATTTAATAGCCACAGTTAAGTCCTGTTTAGATGGTGGATTGGTATCAACTCTGGCTATTTGCGGAATATTTTCTACTTCTAGTGAAGATGAGTTCGAATGTCCAAAGGTGTTGTTGAGGACCCCAATGAAGTGCTCACTCCACCGTCGCAGTTGGTCTTCATCAGTGACCAGTAGAGACCCGTCTTTATCTTTCACGGGATGTTCAGCTGTAAAAGATTTGCCAGTTAATGGCTTGATAAGTTTGTAAAGGGTTCCACTGTCACCACGGTAAGCCGCTTCCTCTGCCTTCTCCGCTAATGCATTGGTGTTGTTTCGTTTGTCCCGTCTTACGCTTACGCTCTCCACTACCAAACAAAAATAATCAGTTAAATGCCAATTCTCCCTGTCGCTTGGTTTCGTTCACACCATGGATTCCAGTCATCAGAAGCTTAATCCATGGAGGAAGCAGCTCGACCAAGCCAGGTTTGTATTCTGACCAAACTCGGAATACTTCCCTGAGTGCAAAGTCAACACCTTATATCTTTTTATATATGATACAAAAGCAAGTCGTCTACGTATGTACAGGGTTGGCGTCGTTATCCTTTATCCGATTTGTTTCAAATTTTTTGCATTCGGTTTCTTTGCACTCTACTTGAAACCTTACGTCATTCAAAATTCAAAATTTTCCCGGGAAATTCGCGAAATTTCATTTTCCCATACATTTTGTAAGGAGACATGTTATCCCTATGGATAGTGGCAAAATGCCTAACTTTAAATAAATGTATTTAACTATTATTAGATATTATGTGATTGTAATGAAACTTAGAGATATTATTGCCTGTGACCTTAGTTATCGTTGGCCATCAAAATGTTTGGCCTGGAATATGCTCAAGGGGTGCAGGGGTGCCCCTGGAGGGGCCAAGGCATTCGAGAGAACTATAGAAATGTACTATTATTATCCTTTTTTGATGAGATTTAAAAATTCTACAATTTTTAGTTTTTTATGCTCGTAAAAAGCTGCCTTCCTGTGAATTTTCATATTTCAAAATGTAAAAGTCTGTAAATGCAAGGGGGGGGGGGGGGGGGGGGGCAATTAATGATCTCATATTTTCCCCTCTCCCACTTTACTCCTTTGCTTAAATTTAAAGAAAACTTGCCTATACCATGTGAAAAAGAAATTTAGCCTTCATTTCCCCTGTTTGGGTAAGTTATCGCGACTCGACTATTTATATCAAATATCTAAGATCGAAATAAACAGAATGCCCTTATGAATGCACATTTTAACTAAAATCTCCCCAATTTAACACGCACCCTCGTCTCCCCATATGTGTCACATATAAATCACAGGCTTTTTGTTCACAAATAAATTTCGCATTTAACCAACAAGCCATTCTTCAAACAATAAACAGAATTTAATGGCGGTTAAATCCAGCCCAAAAACGAACATTCACCGTTCCGCATGATGGAATCATACAATCCTTAATGGTCTGCGTAATGTCGGTGGGAATTATCCTTTACCAGTCCCGGCACGTTTCTATTGTTGTAATTAACCTTTGTCTACACACTACGTCCAAAAGCCGGTGGAGTGTAATACCGAGGACCGTTTCCCAGCGTAACAGCAACCAAAGGACTGAGCTTCAGTAGGCTAGGACGCACTAGAGGAATCCCGGTGAGTCGTCCCGGCTCGATGAAAAATGTTAAAGAAAAACTGGAAAACAAGTTGATGAATGTGTAATGACGGAGTCATCCGAATAACGTAATTAAGCTGTAAAACGAAAATAAACATGTCCTTAAACAAATGCTTTCGAAGATTGCTAACAATAATCGTTTTCGTGTGTTTAATGGTGACATTGGACATCTAAGTGCTTGCAATTGCAATTAAATGGGATGTTGCTCGTTATATGTTTTATTCGCGATGAAGCCAGACAAAAGGATTCACACTATGGATGCTGAGAACTCAGCAAACCTTGTCGGGATAATTGGTACTTTTTTTTTGTCGTATGCGCAAAACTAAGTTTTATTTGTATTTAAGAGGGACTTAATTATAAATTATGAATACTTTTCTTTTTTTGCCATTGACAATTGTTGTCTTTTTGCTGATTTTATAAGTACATTTGACAATATTAGTTTAATGGAATTTACTGTAAGTGGGCAAACATCCTCTTCCATAGTCCTCCTCGTGGCTGCTCCCGGAACAGCATTGGTCATTGACCATTGCAAACCAAGCCGCCAGTAATGGCGGTATGATGATTTGGTTGAGGTAAACATTCCCTCTGTGGTGTGGGGCGTAATAATAATACCACGGCTTTTCCCTTTGACGGTCTGTCGTTGAAACCGACAAACAGGGACAGGATGTGAATGCCAGAAGCTTGCACTATCCGAAGTCTTCTATATGCTAACGAAACGTCAACTATGCCTCGGATAAGGACTGACTCAACGGTTACGACTTTTGGCTATCGTACAGTGACAAAGATTGGATTCTGGAGCGTGCGTACTCTCTTGGACAATGGGTCAGAAGGTCCCCAGAACGCACGATTTTTTCAATTACAGAGTAAATTTCTGAGTCATAAACTAAAAATCTTAAGAGCTAATGAGATAAAATGGTGGAACAGCGGAGAATTGATCTCTCCAACGGATAGCACTGTGATGTACAATAGTATTCTGGAAGAGCTACCGGTACTGGTCGTGAGTCAGGTGTGGAGCTCCTTTTAACCAGAGCCGCACGAAACTGTCTCTTATCCTGGGATCCAGTTTCCGATAGAATCAAGACCGCCAGGTTCCGGACCAAAATGAGGAACATCTCAATAATACAATGTTATTTTATGCTCCAACTGAACCCGACAATGTCTTGGCGAAAAACTCCTTCTACAAACAACTAAACGCCGTTCAAAGCAAACGTGATATTATAGTGGATATGGGGAATTTGAATGCAAAAGTTGCCGCTGAAAACTATGGACTCAAACATGTGATGGAGAGACACAGTCGTGGTGATCGTAACGACAACGGTGAAAGATTTGTAGAGTTCTACAACTTTCACCATCCCTTCATCGGTAGTTTGAGCATAAGGACCACCATAAAATCAGATGGTTCTCTGTTGATCGGCGCAGAACACAAAATCAGATCTACCACTTTGCCATTAGTAAAAGATTCAGGAGTTGCCTCCTGAATATCCGCAACGAGAAGGGTGCCGATATTGGGATGGGAAGAGACCATTTTCTTACGATCACTAATATTCGACTACGTATTTTTGCCGTGCGACGTCCTAGCGACGAACCATCAAAATGTGCGTATACGGTCCACTGCCCCGACTAAAGAGGAAAAAGTCGCTGCAATTATTGCACTTAAATGCGGAAAGGTCGCCGGATTCGACGGAATCCCTGCCCAACTTTATCAAGAACCGCCAAGCGAAACTGCGGATTTGCTGCACCTACTCGTTGATAAAACATGGAGTACCGAGATCTTACCTACTGAGGGGAAGGAGGGTTTGATCATCAAACTTTTGAAAAAGGGTAGCCTCACAGACTCCAATAATTGGAGGGCACAAGTGTTGCTCCTTGTCGTTGCCAATGTATAATAACTAAAATCGTCCTGGAAATGCTAAAGGCGCACTAAGAAATCACAATTATGAAGAGCAGGCTTCCGATCCGGATTCTCCTGTGTCGAGTCGATCATGTTAACACCGTGTGAATAATTATCGAACAATGCGCTGAGTACGATTCTCTGCTCCACTTGCTTTTCATCGATTTCCAGAAGGTTTTCGATAGTGGAACCGGGATTCTAAATGGGTGACTTTGCGCAGGAAGCGCATACCTGAAACGTTTGTGGCTAATACTAATGGAACCTACGATGGCGAAAAGTGTCGACTTCTCCGTAAAGGTAACGTGTCGGTGGACTTTGAGATTCGCCGTTTAGTTTGGCAGGGGTGCATCGTCTCACCGATCCTACTTCTCATAATGATTGGCGAGGCTTGGAGTAGACAGAAGAATTCAATGAAATTTAACACCTTATCTACAACATCGTGACTACGCTGACGAGTGACGACATATGCCTACTCTCCCACAAAATCATGGATTTTTGGAGGCGAGCAAGATTAATACCATTAAGACCAGGGTTCCTAGCCCGCCATTGCGAAAAAAAATTCTACACCTATTGCCATCAATATTAATGGGCAAGCTGTGGAGAAGGTGGACAACTTCGTCTACCTGGGAAGCATTTTTACCGAAAATGGTGGTACGGAGCAGGACATCGTTCGTCACATCAGCTAGGTTAAATGCGCATAAGGCATTCTGTCCAAAATCTGGCAAAGCAGTTACTTCAGCATCAAGATCAAGCTGGTCCTGTTTCATTCCCAAGTCCTGTCTGTGCTCTTGTATGGCAGCAATACATGGAAAGTTTCCGTAAGATTTACCAGAAAAGCGCAAGTTTTCGTCAACTCATGTCTTCGTCGAGTTCTAAGAATTTTCTGGCCCGAAACAATATCAAAAGCATAGCTAAGTCGTTGTACGGGTCAGATGCCAATCGACAAGTTGATACGCAGGCGAAAATGGCAGTCGAAACACCACACATTGTGGAAAAGTGATAACTGCATTGCTTTGCATGCCATGCGTATTTCCAACCAAGGCTTACCAAGGAGTCCTAAAATCATATGGCGTAGCTGTGTGGCAACGGAGTGTAGGGCGCTGGGTTTGGGAGTTGCATCCCATTGCTTAGAACAGAGGATGATGGCGCGCAGGGGTAGTTGACGCGTGGTGCCCAACTAGGAGTTAAGGCGAAGTTGTAGTAAGGGACATCATTGAGCAGCCAGCAGAATTCCGTCAAGAAAATCAGCTGATTTTCTACTGCATTAAGTGATTTTTCGGCTGCATTAGCATTATCATATTTCGAGCGTTGCATACGCTAAAGTTTAATTTAGTGTCCCGGAGAGCTAACTGTCAGCTTACCCAGACATTGAGAAAACGGGCCTAAATATGATAAAATTTTCTTTTCTCGATTATCTATCAATACCATTGCCGAACACATCGTCAGTAACTCCTGCATTTAATAAAAACATTACGAATGCATCCCTCTAACATTTGCAACAGATAAGAAACCAATTTAGTCGACCACAATCATATCGCCATTTTACCACACCATTTTACTCCTTATTGGTCAATGCACTTCTAAAAGTTTTCGGAAAACGAACAAAATACCTTCGGAAAACGCCATACTTATACTTTATCGCATGCTAAGATAACCACTTGGCAACTTTCCTAACCATAAAATTGGAAAATAATGGAAAAAGTCCGAGAAGTACAGCACATCGACTCGAAGAAAGGACACGGTCGGAACAAGGGAGGGAGCAACAAAAAAAAAAACACCATTCCAAGTAAAAAAGGACCATACCGACAACCACCGCGCCAACCATTCAACCAGTCGTGGTTGACGGAAGTGTTATACAACTTGAAAAAGGACAACGTGGGAAAAGTTGCCAGTGAACATGAAGTGAACACCATCGGCAATCGGCAGCACCAACTCCTTGAAATGGACTTTTATTGGATGGCGACGCAATGAACCTTGAAATGGCTTTCAATTACAATCGGATTGTGGACGTAGATCTGCCACTTTGCTTCTCCAATTGGCATTTAATAAGTCTCATTCGGGTCTCGCTTGAATAATTTTTTTTTCGGATGCCGAAGAATCGGTCGGTCAATGTCAGGATGCTAGAATTGTGTTTAAATACCACCAAATGCCCACACTTTGATTGTCAGGGACATCAATTAGCATTAGGAGACATGGTTTTATAAATTCAACCCTATTTAGGAAATTCAATCAATGGATTCTAATTTTCTGTATTTTTTTTTTAAGTCAGATTGAATACAGTTTGGAATTACATCGCCAACGGCAGGGAGTCATTTCTCTTCATATGACTTGTGTTGCTTAAGATAGGTTCGGAACGTACCCTACATCCTTTCGGTTAGTGCATTGTGAAATTTCAATATGGCTATAACCGAAATCGTTATCAGCATCCAAGCATCATTTAAGTAACCATTTACGGGAACTGCTGAACTTGCATCGTTTCAAGGAAATGTTTGTCCACAGTTAAGCGGCCAAGTTGGCGAACATGATATCCGCAAGTGTCATCTCACCATCCCTAATTTTTCACCCGATATTTCTCTTGTCGTTCAATCTCCGTGGACGGACAACTTTTGGAAGGCGAAAATTCTGTTAGCTATCAGCATTCAGGTATCTTCCTCTATTGGCTCGGCAGTTGACACTTGACACAAAATTCATGGAGGTTAATTGCTGTTCTTAGCTCGATATCAGAGATTTCTGTCTTGCGGCGTGTAGAAGTTACTTTTTTTGAAGAACAGTTGGGCAACTTGATCACACGACTGGTGCTAGTAGTAGTATGGTAGTCATTAATGGAATATCTTAAGGGTAATTTATTTTGTAGGACTTCAACGGAATTAGAAGAGTGGACACAACTTTCTTCTTAATATTAATGCCTTTAAATTATTTGAAGCATGATTGGAAACATAATTTATTATAGATACCTGAGAAGTTATGAAACAACTCATGCTTCTACAGCGGCATGAACTGAATTTTGGTCTTTCTATATTATCCTTCCTGACTGCAACCAACTTTAATTCAGATTTACAGGTGGAGAGGCGCTTAGCAATGTTGCCTGTGTTCAGTTGATCCCCGCCGGCAACACCCCTACGAATAACCGTGAAATGATGATGTCCATTTTGGATGTATTGAAGAGACCTAACTACATCCCAAATTTCTTATGGTACAGACCTTCCCCTTGAAAACACTTCAGTAGCTTGAAAGTTGAAAAAATAGTTGAGATTGGGCTCTTCAAAGTACACTCCGGCGCCCACACCTCTGTCGGTCTTGGAGCCGACCGTAAATATCCACTGATAAGTTAATAAAGCTTGCAGAACCCCTAACTCCCTTGACCACGGGGTGGGATGCGGCTTGCATAGTTTTTCGCGAAATAGAACGTTGGTAGAGTGAACTCTACCAATGTCGGGATATCTGTATTATTGAGAATTCTGCATTGCCCGGTACTCAAAATAAACCAGCGACTGGTCTCTCGAGTGGCAGTGTTTTCCGCTATTCGCTCCTCCAGAATGTCCAGAGGAAGCAGATCAAGCATTATTTCTAGCGACGCAGATGGAGTCGACCGAAGAGCTACGCAGATTGCCAAGCAGAACGCCCTCTGTGGCTTACCCACCAATTTAAGATTCACTTCCGTACGAAGGGCGTTCCATCATACATCAACGAAACATAAGAGTATATAGCATTCCTGCAGTAGTAGAGTGCTATCGTGGCTCTGTTGGCTCGATCCTGAATGTTAACTCTACAGTTAAGCTTGTTCTCCAATATCAGGCCCAGAAAATTCGTCCTGTCAGTGAAAGGCTGCCTGAAACCCTCCGAGGTAGCAGGAGCCACTGTGAGATGATATTTTTCGTTGTAAATAAAATAAGTTTTTTTTTTCGGGGTTAATACTAAAATCACATATCCTAGCCCACGTAGTAAGCAAAGAGAGTGCGTATTGCGTCACCTCACTGAGGCTCTCAGGCAACTTACTGGAGATGACAATTGATACCTCACCAATGAATATCAATTAATTTCGCTAGCATCTTTAGCAGTGTACAAGACCGGTTGATGGGACATAGGTCCTTTGGGTGTGAATGCAAACTTTTCACTGCATTAGGATTGAACAACTAATTGACCTCAATCCACACACTGGGAATATGAGCTAGGGTTAGGCAGGATTTGAAAATGATTTCTAACCGCAGAGCCGCAACATCCGATGAGTGTTGTATATCGGATGGAAAAATGTCATCAGGTCCTGCGGACTTAAAAGGCTGAAAACTTGATATCACCTATAGTACTTTCTCCTTCGATATCATTGAGATAAAGTCACCGGGAGCCAAAGTATTTACTTGAGGTGTACAGGTGTTAACGGTAGGTATGAGTCAGCAGTCGGCAAATTGCTTGTCCATTAGAATCTCCAGAGTTTTTTTTTCACTGGAGACAGTCCGGTACCCATCTAACTTCTGAATAAAGCTTGGCATAACTGGGTTAGAATATAACATTTTTTGAAGTCTTGAAATTTCAGTGGATCCCAATTCTTCGTCATCCTTAACTCTTTCTTGTGTGTTGTAAGGAGTTCCTTGTTCCACTCTGATTCCATTCTTGAAGCTTTAGCCTTATTAAACCCTGCCTTACAGGAGGCTCGGTGAAGAATCAGCTCCCTGGACCACAGGCCCCATAGGTCTACTTAGTGTTCATAATATAAAATTATAGCGTCCGTTGAGGTGATCACCAGATAGTCCAGTCCCTGCTTAGAACGCAATAAAGGAAAGGGTGATAGAATCTCCGAAAAGGTATGCCTGTGCATAGACCAGTCCGTTTTCTTCTATTCCTAAAGACCGGAGTGATAATTGATGGGCTGTCTAGAATGAACTGTATAGCGGTGATTGGAGAAGGACCACCTTCGAGTTCCAAACACAATGTCGGATGTCCTCCGAGACTAATGAAATATCTCGGACCTCCGACCTGTTTTTTTTAAAGAAGTTGGGTTCGCAGCCCACATTGCAGAGCAGCAGGTTGGTGGCTATGAAGTATTCGAGGAGCTGTTCCCCCTAAGCATTTAAGTCGGAGCTGCTCCATACAGCGTGATAAGCATTAGCATCGCAGCACAGAATGAACCTATTTTTTCGTTCTACTTGTAGAAATAGTTTCCCGCAAGCAGATCGGTGAGAGAACTTCCCTCTAGTCTAGCGGCAGATATGCGATTGCAGGGGACAACGAGTCGGTCTACTGATACTGACCAGCAGATGTTATTGGATGGTCGACACGCACTTTACCACACGGTCGTCTTTCATTAAAATGGGCCAGTGACATTTTTTCATCTTTCCCATTCATCCTTTATATAGACCATTATTCCTGAGAAGTAAAAAAAATGTCGCAATTTGTTTTAGCGAGAAATGCCAGAGAGTCACGGTTGATAACGATGACTGCGGGGTTTCTCTCGTGGCTCCTCCAAATTAACATTCTTTCAGTCTTGTGCTGGGATGACGACCTGGTCCCGAACAGTGTCTATCACCCGGTCTTAAATCCATTGCCATGCGAAACAACTGACCAGTTTTTGATCTAGGTATCGGATCTCATCGGATCAAAGTTGAAAGAGAATTGATTGGACAACATGTTTCTTGGCTATTCGCCCCGTTCTATATATTTGTATATGAGTCACACACACACACATTTTACCCTTTTTCTGTATGGGAGCTGTTTGAGTTCGCTCGCCACAAAACCAGCTGAACTGAAGATGATATGAAGTTTAAAAACCCATTAAAAGCAGAAAAATTGTCCGCACGACATAGCGTTCTGATAATAAATACCGTCTATGTAAAAATATCAAAACTTTTTGTAAATATGTAAGGGTGCGTCTAGCATCACTAATTAAACCAGTTCTCAATACATAAATGGTAAACTATAGGTACTACGTCTAGAAAAATTATCTAATGATTTTTCTGAAACTCTCACTCTATTTCATTGCACCAGATCAGCTAGCGTCTCGAAAAACTTCTTCCAAGGTGAAAAGAATTTTCCTAGCTCTACCACAGAGTGGAAACCAATATTTGTCTGAAATAGTTTCCACTTCCATGTATCACCACAACATACAACTATTTCCACCACTTTCGCCAATAAACAGTTTGTGCATTGTCCACCGACAATGCATCGGATTTAGTACCTAATACATATATTTTCGTATTTGTACAATGTATATCCTTTTGGAAATATATGAGGTGAGGACATAAATTGCCTCGTTTCGGACGAGCAACTTTCAAACTGTTGCATTATTCATGCGATACTATTGCTCACAATACCTTTGTCGAGACAGATGCAAAGAATACGGCTGCAACTTGGAATATAATTTTCAGCAAATTCACTTGGAAAGCAGCCATCTTGGACGAATTGTTGAAATATTCACAAAAAAGTTTCCTTTCATTCCAGTCTGATGCACTTTGGACAATATGGAGAATATCGAAGGATCCATTACATTCGAATATTGAGTGTCACATAAGTGTCGAAAGGAAATTTTTCAGGCTCATGAAATTTACAGGCTCCAGACTATAAGAATAGGAATTTGAGATGAATATTTTTACCCAATAAAATTAGGCAGAAAGATAAAACGAAGGAAAAAATTCCAAAGTGTTTAATTTTGCCTTATTGGTAACTGCTGTATATCATACCAAAATCGCCGAGGATAGGTAGGGGGTTCTGTTTAATAGTTTTTATTTTTATTTTTTAAATAACCGTAATTACCAATTCTTGAAAAAAAAACTTCAACAAACAAAATGAAGGAGCATAAAGAAATGTTATAAAAACAAGCTTCGGCTAGCTTGCGCTTCGCTTCGTGAATTTTAGGACCGGTCGTTCCTATGGCAGCTATGTGACGTAGTATTCCGATTCCGTTGGTTCCAACATACTTTCAGCGTGCAGTAGAAAGAAGGCTTTGTACAAAATTTCAGCTCGATAGCTTTAAAACTGAGGGACTAGTTTGCATAGAAACGGACAGACAGACGGACAGACGGACAAAGCTTAATCGACTCGTCTCATCATACTGACCACGAATATGTATAGTTTATATGGTCGGAGATGTTTCCTTCTGTGCGTCGAAAACTTCATGGCAAAGTTAATATACCCTATCACATCCGTGAAGGGTATAATAAGCATAATGACCATATTTTCCGTATCTTAAATAGTTATCGAGGAAATCTTCAATTTTGAAATGTATTTTGCCGAATCTCGGAAAACACTCTCCCCACGAGGAAAATGATGAAAAATGACTTCTCCTATAATCGAAATAGCTTTGATTTGATATAAGCGTGTTGCCCGCTGAAATAATAGTTTGGTACTTGGGAAAAGGAAAGTTGGAAACGGCGGAGCCAAACTCTCTCTCTCTCTCTCATAATTGCCCTAACCCCTTGTGGGACATAACGCGTCAACTGTTCTTAGTGGCCCAGTTGACGTTTCGTCGGCATAAACTGGTTTCGGAGAATGCAGTTGCCAGCATGCTCCTCCAGCACATCCATGGCAACGAACGTCGTCGTGGACGGGATTCAAACCCGAAACGCCAGTAGTCAAACATGAGACTGATGCCCTCAACACACTGCACTACCGGTCGCCCCCTGAAAATAAAAAAAAATAGACTTGAAAAAAAAAATGTGAACATCACTTAGTTAGGAATAGGAATCTCGCAGACAGTGCACTCTTAATTTTTCGAATGTCCAAAAAATTTCTTACATTTCACGTTGAGGATTATCCAAGAAATATCTCTTCAAAAATTGGAAAAAAAATTCCCGAAAAGTGTTAAATCGTCATTTTGATGATTAATATTGCCAAATATCGTGAAAAGTAATCATCGCATAAGCTAAGCAAAGTAAACACAAACAAGTTTCTAAGTAGTTCAATTAGCTTTTATTTGTTTATAAGTCAACCCAACAACAAGGAATGAACAAAGAGGAGGAGGTATAACAATTGGATTCTGAACTACGCAGATGCTCTCAGCGACCTTACCGGAGATGACAATAGATACCTAATCCGCATAGGCAGCCACTTCATATTACACCACCTTCTGTAGCAATACTACAATGTTTCACAAGAAGGCTGAGAGTTCACTGCCCTGTAGACAACTTCTCCAGACACTCCTGCGAACTGCCGAGTCCCACAGTCTCGAAGATATTACTCTGGATGTTAACGTCAGGTTAATTATCTTAATAAGAGAGCAATAGGCAAGTCCATTGAGTCAACCCACAAAATACCAAAACTGAATTTTAGTCGCAGGAACGTTGGTCCATTTTTTTATTACTATACAACTTTGCTTCCGCCGTTTTTTGTACTGCACAACTTTGCTTCCGCCGTTTTTCGACAGAAGGCTGCATCGGTGAGGGCTGGTCAAAATACGTAGTTCAGAATTGTCACAAAGTGAGTTTGGACGCCTTTTTTTGTACTGCACAACTTTGCTTTCGCCGTTTCCGACAGAAGGCTGCATCGGTGGGGGCTGGTCAAAATACGTAGTTCAGAATTGTCACAAAGTGAGTTTGGACGTATGTGAACGTATCGACATCCCCGCATTAGTAAAAGTTGTTAGCATTTTTAAAAGATTCGCGATTCAAAATGTCTGTTTTCGAGCCAAGTTCTCGTCATTTGGGGGGAAGTTTTGATATTCAGCTTCCATTAAAAAAAAACTGCAGCTGAGGCTCATCGAATGCTCTCAGATACTTACGGTGAGGTTGCTCTGAGTGACAGAACATGTCGTGAGTGGCTTCAACGTTTTAAAATTGCGATTTCAATGCCGAGGACAAGCACGGTGGTGGGAGAAATATGAATATGTTTGGCTTTTTTTCTCCGGGTGGCAGGAAACTTTGGTGAAATATCCATTGATTTCGAATCAGTTGCAAATCTGAGAGATTTCGAACTTCCACGTCAATTGTTGCGTCCTTGGCCTGAAGAAGAATGCTCCGTTCATTGATTATGTTTAATATTTTCGACCAAATCGAAGCCACACATTCGAATTTCCCCAAATAATTTAGAACTCCGTTGATATCACTGCGAGTTTCAGCAGTCAAAGTGACTTCAGTCAAGCGTTCTAGTGCTATTCCAAATCCATATAAATGTTTTGAAAAGGGTTTCACTGCCTCTATCCTAGCAGACCATCTTGTGTCTGAGAGTTTGTGTAGGGAACTCAGAACATTTTCTTTCAACATTTCCCAACGTTGCGGACTGCTGCTAAATATTTTGAAACACTTTTGAACTATCCCGAAAAATGTTATCGCGGCTGTACAGCATTCTGCTGAATCTACACCACATAAATTCAAACTGTGAGTCGCACAGGGTGAGTAAACGGCATTTGGATTTTTTTGTAGAATGTGACTTTGTGCATCGTTGTATCGGCCTTTCATATTATTCATATACGAGTTCGATTCGGCTAAAATTTTGACAGTAGCCGTCTACAAGAATGTACTGAATGATAGTAAATTTCTCTTGTGATAGTGACGCCATCGGGCGGTATGTAGCTGCTGTTCGATAACCCTATATTTATGTTATCCGATTTCTCATTATTTCACTCTACCTTTTTCAACATCTTTAAATATTTAATTTTTAAATTTAAATTTCACTTCACATTAAAAGAAAATCCAATCAGTGCGTCTTTTGACATATTTCTTGGCATATTCTTTCCCAAAAGCAGACAATATAAGCTTACAAGTAAAGAACAAATTCTGCGAAGTACACATAAACCTAAACCTGGAAAATAAAAACCATAAGAACTCCATAATTGCATTGTCTCTCTTGTGTGTCTTTAAGTTTTTCCGAACTATATGATACCAGTAGTTCGTAGCGAATGTACGCCTGTCTAAGGTTACTTCAATAACAAAGTCAAATCCATACTCACATTGACGTGAAGCTTAACTATAACATCAACGAAAAGAGATAGTTCTGGTAGAAGCATCAGCTCAATCCATCAATTTCAGCAAAAAAACTAGAAAAATTGTTGAGTTTGCGGATATATAACAAACATTATGTGCTGGTGCCGCTGGCGCACCTACCCATAGCCACCGTCCCAAATAAAATGTAAAAACAAACCAAAGGGATACCTTTCGGCTGCCTTTTACTGCTAAATCGTTGACTAACAGGAAGCAACAATGGCGTCGTCGTGTTAACACTACGTGCACATCACGAAAGGTATAACATTTCTTTGCCACTAGGACACGGTGGAGGACCTCCTCTTAAATTCCTCATTTATTGACTAGATGGATCCTTCACTTTATATTTATTACGCACATAAATTCCGGAAAACGTATCTGTAAAAGTAGATTGAAATATAAATATTTAATTGTGTATGTGCGGGATTATCCTTTTTTCGGTTAGTGTAGTAGTCTTATCCCGCATCCATCCATGATCCCATGAAGTTTTCTTCTTAACTCTTAGGCCCGGCTCGAAAGCTTGCGATGCTTTGCTGGTGGTGTATCTTTTTGGGTATCATGAAGTTTACTCGTATCTGTGTATCTTGTGGTATTGACTAAAGGAACGCGGTATTTATTTATTTCATTGTACAAAGTAGAGTAGATCAAGGTTAATAGAATAGGATGGATATTTATCAGCAAACAAAAATTTCAATTGAATGCTTTTCAGATAAATTTAAAGAGGATGTGTTTGTTGGTTGGTTGACTTGTTAATTTGGAAGAAATCGTTCATTTTTATTTTGGAATGGAAATTAAATTTTGTTTCATATGGAAAGGAAGGATTTCATTTGGTAAATAGCATGTGAAGACAATCGGTACTGCTATTTCCACCTCGGAAATTTTGTCGGTACCCTTATTGAGAAAATAATGAGTCCCGTGACATTTTTAGCCGGGCTAACAACTCTTTTGCATTAAGCTTCACTCACACCAAAGCAATTTATTCGTACGAATTACGCTCGCTCCCAACAGTGGCGTCCGTATGCAAATCAGCTTATCTATCTTGGCTGGAAATTGAAAAAAAAACTCAGGCTTAATTAAAGCGACTTACTCAAAAAATGTTTTGCCCATAAAACATGGCACATCCCCCCAAAAATCGGAAGATATATCGCATGGACAATACCTGTAAAATCATTTATTTAGAATTCCTCCCAAAATTCAGCTTCATTGTTAATTGCCTGGAGGGGGCATGAGCGCGTCATTATCTCTAGCATTTCTATGCCTTGTTCACGTTTCGATATCATATCTACTTTTTTTCGGAAGTGCAGTTGCTAGCATGCATCTCCTATCCGCGCCGTCTTTATACTGACAAGCTCGGAGCACTCTGAGAGTTTTATTAGTACTCACAGGCAGTTTTTGATAGCGCCGAGATTTGAACTCCGATCTCTAGATAAGTATCGTTGAGCAGTGACCGAACGACCACGGCCACCGAGCGCGATGAAATCGGGTTGAAAATATAGTAGCCCTACAGATACAACTGGAGGAAAAGAGGGTGCAAGGATTCGAGTTAAAAGATAGATTGGTGTTTAGACGAGACAAAATGGGTCGACTACAGGCACGAAACGCTGAAAGAGAATGTGATTCGGATGATACATGCAAAATTAGTCACTTGGGATTTGACAAAACCTATGAACAGGTGAAGAAAAACTATTAATTCGAGAACATGAAGCCAACAGTAGAGAAGTTAATTAAAAACTGAATTCTTTGCATAATGTGCCCACCGTCGCGGTACGACTACAGAAAGAAACTATTACTTTTATTGTATCCCGAAGAAGCCAATTCTATGCGATACGATTCACACCGACCAATTTGGGCCGCTGAAGTCTATCCGAGGTTCCAGGTTCGAGTACATTTTACTTATAACTGATAGCTTCTCAAAATTGACGAAACTATTCGCAATCTACCAGAAAGAAGAAGATGTAAGTATGCCCAGACAAGTATTCCGCCATATACCATATAGCCGACCACGCCGGATTAAGAGCGACAGAGGAACAGTGAAGCTAGTTCCTCTGTCGCTCTTAATCGTTAAGATGAGAGTTGCTGTGGCATCACAACAAGGAAACGGACAAGTGGAAAGAGTAAATCGTATAATAACCTGAATACTAAGCAGCCGGAGCATGATCACTGTGACTGGTCAAGAAAATTAGAATAAGTCGAATTCGCGCTGAGCAACTCAACATATGTGACAACGAAGCAAGCGCCGAGTTTGCTTGTGTTTGTCGTCGATCATAAGGGAGAATTAGTAGATGATATGACGTAGTTCCTGTCGAAAAAGCACATAGACAAATACAATAAGACCTCGAAAGCCTGCGCATAAAGGCATCAGTTACAATACAAAAAATACAGGAGGCTTACACGAAATATTTGCCAGCAAAAACCGACCACCATTCTCGGAGGGTGACTACGTCATTATCCGACATATCGTCAAAGATTAACCATAAGGAAGATACCTCACTTAGTACGATTTAGTTTTTAGAACGGGATGCACTCATGTTTAATCTTTGCCAATAATTCAAAGGTAAATTCCCTTAAGAGAGATAGAGACGGCAACACTTCAGTAATGGCAACTGCTTATAAAGTTTCAATGTGTGAGTAACATGCTTGTTAGTTGGCATTACCCCTTCCTGTACGCATATGAGAACCAACACGTATGCAACTACTAGTCAGTCGCGTTAATTTGTATGAAGTAGGGTATCTTCCTTATGGTTAATCTTTGATATCGTCTCTATAACAGAAACGAATAAGAAGTTCAACGGGAAGTACTGCGGACCCTATGTTGACAACAAAATACTACCAAATGATCGGTAGGTTATTCGTGATGTTGAAAACTGCCAAATAACACAACATACGACGGGGTAGTCGAGGCTTGTCGAATTAAGATAGATAAAATATTGTAGTAGGTGATGATGGGTGTCGCTGCAAGTTGCTCATGGCAATACTGCCGTAGAGAAAAATATGTAAATGTAATTGTATAAACGCGCTCTGAGGCCGTGAGTTCTCGGTTGTAACTCTACGATTTTACATCTAGACAAACATAAGTTCAATTCTCAGCGCGTCAATAAAAAAAAAACTACTTGTGGGTACCACCATATCTCCCACAGCTTCGGAGCTTGTCAGCAAAACAAGGCTCGGATAGGAGACGCATCCTAGCAATTGCACTATCCGGAAAATTTGCTATCGAAAAGTCAACAAGGAATAGATTTGCAAAAGATATTGACGGGCCCATGCCCATGGAGAGATTAAAGCGAATCATTGCTCAACTAATTGAGGGCAATCATTTTTGTCAGGACGACCGAGCCGTAGTATAATTCATAGCAAAATTTGAGAGTAACTGATCCATTGTTCAATTCAATTCAATTTGTTTTCTCTTTATCAACTGATCCATTGTAATTGCCTTGTAAAACATAGTCCCAGTGATGATTATCATTGTTAACTCACATTTCAAAATTTTGACATTTGTCACTTTGGCAATTATTGTTCTTGTTAAAAAAGCGCTAGTGCCAGTGAAGGCTAGAAAAATTAAAGTGCCTTAAAAATTGTACATCCGTGAATATCATTGACTCTCGAACCCATCTTTCACTTTTTATAAAAAAAAAAGTTTGAAATTTGGAAAAAAAAACCTAAAATATCCATAAAAAAAGTCATCCACCACAAACGAAAACAGAAACACGACTAAATTTCTCCGGAAAATTTCCAAATTTTACTTCACTGTGCAGACATTTATGAAGAATTTGTCACATTTTCGAAACTTTATTCGAAATTCGAATGATTCATTGCAGAAAGCTTCGCCGACGCGATAACGAATACTCCTACGTCATCTTCGTTGAGAATATAAGCAACACTGCAATTTGGGGAAATTTCGCGTGGAGGAATTTCAAAGGATCATGCGCCAATATTTCGCCACGTGGTGGAACCAAACTTTACTACAAGTATATCTGAATTGCATTTATGCAATGTTTTGGATAAGTCTTATGATTTTTCGTGTATTTCAATTTTTTACATTAAAAAAAACTGTTAAATATAATCTAATGTCATAATGTAAATGGCCATATAGTAGTAAAATTTGAACATTTTCTGGAAATAACTTTCGGTTTCTAGAAACGATAGACGAGTTCTTTTGCGTGTGAAGGGTAGGGTAACAAATACGTATTACACAAACAACAAGCGCCTTGTTGTTTGTGTAATGCGTGTTTGTAACCCTACCCACACTTGATTGATACGCAAAAGAACGCGCCTAATGTGCACGTCCAACAACTTCATGAAGTACTGAGCACTTAGTCGTATGTCACCTGTTCTTGTTGTAATTTCGCAGTATGCAATACAAATGTTATAATAATAAGTCAAGTGCACGTAGATAGATATGTACGTATTGGAGCGTATAGAGATTACTATAATGGCAAATTGCAGGGTTGGTGAATCTTTTTGCCGTCGCGACGCCCTTAAGCCCAATTTTCCAAGCAGCGGAATTCCGATGCGTCTTGCGGAATAGACTTTTTTTCAGCCTTATTTTCCAGGCTGCAGGATACCGCTACGTCTTGCGGGATGTACTGCCTGGCAGTCTGTTTTGCAGCACGCAGCGGTATCTTGCATCTCAGAGGAAATTTAATCGAATTTTTTTTTTCAGAAGATATCCTAAGAAATGTAAGTCTGGGGTGTAAGTCTGCACCCCGCTCGGGCTTAGGCGGCCATTACACTATAAAAGTTCTTTTACAAATATATTTGACGAACGATATTTCAAAAGAACTTTTATATATTAGCCGCTAAAGGGGGAAGGTGTGCAAGCATATTAGAAAAGAAGTTGAAACAAGCAACGTCCATGTCGCAAATCTTTTCTTAGGCGGCTATTACACTATAAAAGTTCTTTGAAAATAGCTTTCATAAAAGATTTTTGTAAAAGAACTTTTATAGTGTAATAGCCGCCTTATGAAGATTAAATCATCTGCCGGGTGAAGCGACATTTTGGCAGGAAAATATGTGTAATGGAGGAGAACGGGAGTGGTGAAACGGACGGGAACAAAAGAAAGTTTCTGGCAGGAGAAAGTGTTATTATTGGTTTATTTTTGAAGTAGGATGGCGCCAATTACAATCCGCGATAGAAAATCAACCGAAGTGCGTAGATAGTGTGCTCGCACGCTAGTTGCCGGCGTCGTAGAAAAGTCCCTGGCTCGTATCATCTTCGATTTGTTTTGGGGTTTAGTTGGCGACGCCCGCACAATATATGTCTAAAAAGTGAAGTGTGTTGACCGCATAGTGGCTGACAAAGAATAGAAAAGAATAAGTGCAAGACAGTGAAAAAGGTTCAATTCCTGGTTGAAGACGTGTGCAATAGGCAGATTAATAAGCCGATGAAGTCCGTGACAGCTGAGCCCGCCGTCGCCATATGATGTCATATTCCCGTTGTCACTGTTATAATACAGAAACCTGGGTGTCATGTGTGACTGGTGCAAAAACTGTGGAATTCACCCCGCGATCTCACTGCTATAGTGCGAAATAATTTTCGTCTGTTAAGTGCACTGATGTCTCTTAGATATCACCTGTGATGACACATCCGATAAGTTTTTTTCTAGCTCCCGCTCCCAATGTACTAGTTTCCATTTGGTGTGTAAGAATTTCGGGCAGGCCTTAAGCTTTCAGCGTACACTGTGCGTTTCCAGCTTAAGAATGTCGGCCGGCATCCCGGGAAAATATCGGCAAGTGGGAAAACGCTGTTAGACTGTGGTGAATAGAAAGGGCAAATAAGTTCTCTGGTACACTTTGCGTAAAAAAAAAATTTTCAATCGTCTCCCAGAGAATTTTATTTTTGTGTCGCTAGCCGCCCATCGCTAGTCAGAAATTTTCTTACCGCCAATACGACGTACGCATGATATTAGCATCACGGCCGCAACAGCAGCATCGATCAAATTAATGTTCTCTGGACGTAATTGAGTTTAATGCTTACATCCAGTCCGCATTAAAGTCATCTTTGCTTAGATTTTTAATTTTTTTTTTGTTTTTTTGTTTTTTTTTTTGTTGATTAACTTTGTTATTGCCATTTTCAACACATTGGATTTTGGTTTGAGATCCGGCGTTGCGATGGCCATCGAAAACGTACGCTAAGCCCAATACTTAGCTACGCTTTAGTTGTCACTTTTTTTTTTGTATTACATAATTCAATTTGAGTTTTCTTTTCTTCTCTAATGGTGGTTTGACATTTTAAAAATGACCCTAACTATTGTAATTTATACTTTCCTTTCTGAAAAACGGAATATAATTATGTAAAGTTTATTGTAAACCTCTTTGTTTTCCTTCAAGGAATAAACCTCTACCTTCTAGGTTATTTGAGGCAGGCTCCCAAATTTCTGGATTATCGGCCATGGGGACCTCATGGTCGACGTTATTTTGCATTTACAGTGGGTTAAGAAGGCCGGAATCTACCGCCATCTGGACCCCGGAGAATAGAGATGGCTCCTGAGCTGGCCAAATCACCGAACTTGAGCTCCCGCGTGCTCGTGACACTGCTTAGCCCGCAAAATTAGACTCTACCTTGACAGCTGCCCAGCTGTATGCTATGTATGTCTAACCACCACAGCTGCCCACCGACCTTTTGGGGAAAAGCTGCATTCTTGGCTAGAAAAAATAATATTTGTCGTCTAACTAAATAATACCTAGAATTTTTTTTATGATAATGCTCATATTTCGCCATTCGAGGAATATGGTAATAAAGATAGTCAAAATAAATTCAATTTCCATAAACACCATCTTCTATTTCATTCTTTATTACTGTCAGCATTTGCCACTCAAGAACATAATCTTCGACTCAACATTTTCCGCATATTTTCATCGTTGTACGGCTATATCCCCCTTTCTATCCTAATTTATCATTTTCCTTGCAAGGTGTTTACATTAAGGACACAATGTGTAATGTGACTGGCGTTAAGATGATGTATGGGGCGAGAAAGAAAATCTGCATATTGGCGAAAACTCCCCACTATAGATGATGTACGAGCACAATGTCCTCGGGAAGATACTCTCCATATAGCTTAGGTGAGCTGAATAGATACAGTGAACATACGCTGATGTATGGTTAGTCTGTATATTGTGCTACTTTACTCCACTGACAGTACAGGCTGTTTTGTTTGTGGTTTAGGTAACCGCAGTATACAGGATAATGTCTTTTCAGCGTGTGTACTGATATCCTGAGAATTATTACACACATTTGAAGCCTTTATTTTGTACTTTATTTCGACATATTATACGCTTTATATGGAGTCGTTATCTGCCTTTAATACATATGTACATATATGCGAAAGTATACGAGTGCTACTTATACGGCATTCAGACGTCTTTTATATGCAGCTATCTGTTTTGCTAGTATTTCAGATAAACGCGATAGGTTACCTGTTGTTGGAGAGTATGGAGGTTATTCCCTTTCTTTCGGTTGATTCTATTCTTTCGTTGCGGTTGACTGATGACGATGCTTAAGCAAATGGCTCAGATAAAATAAAAGTTTTGAGAATAATGAAGGCAATGATGAACAGAAATTTAGCAGTTTTAGAGATTTTTTCGAAATGTCGATATGTTTTCGGGACTCATGAAGTTTTATCACAATAGTGTTTTAGGAACTAAATGCTGATCAAGGAGTCAACGCAATTTTTTATTCATGCCCATAAAAACATAATATTTCTACTACCTATATATCTTTCTTATTTTTTGTAAAAAAAAAAATTACGCTTTAAAATAAAATGCAAAATAATCGTCCTCGGAATGCAACCATTCTTTCGGTCATTTTTCACATGAAATACCGTGGAAAAAACCCTCCATTTACCTGCGTCTAGAACTGAAGTAGCTATACTTAACAAAAATATTTCTAGCGAAATAATGGCTTTAGTAGCTGTTAAGTCTAGTAGGTACATGATGATATGAATATAGACATAGAGTCAGAGTCGTATGTGTAGGTTCAAGAAAAATTGCTCAACGTGGTGAAAAATGTTAAATTTGTCCGCGAACGGAACCTTTAAATTGTCGTATATGTAATATAAATACGGACGTTTCGCAAATTTTGAAATGTAGCTTGCTTCAGGTGCTTCAAACATCCTTTAAACGTATCACCGCATATTTGCCACACCAACCATATAAAAAGACCTTCTGTTAATCCTACGCAGCATAGGCTTCCACTTATTTCACCTACCAGATTTCTCCTCACCCATTTCCCAGGCCGTGTCATTTAGTCCTATTCCTTAAAGAAGCATCCTGTGTGTGTGTATGTATGCAAAATCAGAAGAAGTCTTCTTGTGCTGTTGCCAAAAAGAACAGAACCGTAACGAGAGAGAAGCGTGTCACATGTTGACAGAAAACTTTTCTGGAGGGTAGCTTAAGTGGTGCTTTGATGAAGTGGACTCGGAAATATAATAATGGCAATAGGGAAAAAGGGAGAAAACACGAAGAAAGCAACATAATTAAGTGCAACGTAGAAGATAGACAGCGACAACAGAATGAAAGCACCACTGGTGCTGGCTTAAGGATTCTACTTTAATCACGGGATGATGTATCTTGAGATTAATTTCTGTTTTACGTGAAGTAGTCCGGCAAAGTGTTTGATGAATTGTTGGATTTACGTGAGCACGCAACTGAAAGTCAAATTTCCGACCAAATGGAATTTTAGGGGGCATGCAAAAGAAAAATCATAGGTTTCTTTTTAGGGTTTTTTTTATCATCCAAAGATAGAATCCGTCGGATGGCTTAATTCATATGCTCGTATAGCACGGTTCATGACGTAAATTAAAAATTAATTGGGATTACAAGACAGTTATAAGCGATCCTTGATAAATTTGTAATTACTCTAGCTAGAACAGACCCCCAGGGTTCCGTGAGATTGCTAAGGGGGATTAGATTGAAGGGTGGGCGTAGAACCCTTAAGGATTCAGAGCGCAGAGGCCGAGTGATCCATTGTGCTAAAGCCCTGGGTCTGGTAACAGGCCTAGACCTGTCGATCAAGTTTGATCGAGCTAATAAATTTGCTCAGGAGGATCATTAAAGCCGAGGCGATATCATCAGCCTCCGAGTAGGCTGCTCCGAAGCAGTCTCTACGTCGCCGGGCTAAGGCGTCGCAGTCGCATAAAATATGGGTCGAAGTCTCGTCGTCGTCGCCGCAAATGCGACAGCTCGAGTCCAGAACAATCCCCATAGTTCGCAAGTGGTCTCTCAGGCCTGAGTGTCCAGTCAGGAGACCACAGATGGTTCTAACCTTGTTCCGGTTTAACTTTAGCAGTTCACCCACCACCTTATCCCACTAAATCCACTTCTTGTCCCGGCACCACATTATTTGTGACTTGCCGAATCAGGAGTCAAGTGGCTAGTGGCTGGGTTTGCATTTGCAATGAACATAACTACAAAAATTGAGGAAATTTTTGCTAGACTTGGTTAAAATAAATAACAGGCGCAACAGTCTAATTTTGGACCAAGGCCTCAAGATGGGTTAGTATCATTTGATTTAAAATTTAAGACCATGCACTGTAGTAAATATGTTTGCCGTTCTTTTTACTTAGCATTGCTCTCGCACAACAACCATCTACTTTTGAGTTAGTCACCCAATCAGGTTTGAAGGATGCGCCGCATGCGGTTCATGCGGCGCATCCGGCCCACCCGGTTCAAGCGGCAATGTAAATTAAGCATTATCTTGTGATCGCTAATGTTCGACTACGTATAGCAGTCGTGCGTCAGTCTAGTGACGAAAGATCAAAGCAGGCGCTCCCAATTCAACACCGCCCGACTAAAAAATACAGCCGTCTCGCCATAAAACAGTACAACGACCATCTTCCACAGAAAGCATCTGAGATATGTAAGTAGTCACCCAGTTTGTGATTTGAACGAACGCTGCGATGCCATCAAAAATGCGTAGATCGACAGCGCAGATACCATCATTGGAAAAATCCTGGACTGCCGACATAAGCCTTGGCTGTCCAACGCATCATAGTACCAGATTATTGAAACAAAGCAACTGAAAGCGCATTTAGATGCAGCATCAGATGACAATCGAAGTAGCATCCGGTTTCTTTACAGTCAGAATGCTCGAGAAGTATAGCCATAAAAGAGAATAAATTTTCTTCTGGCCTCGGCAGCAATAACGTAAAACCAATGGACAGCCGGTAGAAAAGGTGAACAAATTCGTCTACCTAGATAGCATGGTTGCCGAAAATGGTGGTATGGAGTAGGACATCGCTCGTCGTATCAACAGGAAAGTGCATTTCGGCAAGGTGTCCAAAAATGCACTTACCTCAGTATTAAGACCAAACTGGGCTTGTTTCGCTCCCAGGTATTACTATCTGTACTGTTGTATAGAAGCAACATATGGAAAGTTTCCGTGAGGGTTACCCGCAAGTTACAAGCTTCCGTCAACTCATGCTTTCGTGAAATTGAAATAATTTTCTAGCCCGAAACAATATCAAATGAAGAGCTGAGTTGGCATACGGGACAGATATAATCGACGGTACGAAGGCGAACATGGTAGTGGATAGGTCACACATTGCGGATGGGTGATAATTGCTTTGCTGGGTATGCCATGAAATGGGACCCAATTCCCAATGACGGTCGCCGAACTGTTCGTCCTAAAATACCACAGCGCCGATCTGTGGCGAAAAAGTGTGAGTAGCTGGATAATTCCTGGAAGCAGATGCGTCCCATTGCCTAGAACAGAGTATGAAGGCGAGCAGGAGTAATTGACCCGCAATGCCCCACAAGAGATTAAGGTAAAGTAAGTAGTCCCATCCCATACCCCATATCATCATTATCGGTCTTGCTGCTGAGGGTCTTCGTTTTGCAAAGCGTAAAGCTCCTTTTGCAGTTCGTAAATTTTCGCGACGGTAGCTTTCTGAACATAGTGGTTGAATCTGTAAAACGTTGTCATATCGAAAAACAAAATGAAATATTTTGGGTAGACAATGTCACGAAAAATATAATTTTGTTATTCTGCTTCGCGCATTTTGAAATTTTCTTATTCCGAAAGCATTCTGTCTTTGTATGCATTAAGTGTGAAGACTATCTTATAAGTTTCTCAAAAAGGATTCTACTCGATACCTGTGCATTGAGTGAAAAGGATTCAAGTTAATACTGCTTTAAAACGACACAAATGAACCACTTAATTAAATCAAAACATACATTGCTCATAATCCCTCCTGCCATCATGCAGCATGCATTATCATTTCATTAAACGGCAAATGTCTGCAGAGCCAACAAAAACAACTGCAGCATTAACCAGAACCACCAAACAGCAACAAATGCTTATTAAATCCTGCCTGCTCTGAGTGCATGTTGACGACGCATGATGCCAAAATCGGGTAAATCACACTATGTAAGAGTATGAGCTGTGCAGAGAACGTGAAAATGCATGAAGCGCGAAGGCGTCTGCAACATCTGTTACTGAACACAGCGGAAAAGCAAAATGCATCAAACATTAGTCGAGAGCAAAAGAATTTTCCCCGGGAAATGTTAATGATTTGCATTTCGCCAAGTTCACAGACACATATGGCACTTGGTTTTCGCTAAACAAACTTGGAGACGAGATTAAATTACAAGCATGTACTCTTCAGTTTCCTTTGGATTTTCTTGGTCCTGGGGTGGAGCTATTGTAATCTGAAAAATTGAAGGTAAAGTCTAAAGAGTTGATATTTATGAGAAGGAAGAAGATAAGTACATATTTCTAATTTGATCAAATCACTATACAGGGTTTCCTGCCTCTAAAGGGTCTTACCCCTAAAATGGATTGTACACTTTATTTTTGGTAAAACACGACCAGAATAATTTCTCAGTCTGCAACTGAAGTTGAAACTACAGCCTGTTCTACTTGCAATAAGACAGCTTCTAGTGTGAAACGTCTAATCCGTAGGTAAAGTTCGTCAAGAAATTAGTCTAAATGACTGACATTGGATTCAATACAACGAAAACATAGGGATGAGGCGACAAATAACAGTGATCATGTCGATCTCACAGGCAGATGGTTTCAGGGACACACCTTTCCTGAAACAAGGCAAAGCTTACTAGTGATCCAAAATAAAACAAGGAGAAGATTCTTGAAGAGAGTATCGTTTTCCATCATTCTGAGAAGGAAAATCTTGCCGAACGCAATCGTTTTAGCAACGGGCGACGAAGGCTACGAACAACATATTTTTTTCATTGATTCATCGAATTACTACAAAAGCGAATAGCTATATAAAACTGAAATGACACTCTTTAGGAAGGAGGCTATCTAACAAGGCGCACAACTACCAGAACAGTCCAAGGCGTATATACCCTAGACTTGTACAGATCTAGTGGTTATATCAAAAGTACCGATTGGCAACGATATGCGTTAAAATTGAGTTTCCTCAAGGTCAGTTTGAACTGTGTGCTTAAACGAGAAGTTTCATCGTTCATTCATTCGGGTTTTGTATATGTATAGTATATTTTAACTAACGGCTACGGGGGAGGTTGGCGTTCATTTAGTAGGGTCTTGCCCATTCTTAAACTAACTAACCAATACTACAAATATTTGTCGAATTTTAGAGTCGCTAGCATCATTGTAGCGAAATTTTTTTATACTGGAGTAGGAAGGCGATTGGCAAGAACTGGGGTCTGCAACCGAAAATAGTGTACTGGCTATATACAGCGGTTGTGCGGTCAATTCTACTGCACGGGTGTGGTGTGGTGGGCGGCACTAGGAGTGGGGTCCTATTGTGCAAAAGACTAGCAGCGATTGCCACAACGGGGGCCTTTAGAACAACTCGATTAGCCAGCTTAGACACGCTACTAAACTTGCTCCCGCTTGACATATTTGGCGAACAGCTGGCGGGGGACACGGCCCCGCGTCTTCGCAAAGCAGGCCAATGGCGTGCGTTGAGTACTGGCCACTCGGCTCTTCTGGGCAACCTGGATCTTACTCTGGAGACTGATTACACGTCTCCAAAATACGTTTTTGGAAGGAGTTACACTAGCCTGATTCCGTCGAGAAGCCTATGGGCTGACAATGTACCCTTTACCTCCAACTCTTTGGTTATCTACACGGATGGCTCTTAGACCGATGACGGAGTTGGGATTGGTATTTACTCGGAGGGACTGGGAATCAACTAATCCTACCGTCTTCCCGACTTTTGTAGTGTCCGGCAAGCTAAGGTTTCGGCGATGTCGGAAGCTCTGACCTGGTCAAGGAATCGTGTCGTGACTGCAAGGGACATTACTATCTATACGGACAGTCAGGCTGCGATTCGCTCACTTGACTCTGTTCTCACTACATCGAAAACTATTCAGTGCCGCTCGGCCCTCAATGAGATGGGTTACTTCTTCAACATTACTCTCTGCTGCATTACCAAGTTGCAGTGGCTTTGCGGGCAATTGCAGCTCGGACGGTCTTGCTCATGAGGAGACAACTGGTGTCGTCGATGGGGACCGCATTGAAATTAGAATGCCAATTGCATCATGCAAAGTGGCAATTAAGTCTGCTGCGGTGAATACGGCCAATACCAGATGGCTCAACAGCAGTACTTGCCAAACGACGAGAGTGATTTGACAGAAATTCGATTCTAGCCGCTCTGCCTCTTTGGTGTCATTGAATAGAAAGCACATTAGCAGGGTGGTGGGTACTTTCACAGTTCACTACCCCATCGACGCGCTGGCATGGAGGCTCCGTCTTCCTCATCATGAGTACTGCAGGAGTTGTGAGGATGTAAATGAGGAAGAGAGTGGTTTGCACCTTCTATGTCGCTCTCCGGCACTGGGCATCAGGAGGAAGAATTTCCTGGGCTCCCGGTTTTACTGTGACTTAGAGGGCCTCAAGGAAATGAGCGTGTTACAGCTCAATCGCTACGCTGCCAGCACAAGCTGGTTTGGGACCTAGATTTTTTTTTAGCGAGGAGAATTGGTATTAGTGGTATCACAATGGGCCCATGTGAGGTCTAAATGTGCTGTATTGTATCATGACAGACCCTTAACCTAACCTAACCTGACCTATGTTCTTCATTTATAGGTCGAAGTCGCCAGGAACTGCCAACACTCGTCGCCGGGGCTACCAGCATTCGTCGCAGTAGTGAGGTAAGATAGCTTATCTACCATAATTCCCTACACCGCCACTAATCCCTATCTTCGACAGGTACATCCTTGAGGTTGACGCGCAGCGTAACAAATTATCTTCAAAAGGACGGGAGTGTGATTTCAACAAAACATGCATTATTTCCCACAGCTGGATAAATTTTCAGAAGTTGGAGTTGAGAATATTTGGACAGGATTACTGCTTTAATCATACAATTCAAGTGCCCCAATAAACACATGCTCTCATTCAGCTGAGCTCAAATTGTTCCTGATGTCAGGTCAATTAAAAGTATCACATCAGCTGTCCCTAGAGCTTTCTCTGTTAAGTCAGAGGTGAAAATGTTTGTTCGAAGAGTTACAACACTATCGCGCCATCCTTCATGACCTACACAACCCATGACCACTATGACTATAACCCATTCTCTCCCCTTGTTTGAAGCAACCGCATAACCGGAAAATACTACGCCTCCCGGGCAAGGTTAAGTAGTTCCAGTAAACCCAAACGTCCCGGCAATGGATAAATTTAACGAACATTACTCAGTCCATTAACGATTCCATAGTAGGAAGGATTGCATGTACAATAATCTGGTCCGCTGAAAATGACACCCACTCCCATTTCGAGAGGATTTACCACAATTAAATTCAACCCAGTCACGAGTTGTAACCACGAAAGCAACCCGTCGTATTCTGCCCCGAGTCCGGGTCGGGTGGGAAACGTTAATACATAGTAGATGAAAATAATGAAGAGATTTTGTCAATATGTTAATTGAAGTGATTGGGACAAGCACACACCAATCTAGACCAATCATTTCGACAAATTTCAATTAAAATGCGCAAAGTGATTGGACTGTTTGCGAAAAGTTAGTAAAACAAAACGATTTAGAAGTGGTGACAGCTATAGTTAAAGTTTCACAAAATAATAGTGTGGCGACCATGGCATTTGTATACGGTGGCTGTCGGAAAGGGAATAACACAATAGGGGTGTTATTTTTTTAACAGTTATCTGGTGCAGGTTAGGGTATCTCCATGCATTACAATAACAACTTAAGCCTGTACGGATCCGTGGGGTGGCTAACCTGCACTCGATAGACAGTACAATTGTACCAGAAAAACGCTCCTATAAGTATGATTGCCATGAATTTGACAATAGGTGCTAAGTTCCGACGACATCATTCATTCGTAATTGCCACATCTTTTAGTTTCTCGACTATCTAATATTTAAGCGGCCATATTCATAATTGCTTGTCGCTATGGCCAATTTTGAAAGTCAGTCATGACATTTAAAAAGTTAGGCTGGATGGCTGCCCTCGATTGTTTTATTGCTTCACGAGTTAATTTAACCTAACCCGTTGTTCAAAAAACGCACTTATTGTGTGTTATACGAACAAAATTAGAAAAGGATAAGCTCATTTTTAAACTGCAAACGTCGACTATATTAAGTTAGTCAATTTCCCATATATCTAATAACATCCCTTTTTCACTATGCTCGTATGCACGCAACTAAAATTCATGATGTTAGCAAAATGGATATTGTTCGGACTCTTTCGGAAAACCGTCAGCTGGTCTGTTTTAGGCAAAACACATTATTATGATTTACATTTAACATTTCCAAATGCCTTTCCTATACAGCACATTCCTTCTTTATTTCAAAATAAAATTTTCTTTCTATTTTTTCGCATTATGTCCTTTTTCGCCGCTTCATTTTTAATACTCTCTGCAGGATTCCACCGAAATACTTCGATGTCGTGCTTATGAAGACATTTTCGTGAGGATGTGTGCCGGCCTGTGACAGGGATGAAAGTTTGGTGCGACAGCAGATTGCCCTGACATTATGAAAATTTATAGAAATCCTCACTGTGACGATGTCCTGCAAGCATTTGAATACTCCTCTCAATCGTTCACCATGTAAAAGTGTCGTATGCCCGAATGTCCTGTAGAACGTAGGAGACGAGACGTGGCAAAATATGCGCCAGGTGTACGGTTCACATTGAAGTGAAGAAAATGATGTCCTGGGATTTTGTTTTCCCCGTAAGAAAAAAAAAATAAAGAATACGATATTTTCGACTACAATTTCTTACTTTTTCATTATATTTTCCTTGAATGGCTTCATTCCATGAAGATTTAATTCAGCGGAAATAAAATGGCTCAGGAGTTTTTCGTCAATGTCTCTATTGTGAAAATTGTGAAGGACTTAAATTTTGTAAATATGGTATACTTGCGACATCTAAGCATTGGCGGCAATCTTTTGTTATCCAGGGTTCCTTTTAATGAGGCCATAAACTTGTGTTTTGCTTTGTGAATAGACTTTAGCAACAGGTTGCAGTTGATTTTGGTATTAATTTAATGAACTGCCACGCGGCCTTGTGACGAAAGGCGTTAAAAGGTAATAAAGAATAGTATTTGGGAATTATTGTAAAAAAAGAAAGAAAAGAGTTCTAGGGGGGATATTTCGAAACGACAGTGTTACCGTACGGATGAAAGATACCATGATTCATCCACAGAAATAGACAAACACGATCGCAATGACATAAGTTAGACACTAGCTTGGATGTGACAGCTTGGCTGTCAGTAAATATAACTATATTCTTGCTCATGGAGTCATGGAGGATAACCCAGGGCCAGCTCCAATCTGCCAGGATGGTGGCTGGTACCAGGGTCGCATTAAATTAATGAAGTTCGCCGATCAGACATCCGCGAACTTATTTATCTATGCCATTAAAAAGGCAGGAGAGGTCTGGCCTGGGGCGAAGCTGGAGGCCATTCCTAAATACGAGATCCCCTCGCGGCCCAGAGCTCGGGCGTGGATACCAACTGTACAGTCGGATACCGATGGAATACTATACATAATCCGCACTAGCAATGCGCATATTCCAACCCAGAACTGGAGAGTAGTTAAGATGGAAGAGCCCGTAGAAGGATTCCGTGAAGCGGTCTTCATTCTAAACCAAGAATCTCTGGCTTCACTTGCTTTGACTAATGGGGTACTGGCCTACGGGTTCCGCCAAATCAAGCTCCGGTTCTACAAGGGCGACGCGAAGAAGGGACAGATGAAAGCACAAGCTACTCCGTCCGCAGATGACATGAGCCAAGGGAGTGGATGTGACCCATCCTTAATCACTCCTTGCACTCAGCAGGATACTGACGAAGACTGTCTATCCCTCGAATCAGACCTCGCAATACTTCTGACCTCCCATTTGCAAATGACTCGTTTGAGTCTGACGTCGATGAGGATACCGACGTTACAATGGTGGAATCGGGGTCATCTATGCAGTAATGATCCGATTCATTCAAATTAACCTTCACCACTCGAAAGCAGCGTCAGCTGATCTCCTCCTCCGTCTGGCTCGCGATGGGGAGGATATTGTCCTAATACAAGAACCCTGGGTCTTAAACAACTTAGTTAAGGGCCTGGGAACCACTGGGGCCACTGCATAATATATTTTATGTTAGAGACCAGGGCGAACCTCGTTCTTGCATCCTTATTAAGAAATCGCTAGCTGCGTTTTTAGTGAGTACCTTTAGTGACAATGACACTGTGGTAATCAGTCTGGAGATCAGAAATAGGCGTTATTGGCTTATCTCGGCATACCTGCCATACGACCAATTGGGGGACCCGCCTCCAGCCATGTTGAGGGAGGCGCTTCGCGCTGCTTAGTCACACGGCACTCATGTCATTTTGGGCTGTGATTCTAATGCGCACCATGTGGTGTGGGGAAGCTCCGACACCAATGAGAGAGAAGATGCTCTTCTCGAATTCTTCTTAGACACAAAACTCCTTATCTGTAATATGGGCTGTGAACCTACTTTTGTCACTAAAGGCAGGCAAGAGGTCCTGGACCTCACCCTTGTTTTAGAGGACATGAAGCATTTGCTGAGAGATTGGAGGGTGTCGGCGGAGCACTCATTCTCTGATCACCGATACCTGCGGTTTAAATTGGACGAGTACACCAGTAATAATTCGGTTTTCAGGAATCGTAAAAGAACCGACTGGGGTAAATTTAGGGAGTGTCTCGAAGAAACACTTTCCTCCATACCGTGCCAACCGTGTAGTAGGCAGGAGCTGGATGCCATGGCACAAACCTTGGCAGCAGCGCTCGCTAATTCTGCCACAAAATCATGTCCAGTCACCAGACATGAAGGAAGGAGTAAACCGCCCTGGTGGAACGCTCGGATTGGAGAGCTAAGGGCTGTGAGCAGAAGAAGCTTCAATATGGCGAAGTCCTCGGGCTTAGACTCCGATTGGTCAAACTACAAAGGAAACCAAAACTCCTTAAAAATGAAATCAGAAGATCTAAGCGGGAGTCGTGGAGAAGTTTCTGTGAACAAGTTAAGGGATCCAGCGAGACCTCCAGACTGCGGAAAATTCTATCCACTGCTCCAAATATGCCTAGCTATCTGATGAAACAAGATGGGACGTGGACAACCTCTAGTAAAGAAACTATCGAGGTCTTGTTTGACACTCACTTCCCTGATAGCTCACCTGGTGGAATGCCAGAATACTCTTGGACTGTAATAGCCCCCTGTGATACTGGTTCTATTGTATTTTATCGAAAAGTAAAATAGTACTCGTTTGGGCTATTAATAGTTTTGGCCCGTTTAAATCCCCGGGACCGGATGGCATTATTCCAGCGGACGTTCAACAAACAATAGACATGGTGTATCCCTGGATTGAGAGCATGTTCCGGGCCTGTTTGGAGCTGGTACACATTCCCCGCACATGGTCCGATGTGAATGTGGTTTTTATCCCGAAAACGGGAAGAAGCTCTCACCCTCGTCCGAAGGATCTTCGTCCATCTGCTGAAGATGCTGGAGCGTCTGATCGACATACACTTGCGTGCCACTATTCCATCGTGCCTTCTCTTCCTTTCTCAGCATGGAAGGGTAGATCGGTGGACACTGCTCTGCACTTACTGGTAACCTATATTGAGGGGTCTCTGAGTTGCAAGGAGTAAACGCTGGTTGCCTTCTTGGACATTGAAGGTGCCTTTAACAACGTCAAACCAGCGGCTATTTCCAATGCTCTGTCGAGTGTGGGTGTAGATGGCCCACCCTGTCAGCTTATTGGTCAGATGCTTACATCTAGATTTATTTGCGCCAGTTTGGGATCATCACAAGTACGCAGACAGGTATGTAGGGGAACCCCTCAAGGGGGTGTCCTATCCCCACTACTTTGGAACTTGGTGACTAACAGCTTAAGCTTTCAGCGTACACTGTGCGTTTCCAGCTTAAGAATGTCGGCCGGCATCCCGGGAAAATATCGGCAAGTGGGAAAACTTAGTACTTTTGAAGCATTCCTGGTTATTTAACATGATATCGTTTAGATTTCACTAAATTCAAAAGACATTAAATACTCCACTGAAAATGAAGTATGGTTCAAACAAACGAATTTCTTAGTATTTTGATTTAATTCTTTTTGAATTATGATTATTCAACAGTGTAAAATACCATCACGTACATAATCTTAACACTCAAAAGTCCTAAAGAGCTCGTTCCTCAAAAATATTAACAAACTGGAATTCGGAACTAGAGAGGATACTTCATATCTAATATGTACGTAGATTTTTTTTATTAGTAAATTCATTGATAAAAGTAATTTATTACAAAGTACTCTGTACATGTAATAGTCAAACCATAAACCGCTCAATGCAAAGCATCAAACATAAAAGAAAGTTAAAAACATCCATAGATTTCATCTGTACTCCTTTGATACTAAACCGAAGCTAGTAACTATTCCATTACTTTCCCGCAACTTTTCGCTTCAGGTCACGTTCTACACTATTTTCCAATAGAACTTCATGAGGTGGTCCTAAAACGGGGAACATATCAATTCCGCTTCATGGTTCGTTATCAAAAATAAAAGTAGAAAATGGTAGCCTCAAACGCTGTGGAAGCAACAGTCTACTGGCGTAAAATTCTAAGCTCTCCCGAATATGGAACGAGCCGAATAATCATTCACCATTTTATGGTTCCAACCGGACCTTACAACAACCGTCAGTTTAACGATGCCACCATACCTTTGCCGGGCCATGAGGTCATCGCTACTGCCACCCGACTGCCTCCACCATCATTACCACCACGTCCAATATTTTAAACGGGCAAATGTTGCCCTGTTAGGGATAATTTTCGTAATAAAGTTTTAAAGTTTAATTGGTGAATCTACCAATGCACACGGTAAGCGAAAAAGCATAAAACCGGTGGTTTGTAGCCAGTCTCGGCAAGTAGAATAAATTGAACCTCCTATAGCAGACACGCTTGTAGCGGAGGACTCGATGTTGTCCACGTTAGTAGGAGCTATAGCCCAGTAAGGGAGATGGTTGTTGGACGATGGTGTGGCAAAGTATTCATATGATAGTTCACATACGCCACATACATAGATGAGGTCATGCATTTCTGGGGAAAAATTCGGTAGACAGGCATTTTCCCAAGTTCTACGTGGCCAAGTACTTTTGAATTGCACTTCCTCTTCAATTACTTCCGACGAAATTGAATTCGTTAAGCAGAAACTGACAATTTGTACGCTTGCACTAAACTCTCGTTATTCGTATCCATCGGTCAGTTTACTAGCGTTTAACAACTTAATGGCAAAATGAAAAGAGTCAAAAGGACGTGGCGCGGAGCGGCTACGTTAGCTCTTCCAGGAAAAAAAAAACAAATTATCCTTTGAATGGAAACATGTAGTTGAAATCAAATACATGTTTCATTTTTTTTTGAGCAATTAGAATTGTTTGCGCATGGTGTTGTTTTGGCATAAAATAGTGGGTAAGAGATAACAAGTTATTTAACTGTTAGTTCCAACTAACAATTTTCCTCTTATAAGGCACTTCCTGAGTCTTATAAGAGCCAGTATGAAGAGTTATATTCTTGTAATTTAACTCTGGTAGAATACTATAAGGGTCTAGTGAGAGGCTTATGAGAATTAAATGGCACACTTTCTGAAAGTTATTTTATCTTATACAAGAGTGCAATTCTCTCCTTTTGCTTTTTTGATGAAATATATGAAATAATCATTTGTGCTACTTGGGTCATAATGAGAGATACAAATGTTTCATAAGGAGACTCTTAGGCTTATAAAGAGACATTATTTTTACTCTTGAAAGAGTTTCATACAAAGAACTTTACACGATTAACGTCCTCCAATTATCTCGGTCAAGTGTCTGCTTCCTCCAATCTCGGACACCCAGCCGTTGATCGGCGTCCTAAACTACTGAGTCTTTCCAATAGCTCTCGGTCTTCCTTGCAGCCTTGCTCCGTCGTCGCGTCTTCCATTGAACATTTTCTTAGATACGCATTCATCGCCCATTTGTCGCCTATTGTAGACGTTGTAGTTTGACGGGTCTCGAGACTTTCCGCTTATCGTACAGTTTATACAGCTCATGGTTGTGGACGTCTTCCGTATTTTGCGTTCAAATGGAGAAACTTGAATATCGTGCGGTCATAAAATTCTTCGGTTTTGGATGGATTAACCCCTAAGGAAATTAATCCGAAGTTAACAAAAGTTTACGGGGACTCTGCTCCTTCGATGTCAATCGTTAAAAAATGGGCAGCTGAATTTTAACGTGGTCGCACGTTCCTCGAAGAAGACCCACGTGAAGGACGGCCAAAACCGCAACCACACCGGAAAACTTCAAAAAAGTGCACGATGTCGTGTTGGACGATAGGCGAATGAAAGTCAATGATACTGAGGCTGTGGGGATATTGGAAGAAAGGATGCGAAACACAAAAAATTAGAGACGGCAAAGCTCTGCGCGAGATGGGTGCCGCATTTGCTGAATGCCGATCAAAAGCAAATGCGCAAACGATTTTCGCAACAATCTTTGCTCCAATTCAAACGGGATCTGACCAAATTTTGGGCAATTTCTCACCATGGATGAAACTAGTGTCCACCACAACACGCCAGAAACGAAACAGCAGTCGAATCAGCGGATAAAAGTCGGTGGTTCAGCGCCAAAGAAAGCGAAGTCGATTGCATCTGCCATAAAGGTCATGGCCAGCGTGTTTCGGGATGCGAAAGGGATCCAGTTAATTGATTACCTTGAAAAAGGCAGAACACTAACAGTCGAATGATACTCCAAACTTTTTGACCAGCTGGATGCCAAAATTTGCGAGAAAATGCCTGCCTTGAAGAAAAAAAATCGTCTCTCATTAGGACAACACACCTGTTCACAAGTGTGCGTTGGCGATGGGACAACTGCGGGGCTTGGGGTATGATTTGCTCGACACCCTATTTTCCTGATTTGGCATTCTCAGACTTCCATCTGTTCCCAAAACTTGAAGATATTTTTCTTCTGGGAAGTGCTTAGCGTCCAGTGAAAAAGTAGAGAGACGGTCGTAGATGAATATTTTAACAGCCTTCCAGACTCTCACTTTCGGGAAGGAATACTGATGTTGCAGAAACGCTGGACCAAGTGTCTGGAAGTCAAAGGAGATTATGTAGAAAAGTAAAATCATTTTTAACTGAAAATCGCAGTCTTTCGATGTCAGGCCGAGAACTTTTCACCTTACCCTCGTATCTACGTATTTCATTGAAGTACCTTTGTCTTCTTTAAGAAAAAACTGCTAATTGTCTAATTATAACATATGCGTAAAACCAATTTTCGCTCAACAATGTTGACAAAGTAGAGCATGTCCTTAAACGAGAAATTTTCAAGTTGTTGAACTTGAATGGATAAACGGCCTTATCTCCATGTATATGCATGTTTATACATACGTTTAAGCATTTATTCACATACGCTTCGGGGGTAACTTTGCACACACGAAAAAGCACATTAATTCGCGTAATTACCGTTTAAGTTTCATAGCATCTTAGCGAATCCTTTGCTACGACGCGACGGATCCACAACAGCTTTTCTGCCTGTTCATGAGCCGTAACGAACGTTTTCCATGGACGAGGTCTATCGTGTGCAATGACTTAATTTAAAAGTTTCCTTCGGGTGATTTTGAAGCTCTTTAGGATGGTTGTTAAACAATCGCCAACCAGAGAGGACCTCGAAATGGGATTTGCGAAGATAATGATATCTAATAAGTGACAAGAGGTGGATTTTTCGTGTTGCAGCAATAGCTGGTAGGATTGGTTCTACAATAGATTGGTAGACGACTGATGGAAGCTTTTTGAAAATTGAACTACGGGGCTATGGAGCTCTAGGTTTTGTTGTGAGCAATGAATGGGGCTTGGACACTTTAGGGTATCATCATTAGTGGAAGAATTCATTATTTAGCTAATGCCACTACCTACCTACTAATAGATACACGTATATTAAGAATTTTCTCACAAAATTTTTTTATGAAATCTTCAACTCTACCACCTGCACCTGGAAAAGCTAATTTTATCTTCATCTACCAGAACACGAGCATTCCAACCGTCATCCTGTTTGAAAGTGATTTTTTTTTTTGTTAGTTTTTAGGTTCTTCGAAAACTACACGTCCAACTCATATTCGAACGTTTTAGTTTTTGCCTTTGTTTTTTGTTACGTCTCCCTGGTCGACGCAAGAGTCTAGCTTGATCCCAACGATAACGAACGACAAACGGACTCAACTAAAAAGAAAACTTGTACGAAAGTGCATTATTTAAAAAGAGACCAAGACGAACGTATAACAGGACCAACGAGGACCATTACAGAATATACTCTCTGAAAAGTGTAGTGGTCCCCAACAACAAGGGCAGAATATCCGCTCCAAGTGCATTGGCAAAACATACAAATGTTCTTTACAACCAACAAATGTACTGTTGGGAATGGCGGATCCTTTTTCAGCTTTGCATCGAACGAGAAGGGAAAATAAGTTTGACCGGCGGGCCAGAATAATGTTTAGCTTCGAGTTTGTTGTATATGTGCCTGTGTGTGTGTTCATGTAAGAGTTACATTTTCAATAATGTTGAGTCAACTTAAATGAGTTGACAATGGTGGACTTTTGACTGTGTTATGCATTACAGAGTAGTAGTTCTTTGAAATTCCTTATGTAAAGTACATTTAAAAAAAATTGTTGGGACATGAAAGTTTCCAAGAGTGTAGACGATGTTTGATATGAATTTGAAGTTGCGTAGTCATCTGTTGAAAAGTAGGCAGAAACGCAAACATTTTACAAAGTTCGATTTCAAGAGCCGGGATGAAATTTTATAGTATCGTAAATGCGAAATAGACGAGATACGAAAACGTTTTATACTAAATAATTCAGTTTTCTGAGCTGACATTGACATTTTTGATGTGTAAACATCTTATTGCTCGGTACAGGGTAAAACCATAGCAGCTGCGGAATGCGTAACTTGTGTTGTACCTATTTACACGTGAATTTTTTGAATTTTCATCTTTATGCATTCCGTACTTGTAAGTTTAGTGTACACTAATAATAGTCTTCATCATGAGCTGCGTAGATGCATCAGTAGCGTGGTGCCCGGTGCGGTCCCGGGTTATTTTTATTATTGTTATTTTTTATCTTTAGCATGAAAATGTATATTGGGAGGCGATTAGTATAGAAAGCGACACAAAAAAGCAACGGGGCTCTAAAGGAGATTCGCTACGTCAACTATGCCTTGGATAAGGACTGACTCAACCTCAACCGTTACAACTTTTAGCTATCCCACAATAACAAAGATTGTTTTCTGGAATGTGCGTACTCTGCTGGTCCCTAGAACGCACGATTTCTTCAACAAGGGAGTGAATTTCTGCGACATAAGTTAAAAATCTTAGGAGTTAGTGAGAAAAGATTGTAGAACAGCGTAGAATTTATCTCTCCAACGGGTAGCACTATAATGTTGTACTCCGATAGAGCTACCGATAGTAGTCGTGAGTCAGGTGTGAGGCTCCTCTTAATCAAAGCCGATCGAAACTGTCTCGTATCTTGGGATCCGGGCTACGATAGAATCATGACAGCCAGGTTCTGGACCAAAATAAGGAACTTCCCAATAATACAACGTTATACTTCAACTGAACCCAACAATGCCTTGCGAAAAACTCCTTCTACGAATAAATAAACGCCATCCAGAGCAGAACATCTAAAGGTGACAATATGAAAAAGTTGCCGCCCAATATAAGGCAAAACAAAATCCGATTCGGCTCGCGCCCGGTCAACTTTCCTTACTGGCGCGATCCGCGAAAGGGAGGTGTCTAATGAGATGCACGTAGCACCAGCGATCGAAATCAACGAGCAGAATTTTTGTGGAAAATTCTCTAAACATTTTTGTTTGTACCGATACTTCCCACAATTTTCTCCCGGAAATTCAACTTTCTAATGGAAACCACCAAGGAAATGGTTAACTTTGACAAAACTTGCATCATCAGCTACCAAATAGAATTAGAACGAAGCATCTCGCCCTTTCTCGAAATTAACGAAATCCTTTATTACATACAAGCAAATCTGATGCCGAGGGATTAAATTTTATTGTCTGCAAGTCTTAATAGTCGCTTACTGAGCTATGAAATATAATTGGAAAATACTTTAACCAATTTCAAATCGAAATCGCCTCGAATAAGTATTCGACCCAGTTAAAGTCTGAGCTGCTTCGAATATTCAACACAATATCACCCTCTTGCATTGTCTATGCTGGGACAAAAATGTTGAGAACAATACGCAATCCATTTTATCGCGATATTCTCGAGAATACCTTGCTTGAAATTTACGCCAGCATCCTATATGCCCACACTTAAGAAAAACAACCTGGCCTCTTATTCTTCATGCCTTGATTCCTTCACTTTATATTTATTACGTACATAAATTTGAGAAAATGTTTCCATAAAAGTAGATTGGAGTATAAATATTTAATTGGTACTGAGACTTTATTTACTCCCACTGGCGAGTCTATTCAGGATACATTTCAGGCTCCGCCGACATTAAATTATACAGGCCAGTGGATCTTTTCATAATCGTTTTGGTATTTTACTTATTATATTTTGAATCTTTTATTTTGTATATATACGTACATTAGGGTAGATACTGAGAGGAAACATTGGTCAATTTGGACAGGCAATCTCTCGGTATGTTAGTTTCGTATTCATAGATTTAGGACTGTTCCTTGAAGAAAGTTTTTGTGAGAAAACCTTTGTTGCTCCTCAGATATTTTTTTTTTTTTAAATTATTGTAGAATTAAGAATTAAATTAATAAATTAATCAATCATATTTACCGCCAATTGAAGGCTATCATCTGATCTATACTCCTCAAAACAAAATAAGGGCCACTAATAATTTTCCGATTGTTTTTTGTGGTTCTTCATACTCTCATACGTCGATTGTCATTAAAAAAAAACTTCACTTTACAGTCATCCGTGAAAAGCACCTCACGCCATTCCTCCATGCCCCATTCACTGTTATCGTAAACAAAACACTTGAAAAATAACGGCATTCATAAAAATTAGTTATAGAAGCAAAAATATTCGGGTGGCCGTTATTTTGTTTTGAGTAGTATATATTAGAATACGGTCCAGTAATCTGATGGAAAAGACCATTTACTGCTGCTGGTAATACCGTCTTAGGAAAGGGGCTTTTCGCTCTTGACCAAATAAATAAAGAAAATAAATAAATGCATAGCTAAAATGGCTACCACGAGACTTGTAGCATGCGACGAGAATGAAAAGTTAAATCCAGCAAAATTGGTTCGATGAGAGTAATCTCCGCTTTCGATTCGCCGGATTTGAGACCATTTTCATTCCAAACGATAGACCGGTCTTAATCCTGGTCTCGTATGGGATCTCATCGGATCAAAGTTGAAAGCAAATTAGTTGAACATCAACTTATTCCGCCTCTATCTAAATGAACTTGCCCCAGGACGGCGAAGTATCTGTATGGCGACTGTTTAAGTTCGCTCGGTGCAGAGCGGAGGCGTTCTTTTCGGTCTGAGACCAAAACGAAGTAAATCGAATGGGGGTATTATCACAAGAATGCCATCTGATCTACTTGTTAAGGAAATATCATGCAAACAACGGTTTATCGTCGTTATATGGAACAGAGAGGAGATATATGCTAATCTTGCCGTCACACCATTGTATGGTTCACGTAATGGCTCAAAAACTAAAGAAGGTACAGGGGCAGACACTGTGGGCCCCAATCATCGGGTTCTCAAACACATGGGTAAGTTGACCACCGTCTAAAAGGCGGCATCTTCAAGGCGTGCATGCGATAAAGGTGTGCGCCGAGTTTTGTCTGAAGATCGGCCACCACAACAAAAACTTGGAAATATTCACTATCAGCCAGGCGGTTGTCAAAGTGATGCCAAAAACAACGACAACATCTAAGATCGTATGTATGTAGTTGCCAAAAAATGTTACATAACGTAGGCGATCGTAATATCAATTTTGGGTTCCTGTCCATGTTGGTATCGTTGGCAATGAACAAGCTGACCGCACTGGCCAGAACAGCATCGGCTACTCCCTTTTGGAGTCCAGAACCCTTTTGATTTATTCCAATCTGTTCAATTAATAACTTCATCAGAGACTTGGAATATTGCGCGGCTATTGCCTATTGCAATAATCATTCAGGGTTGAGGCAGGCAAAGTTTTTCATATCGGGCTACTCTAACAGCAGATCCACTGAATTTCTAAAGAAAACCAGAACAAGGTATGAACCATTTGTGGTCTCCTGACTGGAGAGACTACTTAAGAACCATATCATTCGCATCAGAATCGAGCTGTTGCTTCCGCAACGAAGAACGACGCTACCTTTGGATAGCTTTTTTATTTTATTAACCGCCGGTAAAATGAACCCCTGAAATGTATATTTAAGCATTGTAAAGTGGCAACCGAGCACGTCAGCCTAGTGCTGCAAAAAAAGGAGCAAATTTGGAGTATGGGCCTACAGAGTAGATTACCGCTTCCACACATTTTCACACTACACTTTATAACGGTAATCTATATACTTGAAGCCTGTGTCAACTTGCGCTGTAGGCAGTACGAATCTATTGTGTAAAAATAACTACCTGGAACTACCCAAATAGCTTCTTACAGAAGAACGGCTAAGATAAGCACATTTTCGTGTTTACCAAACATCGCTATTTCCTATAGTGTTTCATGGGAATCATCATGCATGAAACCTCGCTATTTCACGAGTGGACATTTTATGTGCCGAAACTGGAATGAAACCACAGTTCACATTTTCAAGTCTGGAAAAAAAAAAATACTTTTTAAGTAATAGAACAAGATTGGCTTAATGCTCTTTCTTCCTTATATCACCCTAAATTTTACCTTTTTTCATTGAAATTAAAAACTCTTCAGCATTTTCGGGATAATTAGGCATTTTTCTTCATTTGAGGATTTTGTAATCGGGGATGGCTACTCTCCGTTTTCTTTCACTTTTGGACTAATGAATGAACATTTATTCCTTCATTCGGATAGGTATATCCTGGAAATCAGTCAATCGTGACATTTTTAATTTCATAAAAATATCCTAAGACTGCTTTCATACGACGTGTACATTACACGTTATTTGACGGAAGTTTTTATTGAATAAAACAGTGGTAGTGTACATTAGCCCTGTTTTTTTCGCCCGAAAAAAGATCACATTCCCAAACTAAACGACTGATCGGCATATGATCCTCGTCTTGTATTAGATCACATTCTGGGCCATCGTTGAAATTGAATTGGTTGAACGTTAACCTCTTTCTCGGCAATTTACTCTGATACTTTTCTATACTGAGCCCGATATTCGCCCCTATGCAGCGTATTATTACATCTGCATGGTGGCTGTTTGAGTTCGCTCGTCACTGATCCAAACGGTTTGATTCAGAGATAATCTCCGCAAAATTCTCCATCACGCTTCTATAATTTTGTCCATTACATTTATACGACGATTGCATTACCATCGTAAATGGATTTTCGCATTTATCACAACACCATGTACACACTCTCATTATATGAGTTGAAACTTAATGAATTGATAACCCCCTGCTAGACAACAACTTAGCAGCAGGGGTTGATGGTATCATGGCAACTAACACATACGATGACTGGTAGCAGCGATTCTAGCCAACATTGCTCCGAGTTCCTAGAAGCAAAGGCTGATCCTGGTACCAATCCAGTGAATGATAGTGACGAAAACTGTTGTACATCCGAGAGAGAAAGAAAGAGTCGCGGCATGTGAACCCGAATAAAGTCGACTGTAGAGACAAAACCACCCACAGGAATCCCGAAAGCCTAATGTCCTCTTGTAATTTTACTAAAAAGCAAGTGGCTGGAAGATCACAGTTTTTTCATCATGAATGAAGATAAAATAATAATAATAATAATAGCTTTATTGACGTGGAAGAAGAGTATAGCAAGGTACAGGTATTACTTAGTTCTAGTGATTAGACAAAGTCTTTACATCTATATTTGTGTTTTGAGAAAAATTTCAGTGTGTTGCAGTTCAGATAGAATGTTAGAATTTTAGTTAGGAAAAATTAGCTTAAAACCTAATGGTGACTAAAACTAAGACTTAAAACTTAAGATAAATTATAGTAACCTACATACTAAAGCTAGTGAAAAACACTAATGTATTAAGGCTCGTATCAGAGAGTTGTCAGATGTGAGGCATTTTCGAAGAAATTTTTGTTCTAACTGTTGGGACTTTTGTGTTACATATGGAATCTTGGTAAGTTTGTGAAGGTGTCGTGTGGAAAAATAAAATGGCTTGTCTAGAATTATTTTCAAACATTTGTTCTGGATTATTTGCAGGTTCCGTTTGTGAGTAGTCGCACATTTGTTCCAGATAGGGCAAGCATAGAAAATCCTTGGCGCCAAGATATTCTTGTAAATCAGCAGTTTATTCGGTAGCGATAGTTTAGATTTCCTATTTATAAAGGGATATAGTGATTGGATACCAGTGGTGACTTTTACACGTATTTCCTCTATGTGGGATTTAAAAGTAAGCTTAGAATCTAGAATAAGGCCTAGGTATTTAAGAGACTTCGACCAGGGGATCCTGGAACCTAGTACATTTAAGAAGGGGATCGGAAAAAATCTTGAAGCTCGCCGTTTTGTGAAAAAGACTGCTTGAGTTTTGGCAGAATTAATCTTGATTTTCCATTTGTGACAGAAGTTGTTAATCAGCGTCAATTGACGTTGAAGGTTATCGACGATCAATGAGGGGTTTGAGCTTGTAGAGAATATAGCTGTGTCATCTGCATATGTGGCCATACTGCAGCTTGAATTAACAGGCAAGTCGGACATGTAAATATTGAAGAGCGTTGGACTTAGTACTGAGCCTTGGGGTACTCCAGCAGGAATGCCGTATTTGTTTGAGGTGCTTTGCGTTTTAACGCAAAAAGTTCGGTTCAGTAAAAAGGAGTGAATTATTTTGCAGAGATATACTGGGAAGGGATACTGCAAAAGTTTGAAAATCAGGGCTTGGTGCCAAACCGAATCGAACGCTTTTTCAATGTCCAAGGCAATTAGACCTGTTGAGTCTTTAAGAGCGAACCCTTGGCGAATGCAATTCACAACCCTATGTAGTTGGTGGTTGGTTGAGAAACCTGGCCGGAAACCGAATTGGAAATTGGGTATAATGGTATTTTGTTCAATTATTTGCTGGATGCGTCGCAGTATTACCTTTTCGAAAATTTTACCTATGGATGGTAATAGGCTTATGGGACGGTAGTTATGGGCTTGAGAAGGTTTTTTTCCAGGCTTTAGGATTGGAATAATTGTAGCATTTTTCCATGCATTAGGAAAATAACCAATCTTTAGGCAGCAGTTGAGGATGAAGCACAGCAGGACTACAGCTTGAATGGGGAAATTTTTCAGAAGAGCATTTGGAATATTATCATCTCCCGCAGACGACTTCAGTTTTAGCTTTTTTATAAAGCCCTTAACTTCAGATGGCGTGCAATGAAAGCCTGGACTGAAGTCACAGGGTGTAAGGGAAAGTGCGATAACTGAATCATTTACTTTGGCGGAGGTTTCTGGGTCACTTAGGTCGTTTGTTAGAGTATATGAGCCCAGAAAAGTTTCTGCTAATAAATCAGCTTTACCTGATGCAGAGTATGTCGTGGAACCATCTGTCGACTGAAGTGGCGGTAAGAAACGGGTTTTATTTAGCAAGCATTTCCGCAGCTTCCAAAGTTTCTGAGCTCCTGTGCCTAGCGTGGAGAGTGTTTTGTTCCAATTGGTGTTACGCATTTCGAGTAACGAGAAGCGAATGTGGTCATTTAGGTGGCTTATGGTTTTGCGTAGCGCTGGTATGCGTGTCCGCTGCCACTGTCGTCGTATAACGTTACGCTGATTAATAATAGCTAGGATTCCTGGGTCAATTGGATTAAGGTTATCTTTATTTCGAGTTTCGCGTGGAGTGGACTCATTTCTGGCAGAGAGTATTTTATCTGTAAAGGTGGAAATTAGTCTATCAATTTGCTCGGGGCTAGATATTCGGGAGAAGTCATTTTCGCTGAGAATAATATTTGAGGCAAGATATGCTCTATATTTCTCCCAGCAAGTTTTATTGAGCTGATAGAAAGATTCGTTCGAGAAACTCACATTTCCGGTTATTGAGAAGGAGACGGGTAGGTGAATTGACGATAAATCATTAACAACGATCGGTTGCGATAATGGAGATGAACCGTTGCTTAAGATTAAGTCGAGTGTTGATGGGTTGCCTCTTGGTGGTAAGCAAGTTGGTGAATCTGGTGGATGGATGAGAATGTCACATTGGCCGGCGAGTTCAAAGAGGATGTTGCCCGCCTTATTAGCTTTAGAGCAGTTCCAAAGCCGATGTCGAGCGTTAAGGTCACCACAGATGACAAACTTAGTCTTCAAATTGAAAAGGAGTTTGATATCTTCTTTGAAAAGTTTAAGTTTTTCGGAATTTAATTTTGTACCACTAAAATAGACGACTATAAAGGTCGTGTTAATGTCATCGACAGAGATAGCCACCGCTTCAATTATCTTAGTTGTAAAATTTGCCAAACGCGTATATGATATGCCCTTTTTGATACAAATGGCGACACCTCCTCCCACAGAGTGCTTCCTATCATTTCTAATAATATGATAATTTTGATTTGAAAGTCTGTCATCTTCTTTAAGCCAGGTCTCGCAGAGAAAGAATAAGTCAATTTTATTGGAAATGCAAAAGTGAAATGCTTCGAGAGATTTGTTGCGTATACTTTGTGAATTCCAGAGTAAGCATTTGAGCACTGATTTATTTGTACACAAATTTAATTGCGAGTTCAGTTAATACGCAAAATTGATCATTGCGTGACTTACATAGAGAGAGTTTTGCAATTAATTCTTTAGCTATATTTATCATTTCGCTAGGAGTGAAGAGATCACTGGGTAGAGTTGGAGAAGACGACAGATTTCCAAACAACTGAGGGTTGGAATTCATATCATTTGAGTTTTGATTACGCACTACAGAACTATATGCCGGTCTCAAGTGTATGTTGGAGTTCTCATGGTTGTTGTTAGCTGAGCTAGTGCCCGGTGGATATGGAAAGTTAGAGTTGTTGAATACGGGCGCAGTTTGTGATTCGATTACTTGGTGATGAGAGTCAGCTCGGTGACGACGAGATGCTGAGCGTCGTATCTTTAGGAATTCAATCCTCTTCGGGCAGTGTTCGTTATTCGCTAAATGATTCGCGTTGCAGTTAGCGCATTTTATCTCAGATGGGTCTTTAGATGGACAGGCTGATTTATTGTGTTGACTGCCACAAATTAGGCATTTGGTCGGGAGGTGACAGTGAGAAGTGCCATGTCCATATGCCTGGCAATTGCGACATTGTGTAGGATTAGTCGATTTTTTCCGCTGATAGCTCCACTTCACGATGGTGTTCATGACGTCTTTAATTTTGAGCAGATTAGAATACTTTACGGATCCTCGCGGAAGGTATAGCAAGTACGTTGTTTGTTCCTTATAGCGGCGAACTTCCGCAGGTTGGTCGAACTTCTTAATGTCGAGACAGGTTAGATCATACTCGTCTAGAAGGTGCTTTTTTAGAATAGAACATTCCATGTCGTGAAGTCCCGTTAGCAATATTTTCATGGGCTTCTGATCAGCACGTGCGAACGTATAAAAGTGCACTTTTTTGGCAACAAGATGTTTATTAAGAATCTCATACGACTCGAGATTCTCGAGAATGATTTTCTTGCCAAAACTGATATGTTGGAGTTTGTATGCATGCAGATTTAAACCGTTTATCATAGCTACGATAGTTTCCCGATCTAAATCCGGAATAATAATTGGTGGGATTTTAATCCGTTTGGCTGCTTCGACATCTTCGGCAATTTCGGGCTCGGTATTATCTTCTAGGTCCGCAAGGGGAAGAAAGCGGTTAGACGTCATCGCCATCAGGGAGTCTGCACTTTTCCTTGGGAGTTTTAAGCGATCCCGCAGTAAGATTTCATTGGGAGAAATCTCCCGTTGCCTTTTCACACCACTACTTGAAGCAATTATTAATTAATTTAATTACTAAAAGAAATCAAACACAATTGACACTCCGAACACGTGCGAAATCGACTATAGGTCTTCACTCAATGAAGACACGGTGACGACTGAATGAAGATAAAAATAAATAAATAAATAACTGGCGCAACAGTCCAATTTGAACCATGGCCTTGAGATGACTTAGCATCACCTCATTTTCTAGATCGTGACGGTATGTCTTGTGCAGAGATGTGTGATCAGCAACACGCTCAACCGAGTTATTTACCCCATAAATGGGTACTCATTTAACAGCTGAGTGGGCTCATAGTCCGACACGTAAATCCTCTTTTTCATCGAAAATTACCGCATTCAGTAGGAATCTAACCGGGGCCCAGTGCGTAGAAGGCAAACGTGCTAGCCGTTGCACTATCCGGAATGAAGATGGGTTTGATAGAGATCATGATCCGGGGGAACGTATCATAATAATATTCCGCTCAATTTCCCCTCAAAAAGTCAGCTACGGGGACTTCATCTTACTCATGGACGCACAATATTTTACATCTATATCACTCACTGGATCGGTATCGAAATCAGTGTCCTAATTTTTGGAAAGCGGCCATTCATAGTACGCTCTGTACGCGTATACTTACATAGAGTTCAGATTGTGGTCGTGCTGCTTCCTCTAACATATCGTACATTTTCATTTTTGATTACGTAAGCCAAGCCCCAACCAAGTGGCTTTATCCGCTACTGTTCATAACCGTGTCAGGGCAAAATTATGCGCTACGTGATATGAAGGTAAAATTTTTGAATGACCACCTTTTATATTCGCACTCTGGATGCGATATATCTGCAAGTAAATAAACTATCTGTAGTAGGGCAAGTTGGTTGTCGTTCTCGTACGTAGAACAGAATACACCTGATGGCGAGAATATCTTCGCCGAAATGAAGTTGCTTCTAACGTACTCGTATATGGATAGACGCGACCCATCGTCGTCGTCGCGTGAGGTACATTATTGTGAGATCTAACGTTATATGGTGCGGAATCCTTTTCTACACATTCACACTTCTTATTCATAAACACGTTCAAGTATATTAAGCAGTTGAACGGATGTGAAACGCTAAAATTGTTCACGTTTGGACAGTTTATATTCTTAGTTCTTTTTCGTAAGGCTCCAAGTACTGGAATGGAATAAAAATGTTAGGAAAAAGGATGAACATACTGAATGAGTGAACTTTTGGCTGATACACAATTCAGACATAACATGATAAATTAAAGCCTGACATTGCAAAAGTACCCAGCTTAAAATCTCGGGTTTGAAATTTTTTTTATGCTTTTTAAGTATGTGCTAAAATTCGAAATCATTTATACAGCGCCTAACGTGGGGTATATTTGTGCTGTGCAGTGTCCAGGTCCCAGCGAAAACACCCTCAACCGATACGGGCATTGATACGAGCTGCTGTAGTCCAGTGACGGGATATGTGGGATTGTTTTATTTTCATCTTACAAGAGCAGACTCTGAGCCGTGTTAGGTACATGTGGTGGTCGCCGTCCACTTGTATTATGTAAGTATACCATACAAAGAAAAGAGTGTTTTTTTAGAGGTATATAACTTCCTACTGGGACATCTGTTAAGCCAGCTGTCATTCTGGGCACATGTCTTTGACATTTTATTCAGTATACTTTGGCAAATTACAACGGAAATGTATTTCCAAAATTCGCATTCTGTCCGCAAAACTTATAGAGCACTTCGCCTAATTTACGGTGCGCACCCCCAACCCTCGAAGATGTCGAGGCCCATATCCGGGCATCAAGGAACTCCAAAGCGTCAGACAAATACTAGCAGAACTCATTTAAAATAGCGGAAGCGTTCCATAAAAAAGGATATAAACTCGAATGCAGTAAATGCCTTCCTACAAAGTCCTCAAAAAATTCCTAGAACCGAGAATAAAACTATACGCGGAAACAATTATCGGCGAATACCAGGGAGGCTTTCGGCCTGGACGATCTACAACCGACTTAATATTCTTGGAAAAACGAGTTGTTGCTCGAGCGTGCCGGAAATAAAGTGAAGCGATCACGCCACTGAAAGGGTAGACAACATCATATACCTTGTCGCAAATATCGCAGAAGATGGCGACGAAACTCTCGAGATCAAACGACGGATCTAACTCGCAAATCGCACTCTTTACGAAGTTCTCCCCCTATTGAAACTCACACCTCCACACACTGTCATGGTTGTGAGACTTAGACCCTTACTTGGGCATCTGAAATCATGATAAACACCTTCAATAGAAGGTGGAGACCAATGGCGAAGGAAGTACAACAACGAGCTGTACAAATCATTTGACGAACCGGAGGCCTCCATATTTGTGAAGTTTCGAAAGCTGCAGTGGCAGGTCATACGCAAAGCATGGACGAACAGCGAATCCCCAAAAGGCCTTTGCTATGGCCCCGGCAAAGGTGTGAGAGCGCGTGGAAGATTTAAGAAGCTCTGGAAGGACTCAGTGGGAGAAGACAGAAGGAAGACGGCGCTGATACGAGGTGCATGCTTGCAACTGAAGTCCGATAAGTAGATATGCTCTAGTAACATCTACAAGAGATGTTGACGCGCCCATATCCCCGGAGGGGTCAAGGCAATTAACATATAAAAATTCGCGATATCACCGCTTTAATGAACAATGAAATGAGAAACAATAGTCCTGAAAACGTCGATTTTATACGATAATATGTCAACATAGAATCTATTACGCAACATCAAAACATTAAATAAATTTAATGATGATATTGATATTCTTCCTAATCAAGAGAATACAGCATGCCGTTCTATTCCCAAAGAGTCATTCTCATCAGTACCGTGTGTAACCTACATATATTACCATGAGCTTTCATTTTGGAGGTTCTCGATTCTACATTTTACCGAATAATAATGATGGATAATCATTAAAATTTATTGTCGGTATACGCGCAATTTCAGTTATCATTAAGGACTTTTCAAGATGTAAAGAAGATCGAACATTATACGACTCCAACTTGATGTCGCAGAGCCTAATTATGTTTTCCGTACGTTTTTGGTAGGCTTTAACAAAAATCGGTAAAAGAAGAAATCTTATATACAAATATAAGTACATACTTAGCAATTTGCGATTGATTTGCTGAAGTCTAAAAGAACCAGATTATTCTGAAACTTAAGTGCATTTTCCCTATGTCGTGGATAAGTGTCTGGAAACTCGATATTCTCGAATCTTAGTTCAGATATTTAGAAGAAACTATTTGAATTATTAGAAATGGTGGTAAATGTTGACTATTTAGTATTTGCACGTTTCGGTTGACAAACTTAAACAAAGTCCAATCTTCTTCTGTGTGACTCCCAATGGGTTTGTTGGCCAGCACTTGAGCCCTTACAAACTCTATCTAAAAGTATAAGTATTTTATATCTGGCTCGCAACTGCTTTCAAAATCATTTTTGACAGCAACCATCGCCACTGACAGCTAAAACCCAGATACACAATTTAAATGGCTCTCCACCGCCAGGAGTGTGCCATTGTGCAGCAGCACTACAAAATAAATTTTCTTCTCCGCGTCCTTCTTAACAACTGAAATCAGAATTATGTGGCCTACAAGCCCACGCCGAAGAAATTCCAAATGAATGTGCGCCTAGAAAGTTTCGAAGAGAAAAACATCATTGAAAGAAAAAGTTCAAATTATGATGAAGAGTCTTAAGGTTCTAATAAACAAAACGCGTTAAAGTTTTCGCGTAATTTTTACCCGTTGAGCGTAAACGCGACTAATTTTTACCCGAGGGTCGAATTTACCCGTTCGTATCGAAGCGTAAATGGCTGTGTAAATCTGTGGGCATTGTCTTCATTAAAAAAAAAATTAAAATGTTGTTAGGTGTAATTAGCATACATTTGTCAATTGAAGGAGAAGAGGTAAAGAAAAGAAAAAGAACAGTTTGGGCGAGAGAAATATACATATCTCTAAGAGCTCGCGCACACGGCACACTTTTTAGTTTGCTGAAAAACTAAATGGTTTAGTCAGAAAAATACAACACACGGCATACAGCAGACTAAACTATTTAGTTATAGCAGTCTGCGCGGCCTCATAAACCACGGTGTGTTATATTTTTCTGACTAAACTATTTAGTTTTTCTGCGCACTAAAAAGTTGCCTCAAATATAATTGTATTTTTTTTCGATTAATCGTATTTTTCGGTTATTCGATTAATCATATTTTTTCGATTAATCGAAATAAATCGATTAATCGATTTATTGTGATTTTCAATGAGGCAAGCGAGAGAGCACCAGCTGAAGAAAGTAAGTGATGCAAAAAATGTTGTAAAAAGCCCACAAAAATTGCAATTGTCAGTCGGTCAATTTGATAAACGAAGAAAAGGATGAAAAAAATGTTATCGAAACACGTATGGACGTATCATTCAGTAGTCGAAAAATAACGACGAACAACTCATAACGTAAATGGCCAGATGCTAATAAAATAAATCGGTTGAGAACCCAGAGGACCACCATGGATTTTGAGTTGTCCTCCCCCTGTGATTTGGGGTGTTAAATTAAAAATAGGCAACAGTCTAAATGCCACCAATGGGCATTATTTGAAAACTTCATCCTAACAAAACGTAGGCTTCGTAGCTGGCGCTCTATACCTGACAAAAGATTAACATAAACACTAACCTAGATAATCCGTAATACTTCTCTTCCTTGAATGTGCTAACAACACTTAGAATCAGTTCGTGTTTCTCCTCACCGACTATTTTCAACTAAACCGCAAAATAAATGTTATTAACAAAGCCACACGTATAATGTGGGCTTTACCAAAGCTTCTTTGGACGGACTTGGGGTCTCACTCTAAAGATGGTCGAGTGGCTGTACTGCTCGTTAGTGCGGCCCACGGTCACATATGCTGCATTGGTATGGTGGCCTAAAGCACAACAAAGCTCAGCCATTCTAAAACTCAACAGATTATAACGTCTTGCCTGTCTAGGGATAACTGGGGCCATGCATACTTGCCCTACGCCTGCTCTAGAGGCGCTCGTTGGCTTAACCCCACTTGCATATCTTCATTAAGGATTCCCTGGCTGATCCCCTGCCTAGGACACAGTAGAGATCCGGTCCGATAAATTGCGAGGACGAGCCCTTCCTTGCAAGTTCATCCGCAGCTTCGTTACGGAACCCAATAAATAGTTAATCGGTTGGTGGCTGCGAGATATTGAGGAAAATTAAAACACTCTTTTATCAGCCTCGGAGAGAGCTTATGAGATAATAGCGCTTTACTAGCTGCCTGGCTATCGGTGAAGATAGCGATGTGTATGCCACGAACATTCTGAGCTAGAATGTTCCTGGTGCAGTCCTCAATGGCATGGATCTCAGCTTGTAAGACGCAGTGCAAACACCCATAGCGATCGAAATCCAGGTGTTTGGTCGAAAGACACCAATACCAACTCCCTGCTCCATTTTTGACCCATCTGTAAACCATTGTAAACAACTGGGATCCGGGCAGGGATTACTATTTTAGATATGTGCTAGCAAACAGCGCCCATCCGTTTAGTCGGGGTTCGATCCCACGAAGATCCGTTTTGATGGAACAACAGAATGATGCATGAACGCACGGACTTACTGAGCCTCACCCTAAGCAAAAGAAGACAGATAACAAGAAATAGTAGCACGGTCCGATTAAAAGTGGATCTCAGTTAGGTTCTGCGTGAATTACCTTTGGTGGAAAATCCTTTAAACAGCACTTTCTTAAGGCATTGCTTGACTCCAAACTAAGTGAATATTTCCAAGGAAGTGAAATTCAAATTATTGTTATGCAAAATTTAACAACATCTTAACCAGTTTATTGCCAACGCAAACTAACAAAGGTATCCATAAACTAACAAAGGAAAGCCGTAAAATGTAAAGTAAAAGTTAATTGCAAAATGATGGTTTCTTCGATAAATGAGAACAAATTGTAAACTACAAGATACAGATCTCCAACAAAACTTACAGAGTACCCATAATTACTGGAAATTAATAGTTTTATTTTCAATAATTGGCCGGAATTTCTGTCTATCCTTAAAACTTGATAGTCATTCTGCACGGTTCTGAGCGACTCGTCAAATTTAACATACACACTTGAAAGGCACCACCCTTTCAAATGAACGATAATTTGCTAGTTGTTTATTGTATTTTCGTAAACAATAACGTTTTTATGACACTGAAATTGTCAGACATGCAACCATAAAGTTTCACCAACTCGACACAAAACTTGGACTTGCATCGGGTCTCGTTTAAATTGAAATTTAAATGAGAAAATTATTTCTCTGGAACGGATCCATGGACGGTCTCCACCTTCTTTTTTATTGTTCGCCTACACTAGCACCATAATAATGAAGTTTATGACAAATTGAAAAATTTAATTGTAGTCATAGTCGTTACCACTATGAAGTGGATAGGTGAAAATTATAAGTTATTAGTGGTATTAATTATGGTATAATTTTTAACGTCATTTGATGTAACAGTTTGAGAAATAAGGAAAGGCAAGGCCATGTGGTAAGTTATAAGTAAACGATAATCAGCTTTTGTGAGGAGTTATGAGTAACATTGGGGAAATAAAAATTCTACTAAAATTAAGATCTGTAATCAGGAATAATTACTACTGTAGAATGTACATATCGTAGGGATCAAAGAATTCAACTCTCCTGAGGATTGAGATGACAATTTGTCGCTAGGTCAAGTGATAATCATGTTAAATTAAGGGAAGCGAACACGTTGACACAAGTGAAAAAGTATCAGAACGTAGCTTATTATTAATCACATCAATGCTACTTAAATATCATCCAAATTATCTCTAAAATATTCAGATTTTCCTGATATTGGAATGTAAAGAGATCATTATGATCGCTAATGACTGATTCCGTATCGGCTGCCACATGGAAACAGACATTAGCGATCATAATGCGCGTTTTGTTCAAAAATGTCATTTTTAAGTGAGGTTATCTGGAAAAATATTTAAGATACAGAAGAAGTGGCAACACAAGAGTAAAAACTTTAGTGTTTTTTTTTTCAAGATTCTATACTGCGATCTCGCTTCGAATTTCTTTTCTGACTTTTGGTAGAATGTTCCCCGAACGCCATTTAAAAAACAAGACTTTATGAATTAGTTCGAATGGACAATCTGTTACTCTCTCGAGCCAAAATTGGTTATTAAATGTTAATTCCAAGGGTTTTTCATTCATTTGACATATCGGCCCATCGAACAGAATCGTTCAAAAAGTGATTTCTATGATCGGGCCGGGGGATCACGTGAGATTTTCCTCTTTAAGGTGGTCGCGACGGTAAAAATATTAAGAACCCATGATCTAAACAAAAAAGAAAAACGAAATGTTCATTCGTTACCGTTGGTCAAACCTTTTTAAACCATTCTTTCAGGCTGCCCTGATTTACCTCAAAATTGCCATAAGCTCCAGTAAAAAATAACCAAAAATAAAAGAATGAGAATGCCAGAAAATATCCGACGCAGAATGCGGGGTCGGTGTGATTTAATCTAATCAATTAAACCGAAATAGACAATCGAGTTGGTGCGCAGTATCGCGGTATCGTAAGACACAAGACGCCAAATCTAAAACCTATTTTTGAGGGCTCCGTAGGCTACCTTAATCTAACTTAAAGTTACCATAGGTAATCTTACAGTTTACCATAGCTTTTTTATCCTACGTCCGTGAGAAATGGGAGGGGGGGGGGACTAGAGGGGTCAGTGTGATTTTATCTAGTCAATGAATCAATCGATCACCACAAACAACCCGATGACTTTGTTGATAACACTCATCGAATATTTCATCAACTACTCGTTCTTTATATATTGAAAAATGTCGTCAGCTAACTCATTGAGTATGGTTTGGTATTTACTCAATTTTCTTCTAAAAGGACAGTTATAGCAGGGCCCTATTGCACCAACCATTTATCAATTATCACTTATCAACTTATCAAATTTTATTCTAAATTTCTGTTGCACCAAACGGAGAAACGAAAAGTATTCAAATAATATTGATAAGCAAAAAACAATTATCAATTTACTTTTCGAAAATTTGCTTAAATGTAAGTGATAAGTTTTTGGTGTAATAGGGTCCAGGTCTATGCTTAAAAAGCTAATTTTCGTTTCAGGAGTGCGGGGGGCACGGATCCTTCTCAGAACAAAAAAATATAGAGCTGCTAGTATATCCCCTCCCCCAACAAAAACCTATCTACGCCATTTAAAGTATTAGAAAGGTGAGGATGGTACAAAATGTCGCATTCAACATAAAGATAAGATGTCGGGAGATTTAGAGATCCGGAGTGGAGCGGACATTCTTTTTAGTGATTGACCATTTCCGGAAAAAAACATCGGCATTTCAGGAATTTTATGAAACTAAATATCTTTTGCAACATCTACATTTATGCCCAGTCTTTCACAAAATCATGAATCAGAGCGGAAAGAATCTGGATCATGATAGGGATGCGATCACGGTTGATCTAAAGATAAATACCAACAAAATCAGGGTTAAAACTAAGCTGGGCCTGGTTCAGCCGCTAGTACTGTTTGTGTTGTGTGAGAGCAGGATATGGACAGTTTCCATAAATGCTGCCAGTAACCTGTTTTCTGTCGATTCCTGTATCTGGGCTGGATAAAAAAAACGGCTATAGTGAATTTCTATTCCTCAGTAAAAATTCCGAGTTTTTGAATTGACGCAATCAATTTATTTAAGAAGGCGGACGGACAATTGAGCAACCATATTTTCATAAAACAATTTCATTAAATAATTTTAGAGTTTTTTAAAGGTTTAAAGGACACAAAACGTATATCTCTCGCCTTGCAATAATTTTTTATCTTTACCTCTCTAAAAAAATTAACATTTGTTCAGAATTATGACTGACCCAGTTTTCCTTCACAACACTCGAGCTCCGCTGAATAAACGAGCACTCGATTACCGCATAAGTCAAAGTATACTCGGGTACTTCAAAAAGTTAGCATTTAGGTAAAACATCACGTGCAAATAATGGCACGTTGCAAACGGGACTATCGTCGCCGTCGTCATCGTCACGAGTGGGAAGGATGCCAGAAGTTGGCCAGGCGTACTCCTGAAGTCTCACGGCGACCCGCTCATCAGCAGCCCAGCTAAGTTGTCTGTATGACCTTAAAGTGGAAAATATAATCTTTTACGCCCAAAAATGCTACAGCAAACATTCTAGGGAAAGGAGCAATACCCATGCGAAAAACATGTCTGCCTTGAAAGTGAAATCTGCCGGTCTCTGAATAGCCCGCAAGGCTTTTCTGTCTATGAAGTGGCCTCCCCAAAACGTTATATCGTTAATGTGCTAGCGGAAAACGTCACACTGGCATACGACACAAACAACATAATTAAGTGCTCGTAGTCAGGACTATAACGCCGTGAAAAGGTAAAATGATGCGGGTGGAACCAGCTTATCATGTGAGCTGAATGGGGAAAATTAATGAGTGAACCGTAAAAGGAATGAGATGCGTCTTCGCTTCATGGAGATGGCCATTTTCTCCGAGATGACTTATTCAGGGTGCGATTTATTTCATGCATACGTGAAATGGTTTCGAATTAACTCAAAGGAACTTGAACTTAGCAAAAGCAGTTTTTAAATAGTCATGTGAAGGGATATGTACTACAAAGTAACAAAAACAAATAACAACGACTTCATCACGTAATCGTTAGACCATGACAGTGTTATCTAGTTCTATAATATTGCAATTTTGAATTTATTACCTAATATTTGTAACTAGAGATTTAGTTACATACGTGATTGGAGTTTACTGTTTACATAATTTCATAATTTGACGAGAATCATCATAGGGACTTGAATCTGCTAGTAACTACTGCAATTTGGAATGTATAATGTTACGGTGCAACTTGGTATACCAGTAAAACTATTACGACTTACAAAAATTACGATAACTAACACTGTCTCACAGGTCAGGTTCCAAAACAGGCAGACTGATCTGTTTGAAACACGTACTGGATTGAAGAAAGGCGATGGACTGGCTCCAACGCTCTTCAACCTGGAACTGGAATAAGCCATCCGGATAATGAATGCGGGCACCAGAGGCACACTACTCTTCAAATCGACGCAATTGATTATGTACGCAGACGACACTAACAGCATGTCTCCAAACTTTCCCGCCACAAGGGAACTTATACACAGCCTTGACACGGCTGCAAAGGAAGTTGCACCAGGCATTAGCAAGGGCAAAACGAAAGTAGTGCTGCAATTAACCCACAGAGAATACATATGGAGGAGCAATCCGCATATACTCAACACTAAACTATTTGATTCCAGTCGTAAAAAGTAAACAGAGAGACACACGCCCTCCACTGCGCAACACCCGCGCAGTCTATATAAAAGCACAGGAAGCACGTAAGCTGTCATACCCTCTCCTACTTTTCCAATTGGAACAATAACATTCCAGTCTGTCTCTCTGCCGCGGAACACCCGCCCGGTCCATATAGAGCAAAAGAGATGTCGAATTTCCATCCCCCTTCCTACTTCCTCACTTGTGCCGAATTGCTTCGTTTCTCTCGCTCTTTTTCATTTCCTCATATACTCTCTTTTCAAAGAATTAACCACAACATCAACTTCGCCTATCAAAAGGCGCTAGCGAAAGAGACGAAATCAGATTAATCGACGGATATAACTAGCCAATACGGCTTTTTCTTGGTTCTTCCAATTCTGGGATCGAAGCATATGCACAGAAATGCAAAGCTTCGCATATACAAATCCATCATACGACCTGTGCTATGCTATAGCTGGGAAACCTGGACCGTATCTCAAGCCTATATAAAAATGCGAAGCACATTTGTATGAAAGGTCCTTCGACAAATTTCCGGAGCATTTTGGATGGCGCACCCGGTTCAACCATGAGGTGCGATGCGCTAGATGTTTCGAGAGAATCGTTAAACTATAATGACTTCAGTAGGCAGGACATGTACAACAAATAGACGATAACCGTTTGCCTAAACAAATGTTGAAAGGACGCATCAGCGGAGGTAGGCTGTGAGGAAGACCGAGAGGGAAGACCCGGTGTAATCAGACACCGAACAACTGCTAGGCTACCAGCCTCCAGTACAATTATCCAGACGGTCAAGACTCGACGTCAGCTGATAGCGTCACGAAAAAGATGAAGTCCCGAATCACTGAATTTCGAAGTAAGTTCAGGTTGAACTATCCTTTTTTATTAGTGTCTGAAAAAAATAACCCAAGCTTTTCTGTGTCCCAATCAAATCTGTTCAAAACAAAAATGCAATATTTTTTCTGATTGATTTGCAAACGGCTTACATGGAATTCCAGCATCTAGCTCTAATGTGAAAAACAATATTTCCGGAAACCAAAAAAGTGAAATTTGCAAATGGTCCTTGTGCTGAATGGACAAGCTCAAATGAAAGTGAACAAGCAGAGGTAAATAAAAGTTGGCAAATGAAATACTTCGTTCCGTACGGGTATGTATAAAGTGGAAACGGACATACGTACGGTCATAACAACTAGAGTGGAACAAAACTCTTCACGGAAAATCGTTTAGTTCGTTTCAAAGTAGTCGTTAAAAGTGAATAAAGGAAATGCCAGACAGATGGGGCTGTTTCATCGCATAACACGCACTACAAAGTACACAGCCGTACAATTTGATTACTTTCTCTGTTCGATGTGATTTTGTTCGTTTGCTCGTAAATTTGAATAGACTTCATTCGTCTACGAGAAAATAGTTATTTTTCCAGCGAAACATTTTTGGGATTCGAGCTTCCTGGAAATTGAACGATTAGACAACGGTTGAAAATGGCAATGTGCAAACTGAGCCGATCAGAAGCCGATGGGACTACATTCATTTTTCAGATATTTCAATATTATTCCTTTTCGGTTCCAGTTATATTTTATAAATAATGTTCTATCTATTTTATCTATGGATTCACTCATTTCAATCTGGAGGAGAGAATATAAAGCACGTGGAAAACTTTCGTTAAACTACTCAAATATAGATACATTTGCAAATCCCGAAACTTTAGATTAGATTAGATTAGATTAGATTAGATAGAAATGACCCTAGATGCTAGTAGTTGGTCTATAAGCCTACAAAGTGACACATCTACATTCAGACTGATGAGAGAATTATTGTAGTTATAGCCGCAGGTGCGCCCTCGATGTCCAGGAAGGCAACCTAGGTAAATTCTCTCGAGTGACATCTCAATATAACTTATCAGAGAGTGTAAAGCCGTGTCCACCAAGCTTCCCTTCCAGTAGGCATGCTGTGATGAAGACACAAGTCGTGTTGGAATAGTAGCATGCAGGTGTACATCAATCAAGCGCTCCAAAACCTATTCCAGGGTGGAAGATAGGCTAATTGGTCTGAGGACATTCGGACGCGCCTGTGAGCTTTTTCCCGCCTTAGGGATAAAAACAACCTCGGTCACTGACCATTCACTAGGAATGTATAGGTACACCAATTCTACACAGGCCCTTAGGATGGTCTCCAACCATGAGTAAACAATATCCGACACGTGCTGCAAATCTGCCGGGATGATACCATCAGGTCCAGCTGACTTGAATGACTCGAAGCTAGATATAGCCCACCGAATTTTTCCTCTGAGAGAATAGATTCAATGTCGCAAGGAACAACCAGTCCCTCGCCCACAGGAGAGCGGGGCTTTGCTGCTGTCGGGCTGCATGGGAAACGCGTGTCAAGCAGCAGCGTAATAGTATCCTTACATGAAGTCGTCCAGGACCCGTCTTGTTTCAGTAGAAAGTTGGGTATGGATGGGTCAGTAGACAGAATCCTACGAAGTCTCGAGGCATCTCACGAGCCCTCGATGCGCTCGCAAAAATTACACTATGAGCGACGTTTCGCCTGCCTGAGTTCTCTCTTAAAAACTCTCTAATGTCCCTTATAAGAAAACCAGTCCAGCTCCGGATCAGTGGACCTAGCCTTGTTGAAAGACCCCCTGCACACAGCTCTAAGCTCAGAGATTTGTGCATTCCACCAGACTGGTTTTCTCTTACCTCGTTGCCTGCTGATAGGGCACGATCTAGACACAGAAAAATCAAAGGTCCGCGTTAGGGCCTTCACCATATCATCCAACTCCTCCCTACTAGATGGCCGACCAGGCATAGGGGGTAGCTGTTCCAAGAATGCCTCCCGAAAGATAGACCAGTTAGTCCTTCTACGATTATGGAAGTTTGAATTTTTTTACAGACCGCTCAGCAAGGCTGAATTGCAGATAGCGGTGCGGTATGAGCAGTTACATTGATCCCAATAAAATTTTCCTCTTTTTGGGGAAGCATAATCTAATTGAGTTGCTTGTGTGGGCTATCGCAAGAAAAATTTTTATGTGTTAGTAGTTTCGGGTAGCGATTTCTTGCAGGATTGTTTGTTTATTTTTAAGCAGTCCTTGTACGGCTGACAAAACTTATGCTTGTAGTAAATATCCCTCCCTGGTCAACTTTCGAAGGTTGATCAGTTTCTCGTTCCACACCTCGGGAAGAGTTTTGCTGCTATATTTAGCGAGGCATGAGATTTTATTCCCCAAGTCAATAGCTTTTTCAAACTTTTCTCACAGTTCACTGTTTTACCATTATAATGCAATTCTGACACCTTTAATTTTCGTATCTCCAATTTGCATTCGTAGCCATATGCATGCACATCTATTTGTTCCTCTTGCAGATCGAAAATAAATGCAAATTGGATCAAATAAATTCATCTCTCTCCGTCTCTCCCTTGCTATCGAACTATGAAAAATAGATTTTTCCAACATGAAAATTTCACTAAACTGGGCAGTTGGTTCCCGATAGTTCCAACTATCAACGACTCGTATCGTGCCATTTTACCGGCATACTCCTTCAAATTAACTATTCATGACCGACAATAGGAGATGGAGAATCAGAAACGCTGGCAAACTTTCCCAGCTCACCAACGAAGATATTCGTGTATCTGGAAAAGATTCAAAAGATTTTATCGGTAGAATAGTTTTTGGGTAATTGCATGCAAACGAAAGTTTAAGTATAATTTGAGAAGTGTTTTTGAATTGCGAGTTTCAGGGAGAAAATTGAAATGAATGGAATATTCAGGAATGAATTGTGTGACCTGGATGTATTAAGTGTATTGAAAATGCCAACAGATATATTTGACAAAATTGACCAAATAAAACTTCTGAATCGTTTTTCTGGATAGACTACGATTTCGGAACGAATACATGCACCGACCTCTCAGTCTCTTAGTAAGGGACGGCCATAGCCATAGGCGCCGACTGTAGGGGACATAACACATTTGCCCCCTCAATCCAAATATTGGAAATTCGAAACCAACCAAGTTAATGCTGAGAGACGGTAAAGACGTAGAATACGAGACGTAGAATAGAACAGGTGACAGAATTCCGCTATGAAAATCAGCTGATTACTACGTTATCATATTTTAAGCTTTGCCTACGCTTTGGTTTAATTTAGTGTCCCGGATAGCTAACTGGCGGTTTAACCAGACATTGTGAAAATGGCCCATAGAGAAGGAAAGATTTTGCAGGCATTTAGAATGGCCCATGAGGATTGTACTATTGAATCTTTTGGTGCAACACGGCTCATAAGAAGTTTATTTTATTTTATCTTAATCGGGTTTGACGAGTTTTTCATATTTCAAACTCTTTTTAAGCTTCCAGGTTGAATTCTTCTTACAGTGTCCTGACAGCTTGAATTTCAACAAACAAATTTAAAACTTGCATGAAATGATTGTTTTAAATTTTAATTAAATGAAACCGTTCTGCTCGGTACAGTCTTTCTGTTACACAGAAAGAGTGAAACAAAAAAGGGGATATCGGTGGCTACAAAAATGTTGTTAGCACTCACGTACACTGTAATTACAGCAAAATGGCCGGCCAAGCAACGAAAAACCTCAAAAACGAAGGTTGGAGGGTTACTCTGCTCGCCTCCACAAAATTTCGAATGAAATTATGAAATCCATCAGCCAAACAGACGGTGATAAGGCGGAAATAATTACGACAGGCTCTAATGAATTATGACAGAGATAATATGGGAATTCATTAAACGCTCGTCAATGTAGGTGTTCGTATTATCTCGGAATAAATAGCAATTATTGCTCTAGTGATGTTATTAATGAAGTTGAATTTCATATGTCAGTCGAATGTCAGTCTGGTTATTTCATTAAGAAGTTGTCTTTTTGAAAGACACTTGAGTAAATCTTAATGAAATCAGCCACTCACTAAGGATATTTTCTAGAAAATTGAATGAAGACATGCGACAAAGGTGGCGTGAGATAAATTGCGTGTTGGAGTATCTGATGGTGATTAAGTTTCATGCAATGAGTCGATGAATTAGTAAGTCCATGCTAAAAGTGTGGACTCGAGTTCAGTAAGTAAGGTATATTTCCTGTGCTTTGTGCTACTATTTTTTGGACAGTGGCTTAACCTAGGTTGCGCTAAAGAAAGTGCATATTGTTTAATTAGCAAATTCATACAATGAGCTTGTGAGACGCTCACGGACGCATCGACTCACTGCTCGATGGGCTGAAAAGGTGCATTTCATACAACCAGTTACTCCCCGACTTACCAACTCGAAATATTAAGTTCAATTTCTATGCTACAATGTGGTGCAGGATTGCAACACGTAATTACATCAATTTATTTTCGTCGTAATTTTATTAACACACACATTTTCTTTTATTAACCCCCACAAAAATAAGTCCGGAGCTATTATTATTTTTATTATTAATTGTCGAATGTCCACAGTTTAGAGTCAACCACTGATCTGTTTCCCGAATACAGACGGCTGTACGTGCAGCCATCTGCTCGCCAAAAATATCTAGTGGGAGCAAGTTGAGAGTTATATGCATGGCATCGGAGGTAGTAGTTATGAGAGCCTTGCCGATTGCCGCAGCTTCTACAGAAGTCATTGTAGGGTAAGCGAAGTCTCCTTGCGTGCTCCCCAATGGGACAGTGCCCAGTGATAATATTCACCACCACACCAATGTGCTTCCTATTCAGTGATAATATTGCAGCAGAATGGCCGGGGTCCGCTGTGGGCCATAACCTCTTCATAGTTTGCCACGCACCGTCCTCAATCCAGCTAGCGCTCGCTTTATGTTTCGCGTTAGAGTTGATAATTTGCTTGCAGATTGTGAAAGGCACTCCGATGTCCCAGCGACCATCCTCAATTGCTCCAGTCGTCCCAGCCCGAGCAAGCTCATCGGCCATACAATTTCCAGCATAAGCGCTGTGACGTGGAATCCAGCACAATGTGATTTCAAAGTAACGTCCCATCTCATCAAGAAGCGATCGACAGTTTGTAACCGTCCGCAATGTCGACAGAGCCGATTCAAGCGATCGAATTGTAGCCTGACTGTCAGTGTAAATAATGAGTTTCCTACCAATTGTGACATTACTTCCTAGCCAGGCGAGCGCTTCTGAAATCGCCACAATCTCTGCCTTGCCTGCAGCACGCTGCAATGATCGTGTATGCGGAAAGATAAACTAATCTTCAACGTCTCCGAAAAGATACCGGATCCCACTCCAGCATCCGTTTTGGATCCGTCCGTATATAAAACGACGGAGTCTGGGTGAGTGATTACCCCAGCTTCCCACATGTCCCTTGAAGGAATCTGGCTCACAAAATTCTTGGCAAAAATATACTTAGGAGAGATATAATCCGTATATGCAGGGAAGTCAAGATTATTCAGAATAGTAGAGTGGCCAGAGCTTAGCGCACGCCACTGACCTGTCTCGCGAAGTCGCAATGCTATGATCGCTGCTTGCTGTTCAGCAAAAATATCGAGCGGTAAAAGATTTAGAAGCACATCCAGGCCAGCTGATGGAGTGAATCTGATAGCCCCGGTTGCGGCAATCGTCGCCAGTCTTTGCACCTTACCCAAGAGAGTCCTGTGGGAACCCATTCTAAGCGCCGTCCACCAGACAAGAATGCCATGCAAAAGAGTGGGCCGAAGAACTGATGTATACAGCCAGCTAGATGAGGTTAAGTTGTAGGGCATAAAAAAAACTTTCTAGTCAACTACACCGGTGAAAAGTCAAATGTTATGATAGTCCTGTTGTATTTTTTCCAACCTTTCTTGATTTTGTTTACAAAATCGTAAGTATATCTGGAAGAATATATATAGTCTTACCCATTAACTTGATATCAAATGTTAAATTAAATTGCGAAACGCTAATCCGATGGGGTAGAATTGAAGAAGTTTTGGGTGACCTATAGAAGCCATGCAAAAATAAAGGCTATACTCAACTTTCTTCATCTAACTCAAATACATACTAAGGGTATTACAATCTTTCCCGAAAATCGTAACTTCACTGTAACAGATGAATAGATCTGATAAAGTTTAATCACAACGCTTTTCCCTTCACTGACAGAATCAATTAAACCGAGACTTGCTCCAGAAAATAAATCGCTCCCGCATTTTTCGTTCAACTCTTTTAATTAACCTCACACCAAATGACCATTCGTAATTTACGGTCAAATGTCTAACTCCCATAATTAACACTTTCATTAGGATTCGCGGTATTAATTCAATCCACTGATCTCCCGGAACTCCTAAACAATTTACGTTAAATTCATGAAATTCCCAACAAGAAAAAGAAGTAAAAAGAAAGATAGAAAAAAAAGAAAAAGCGCCACCCCCAAAGGTCGTTAACAGTGGAATTTTTCAAATTTAGTCACGCCCGACGACTATATTTATCAATGCCTCGAAGCGAAATTGGACCATGACTGCCAAAGCCATGAGCGAAATTTCGTTGGTAATTAGGATAGAAGGACCGTGAAGTCATGCCGGATTGCTGAATGGGTGAACTATGGCTGACCGACAATGGACGGGACGTATGAATGAGCCAACCGCAGCAATCCGATTCACATGAAGAACTTGACAGCTCCAAAAATTTATCGTGATTCTCATAATTCTTAATTAAGGCCACTCGGAAGAAGGATCGGGATGTTGGTAGATTCGAATGCGGATTCGGTTCGTTACCCATTTTCACTTGGGACCTTGATTGCATTTTTCCATGACTGCATTTCGATTCTTTTTGCACGGTGTATTACGAAGGGATACTACCTTTTCGAGAGGGATTAATGTTGCTTCTTTGAAGAGTTACTTCTTTGGCCCCGCATTAAGTATCCTAAATTTTATAATATCAAATAATCTAATCATTAATCTGAAAACAATTTTATTTTTAAAACACTTTCTGCAATATATTCAATTCTATTCATAGCATTAAAAGTATTTGAAACCACTGTCGTTTCGGTGTAGACGATTATTCGAATAGGTTTTAGCGAAAGCCAACAAGCGAAAGCCCAACGTGTTCGTTGTCATATATTTCGGGCTTATGTTGTCACAACTTTTCCGGTTTTTTGTTAAGTGTTCTGTTTCCACACAGAATGTTACCCTATTCCTCATATGTGAAAGGGTAGATTTGAACGAAGCAAAAAAATAAAATAAAAAATGGAACAAAACGGAATTTATTCCTTTCATTCATATGTTTGGTTTATATCGTTGAGTAGGATTAGGTTTAGGTGAACAAGGAAAGTTCAGGGATTACATTGAAATAAACGTTGCCTGACTTTTTATAGAAATTCCGGTAATTTCGGAAAATTTTTCTCAGGATTGTGTTTAAAAATTTCGACATTACGAATTTACATAATTACTCAAGAAACAGGGAGTTTTTCACTGCAAAAGGTGCGGTAGTTTTGAATTTTTGATATGTTGGATAAGTCGGTGGGGTTCTCCCTGTGCTCCATCCCCCATTTGAAGAAAATTGACATTTTTAGCAGATTTTTGCCTTTAACGACCCTTTCAGATGTGGATCATTTAAACGAGCGCTGATCAAAAAAATAATCGCCGAATATACATTTATTGATTAAGGCGTCGATTCAATGATTGATTCTTCTTGCAAAGAAGAGAGGGGCCGACGACGTCTTCTTCCTTGTCGTCGAGAACCAATTTTGGTCAGTGATTGGCCCGCACACATCTTGCATAAAATAGAACAGTTTAGACTCGCTTTCCTGCAGCCGCAGGCTTCCATGCATCCTGCGGCACATTTGCAGAACCGTAGTTCTTAAAATTTTTAGAGGAGCACCATTCCTTTCGGTAGTGATGGGCTCTAGATATCTGCTTCCTCTTTTCCAATTGAATTGAAATTGAATTGAATGAATTGAAAATGTCAGTTCCCTAAGAATTACGAATAAAATACTCGGCTGCAAGACCAAGAATGGACAGTATTGACTCGGAAAATGCTTTCTTATGTACAGAAATCAAGACGTTTTCGAATTCGTGTTTCCATGTTTCCAACCCATTGGTATGCACACGTTATGCACTTTCATATTAGATAAAACACGCACGTGTGTGCACATTTGAAATGTGTGTCCTTTCTCAAAAAATGGAAAATTACATTTAATGGACAATATCTGTTATTGAATGGTACTTGGATTTGAATTATTTTTTTTTCTGTACATTAGAAGATTTATGTCTACCAAAATTCGCTTCAACAAAGAAAAAATCATTTAAAAAAAAGATACAAAGTATCTACACTGCATGCAGATACATCGGAACATGGATATGTCTATGACTACAGACTGCGTGGAACCTGTTGTGCTGAAGATATCGACGTAAGTTTTGTAAAGATCCCAGTATAGTTATACTGGATGAAATCATTCGAATAAACACGTCCCACGCTTTCGGTAGGCATAAGACATATCCATGTACCCATGTATCTGGTGGCAGTGTAGATACTCGTCATAAATTCTGCTTTGCTTTGTCCTGTCCGCTTGGGCTCCTTTCTCTCGCGGGATCGTTTCGTTTTCGTTTGCATCGCGTGTGTGCAATATTCACCTCCTCTCGTGCACCCTGTTCCATCTACCTGTTCCATCTACCCGTTCGGTATAGTTTGCAGACTGCAGCCTATCGACATTTCTCTGAGTACGTTTCTGCTAATCGCAATCACGCTTCCCACCATCTTTTCCCAATCGGACGTGTATTGTGTTTGTGTATCTATTGCAAAATCGCTCCCACACTATCCGTCTCATCCCGCCCCTTTACTCGTAATCAACAGTCCGGGTCCGGCACACACAATTTCTCAAGGAACGCGTGCGACTCTATGCGATTGTGTCCGGTAAACAGAAAGGGAAACTAACAAAAGTAAACAAGACATTCCAACACACGCACAAAGAGAATGCACAAGAAAAATTTTGGAATTTTTGCAGAAGGGGAGGGGGGGCATTTGATCTTCTGCAGACCTCTGAATGTACATCATGTCACGATGATCTGCCCGGAACTATAACATCCTGCGACGAATATTTTTCTATTTCGGGGCTTGGGAGATTTTAACTCGCGCAGTACGAATCCGCCATTTTATTTATGATACGTTTATTGCATGTGTGGTGGGGGCCCACATTGTGGGCCAGTCAGACCTCAAATCGCCGCCATTGCAAATGCACAACCATTTGGATAGAATGAACTTCATCCGCGATGGCTCTCGCTCTCTATCTTTGGGGGGCGGGAACTATGTAATGTACACACTCTCAAATTGCATCTGCGCATGTCCAAATGTTAGTCGAACTGACTAATTGCTACTTTTTGTGGGACCCTATTGATTCAGATATGTAGTACAACGCGCGCTATTTTATTTGTTTGGATTCCAGTCATTTTGAACATTTTCGAATTTTTGCGGAAGGGGGGCATTTGGTCTTCTGCAGACCTTTGAATGTACATCATACCATATAACATCCTGCGACGAATATTTCTTTATATTTAACTTTTTTTTCTCTCTCTTCTTATTTTAACTCGCCTAGTATAAATCCGCCATTTTGTTCTATTTGTTTATTGCACGTGTGGTGGGGGCCCACATTGTGGACCAGTCAGACCTCAAATCGCCGCCATTGCAAATGCACAAACGCAGTCGCTGGATCACCCGATTTGGCTCGAATCAACTTCATCCGCTCTCGCTCATCTTCGGGGGGCGGGAACTATGTACACTCTCTCAAATTGCGTCTGCGCATGTCCAAATGTTAGTCGAACTGACTACTTGCTACCTTTTCTGGGACCCTAGTGATTCAGATAGTACAACACGGGCTATTTTATTAAATGATGAATGGGAATTGGCGGAAATTGAAGGTCATTGAAAGTTCGCTCGTTCACCCGTACACTATGTTATTTCTTGCCGTCCACAACGTCAACCTTTATCGCTATCAAATCAATATCCCAACATGTACACACAGGATCCCCGCAAGCGCACCGCCCGCGCGGATCTACAAGCAACAGCCATGCACAATGACCACTTCACTCAAACGACATGCACAACCAGAAAAGAAAAATTTTCAAGGGGCTTGTTTCCTCTTCTGACCCCCGAGTAGAAAAACAGACATTTCGTGTGACGGACAGATTTTTAGGATGACCCCCAGCTATAAGACATATCCATGTCAAAAAAAAAAAATGAAAAAATATACGTCAATAAAGTCTCATTCGACACCTCATCCCAAGTCCTTTTTCTAACCCAGAAACTACTACTCATTTGCTCTAACCTCTTGTGCGGCATAGCGCGTCAATTGTTCCATGTGGCCCAGTTGACGTTTCGTTGGCTTATAACCTTCATAGGACCGAAATCAAAAAGTTACGTTAAAGACCAAGTGGGGTGTACATAAATGCACCCCAACTTTTTTGTATTATTTAAAGGACAACAAATGTTTTGGAAACAAATTGGCTTGGCGGTGAGATCAATGACAAAAAATCGCACACAATTTTTACAAGTGGCAAACTGGAGGCCTCAGTCTACATGAAAAATATAACGACAACGGCCAGCGACTTATCGAATTCGCCTGCAGTAGGAATCTAGTCGTAAGCTCTACATGTCTCCCACATCAACGCAAGCAGATCAGGAAATCTCCAGACGCACATACCGTCAACTAAATTGACCACGTCCTCATTTGCAAAAGATGGGCGTCTAGTGTGATAGATGTACGTCCTCCCTGGACGCTGGCTAACGGATGACTTGACTTAATTTAAGGTCGATACAGACACATCAGTCACGTCACAGTTCAGTCAACTACCGAATCATAACCGTCGCCGTCAAGTTACAGTCAAAATAGCGGCTGTATTCACATATAGCTGTCAGGGTATTCAGACCGTAGTCAGTCATTTTTTGTGTGTGCTCCCGAGTGTACCTAGATTTATCTTATGGCGTTTTCGGAGAACGAAGCAAATTGGAAATGAAATAAAAATAGATGGTAAGCATCTATTTTTATTTCATTTCCAATTTGCTTCCATATCCTGTTTTATATGCTATATCCATATATTTATTATGCGATAAATCGTACAGAACGGGGTAATTTCGAAACGACTCGATTAATTTTTCGTCGTCGCCCACGTTCACTTTCTAAACTGACGTCCGTCAAACACAAAAAATATCGTTGGGAAGAAAAGTGAAGTTGACTGTTCGGTGACGGAAGCGCGACTGACGGTTCCGATTCGTGACTGCGCCAGCTCAATGTAGACAGCGCCACTTGACTTTCAAGAAACGATATTTTTTGTGACTGATACCGGACGGTTCTGACGGAACTGTGACTTGACGTGACTGATGTGTCTGAATCGACCTTTAATCGGAGCTGCCTACAATCAACCGATCGGGAGTTCAATGTAATTTGTAGGAGACGTAGCATTCCTAATGCAAATATTTGATAAAAAGTGAATGTCACTGGCTTCATTCTGTCAAGAGTTATTGATCGCTAAGAAACTCACGAAGGACATACATAATGTCAATCCTCCTTGACACTTTTGATGTAGTTATGCGAAAAAAGCTTAGAAATTATCAATCCAATATTGAAGATAAAATTCAACTTATTTTTTACATTGAACAAAAAACTGTTACAAAAAGGAATTCAGATTCGGAAACAAACCAAATTTGCGAATTATTATATTATTTAAATTAGGCGATACGCATTGTACACCTTCAAACGGATGCCAATTATTCGTAAAAACGAATTGTGCACGCCAAGCGCCCGCAAACCTTTTCAATTGTATTCAGTTTCAACAAGCGTTTTCGCAATATACAATTGTATTGCAGACAAATGGTGAAATGGTTATTGTTAAAATATCCTTCCATTCGTGGACTTCGTGAAACTACCTGAATCGCGTATACCTGTCGTTGTCACGGCTTCGTGTCCACCTAATTTCAAATGAAACAGAAAAGCGTAAGAAATGAGCCGTCAGCTCCTCGATTTGCAATTATTTGTGTGAAACTAATTAAGTCCGATGGAATCGATTACGAAACGTGTCTTCCTGGAATTATCTCCGATCAGGATGGGGTTGCGTTTTCATTTGTAACAATTATTGGGAAAATGTTGAAATCGAAAACAGATGCCATGCCAGTTCAAAGGAGAGAAAGGAATTAGCCTCTTCGCCGCAAAAAAGAAAATAGAGTTAAAACGGTATGAGTGGAAAACGGAGGAGGCCCTTGAGAAAATAATGGTTGCTGGAAAGTTCAGCAAACGAGTTTGCTAAAGCCGGGAAATTAATGAGATTTTTACTTATGAGGATTATAAACAATTCTCTTCAATCAATTAATTCCAATTAGTGTTTTCAGGAAAGTGATAGCCCGAAATAAAATGGCATAGAATGAAAATTCTACCTATTTTTTTATATTATTTTGAGTTTTCCAAATGTTCAGTACCATGGCCATTTGTAATACAAAAGTATCATAAAGCACCATGTCAAAGTTTCAACGATGCGAATCACGACTTTGTCGAGCCGTTACTGTATCAAAAATTAATTCGGATCAGAGAGTTGGGAATTGGTAGCATAGGTTTCAGCTAACCCAAGGGATGGTCCTAGATTTTGAGCCAAAGCGATGAGTGAGAAGCTGAACCAGCTCTAGCTCGCATTATTAAAGTGTCCAGAGTAGCAGAGACACAAACCATTTGCAGCCTTTACATTTACTCTGACAATGCGTGCGAGATTAGCCGACACGGTTCATTTGCTAATTTTCGAACATGGAGAGAAGTCCAACCTTCAAAAAGCGGAGCATCATTAATATCAATTGAAATAAATATTTAAGGCACACCAATCGATATTTCCTTCGCTTTTCAATTCTCATTTACGAGTATAGTGCGAAGTATTTTCCAAAGCGCACCATTGATATTTTTTACTAAGAGAAAAATAAACCTTTAAATGCAGTCTCAATGAATCGCAAAACACACTTTCTATGTCCTTGCAGTCGTCTGAATATTTCCGTTTTGTTTCTTTCCCATGTGTTGCCTAGTGTAAGATTAATTTGGCGCGCCGTTCCTGCCAACATGGTAGAAAACTGCCGAAGTGAATGCATTCCTAACCACAAAGTAAATGCAAAATTCCGGATACCATGAGTGAAGAACGTATGCATATGGCATGGAATGTCTGCCTTGTCCTCGTTCTCATAGTTTTTTCTGCATTTTGTTTCTTGCTTCAGAAATACCTGCGCCACCTTGCACTAGTTGCAGGTGCAGACGGAACATTGGACGGTCGATTCAAAGAAAATGAAAAAAAAAACCAACCATTTTAATTAAGCCACACTTGAATGGATTAAATCCTGGCGTGAGTTGTTAAAAGAATGGTTCGTCTTATTTGCCCTTCTGGCAAGGATGGAAGGAATGGCTGTGAAAGTGCTGAAATTGTTGTTTTTTTTCCTTCCGTTGATTGTAGATTAATGCCATGTCTGTTAGATTTTTTAATTTAAGTGAAGTATTTGCTTCATACTTCTCTGAAAATGAACTCTATACCCAAGAGGACCTTTGACCCGTTGAAAATGATTAGATTCTTACCAAATGTCAATGAAAAAACATAAACCCAACAAATGTTGACAGCAATATTGCCCTTAGGATATTCTACATAGTTTCATCTGCATACAAATCGAAGAGAAATGAGGATACTTTAGTATGTTAGTTTGGAGAGAACTAGTGTTAATAGGCGGATCAACCCTCAAAAATGTTTCATTGGAAATCATTTTAAGCGATTCATTTCGAATGACTCCAGCAAAATGAGCGAAAAAGGATCAGCTGTGTTGTCGTTACAAATGATCGTACCATAGCCCTTCGTGTTGCCTAAGTCCCCTTTGGCTTTACGCTTTAGCAAATATGTATATGTGCAAGCACATCATTAGCACCTAGCTCAATGAGAATATCGAAACCAGCATGCACTGAGATTAAATCATGAAAGTACCACCCTATATTCACTGACAGCGAGCAACAACCTGGAACAGAAAGAACGATCATCAAGCGGTTCACGATTGGTTTGAAAATAGAGATGGGAATCGGTGCAGGCATTGTGGATCCAAGTTATCGAGCTATGGTATCTGTTACTGTCTTCTGTGCACATCTCCACCTCATGGAGCTGTGTGGGAAAATTTATCTGGCAGCTGGTTTTCATACTACTTAACTACTTTGCCCTAGTGGGGCATAACGCATCAACCACTCCTGCGCGCGATTGTATTGTGTTCTGGGCAATCGGGCGCAACTCCCCATATGACTTACCAAGCGTCATACACTCTTTTGTCACAGATCGACGTCATGTGATTTAAGGACCTCCTCTTGGTCAGCCTTGGTTGGAAGTGGAGTTATATTTCATGGCATGGAAAGCAATGCAGTTATCATCCTTCCGTAATGTGTGACCTATCCACTGCCATTTTCGTCTGCGTTTCAATTCACCGATTGGCACCCTGACTTAGCTCTTCATTTGAAATTATTTCGGGCCAGAAAATTCTTAGAATTTGAAAAAACCAGGAAAACTTTCTAATAGCTCTTAGGCGGCTATTACACTATAAAGTTTGCTTTGAAGCACGATATTTTAAAAGAGCTTTTATGAATGATATTAGCCGCCTAAGGGGGAAGGAGTGCAAGCTTGTAAGAAAAGTACTTGAAACAAGCAACATTCATGTCGCAAATCTTTTCTCAGGCGGCTATTACACTATAAAAGTCCTTTGAAAATGTCTTTTATAAAAGATATTTGTAAAAGAACTTTTATAGTGTAATAGCCGCCTTACGGAAACTTTCCATGCATTACTCCCATACAAAAGCACAAACAGTACCAGAGAGCAAAACAGGCCCAGCTTGGTCTTGATGTTGAGATAACTGCTCTGCCACTTTTCGACAGCAGCCTGATTGACACGACGAGCGACTCCTGCTCCGTACCACCATTTTCGGCAACAATGCTACCCAGGCAGACGAAGTTGTCCACCTTCTCCACAGGCTGCCCATTAATATTGTATGCAATAGGTGTAGGATTTCTTCTTCGCAGGCAGGCTAAGAATCTTGGTCTTGTTGGTATTAATTTTTAGCCAGAATTTGTTTGCCTCCCTCTCAAGATCAACCGCCATTGCGGACAGATCCATGAATTTGTGGGAGAGTAAACATATGTCATCGGCATAGTCATGACAACATCTTGGCTGTGATGTAGTATGAAAATAAAGAACTGACACAACAGTCCGATTTTAGACCAAGGCCTCGAGATAAGTTAACGTCATCTCATTAACTAAATTTTGACGGTGCGTTCTGTGCAGAGGTGTGATCAGTGATACGCTCAATCGAGTTATTTACGCCAAATGACTACCCATTTACCAGCTGAGTGGGCTAATAGTTCAGTGTGTAAGTCCAATTTTTCATCGAAGCCTACTGCATTCAGTAGGATTCGATCCGGAGTCCAGTGCGTAGAAGGCGAGCGTGCTAAGAGTTGCGTCATCTGGACCGCAAAAATGTGATATGTAACTTGTTTTTTTTCTGCGTACTATCCAATTATGATTGTATTCAGTCTGGAAAAATAGTAACTTAAAATATGGTTTAAACGCGATCACAACAAACCCCCAAACCCAGCTCGCCACAGCGCGATTCTCTGCATTTTCTACCGCACGTCACTGGTTTTTTTTATCATTACATCGGAACTACATAATTAAGCGAGTCGACGAAACTCTTTCACGAAAAACTTGATTATCGAATGAGTTCTCTCTCTCTTTCAATTGCCCTAACCCCTTGCGGGGCATAATGCGTCAACTGTGGCCCAGGTCACGTTTCTCGGCATAAACTGGTTTCGGAGAATACAGTTGCCAGCATGAACCTCCTGCGCATCCATGGTCACAAACGGCGTCGTGGACGGGATTCGAACCCGAAACGCCGGTAGTCAAACATGGGACTGACGCCTGAACACACTGCGCTATCGGTCGACGCAATCGAATCAGTTGGCTGAGAAAAACTAGTAAATACTCGTCTGCGACGTAGATTATTTTTCTAGGGTCCGCCATTTCAATGGACGCATGTCTCTGGACCACCTAATGTTGGGTAAGTGTGGACATATCGTTAGTGTGCTCTTAGGCCGGCCGCATCTTGGACGTAGGCGGGGCAGCACAGCGCAGCGCAGCGCGTACATGGCATTGTTGTTGTAATAATTGTCAAAATCTGATTTTACAACAACAATGGCATGTGCGCGCTGCGCTGCCCTGCCTACGTTCAAGATGCGGCCGGCCTTAATGTAACAGAGTCGTGCCCCCCAATCCCGATCTATTGATTCGCCTCTGAGAAGTGTATGTATGTCGGGCAATTTTTTTTTTAATTAATAGAGAGAAAGGTTTAAAGGTGTGTGTGTGAAATTCTTCATATGTAAGGTTTGCAACGGACGGCATTCTTTTGATAAACTTTTTCACACTATTACCTACAGCGGCTTCAAATGGTCCGTCGTAGTGGCTAGCTCTTGGAGGGTTGAGTAACCATTCGATATTCCTTTGAGCCAGGCCTTCTTCACAATTGACTTATTATTATGAAATGCCTTTTTATACCCTAGACTTTTAGTATAGGGTATATTGTTTTTGTCACGACGGAAATATGTAACACCTTAAAGGAGGCTCCGGAGGTATAGCAATGTATATATATAAATGATCAGGGTCACCTCCTGATTCGATTAAGCCATGTCTGTCTGTCTGTCTGTCTGTCTGTCCGTCTGTCCGTCTGTCCGTCTGTCCGTCTGTCTGTCCGTTCGCACGATAACTTCCGATAGAATGAAGCTAGAGCCTTGAAATTTTGACTAGATGTTGGAAGTATGATTTAGTTGGTTGGTATTGAAAATGGGCATGATCAGGCCAGGAGAACGCCTACCTCCCCTACATATGTAAAATAATTAAATGTATTTATAACTCCCGATTAAATAAACATGAAAACCTCTAGCTTTGGTAGATTGCTCGTGATGGTAATCTTATACTTCCCTCGAAAAATAAAATCGATCAGTTGAAAACTAACGGTAATTTTCTTACAAAGAGCCCCGTACTACCCTACTTTTCGGGTTTTTTGTCCATAACTCTTGAACCAATTGACGTAGACATCTGATTTTTGGCATGTAACTCTGGGGTGAGAAGCTGCTTAGGTTTTGGGAAGTTGGGCATAATCAGATCAAAGGAACGCCTACCTCCCCTACAAAATTCAAAAAATTAAATATTATTTTAATTACGATAACTTTCGATAGAATGACACTAGCAAGTTGAAAATTTGGTAGAATGTTGGCAGTAAGGTTTTATTAGTTAGCACTGAAAATAGGCAAGATCCGACCCAAGGAACCCCTACCTCCCCTTCAAATGAAACTTCGAATAAGCGATTACTTTTGATACAATGAAGCCAGCAGCTTGAAATTTTTGTCAAATGTTTGAAGTGAGATTGAGTTAGTTGGCCTTAAAGGCGAGTTAGATCCGACCTAAGGAACCCCTACCTCCCCTAGAGATGACACTTAAAACAAGCGATAGCTTACGACAAAATAAAGCTAGCGACTTGAAATTTTGCCCAAATGTTTGTAGTAGGATCCAGTTGGCTAATATTGAAAATGCGTAAAATCCGACCAACGAAACCCCTACTTCCCCTACAAACGAAACTTCAAATAAGCGATATCTGTCGATAGAGTGAGGCTAGAGACTTGAAATTTTGTTTGTATGTTTGTAGGGTGATCTAATTGGTTGGTGGCAATGATGGGTAAGATCCGACCCAAGGAACCCTTACCTCCCCTACAAGTGAGACTTCAAATAAGCAATAACTTTCGATGGAATGAAGCTAGCGACGAAAAATTCAACAAATATTTGTAGAATGGGTTAGTTAATTCATTTTGACAATGGTCAAGATCTCCCTGAATGAGTGCCAACCTCCCCTATAAACTGGCTATATAGGAAACTCACTTTTAATACATGGTCGTTGCCAATTATTACTTTTGGTGCCCCCACTAGGTCTGTACAAGTCTAGGGTATATACGCTTCGGACTCCGGGCCGAAGCGAAGCTTCGGCCTGGTTAATTAAACTATATTTGACCGAGATAGTGACAAAAGCATAAAAAACGAAAAAAGAAAAAAATCCATAACTATTGTTTGAAATATTTTCAAATGGTGCAAATTTTGATTTACTCCTTTTGAAAAGGATTCTACCGACTTCCGAAAAGAAAAAATTCTGGCAGTACTGCCATGCTCTCTGGAGCCCCTTTATACGACTCGCGACGGTGCCTCTAGATCTAGAGAGTAAAGGATTATTTTCAGCAGTTTTGAAAAACACAAGGTTTTTTGTTTTCGCACCTCGCGATGGCTTTTCAAAATACTCCTCGACAATCTTGATTATTGTCAATCTCCACAATTTTTATACGAAGCGAACAATATATCCCGCCATAAACAAACCAGAGCGCCATTATGTTTATGGTGAACGTATTTTCATCCATTCATTGTTCAACTTCAACTGTTATCGTATTTGTTGCCTATAAATTTGTTATAAAAAGAAGAATTCTTAAGAAAAATATGATTGCGACAGCATCTTAATAATAAAAAAACCGCAGTAGCAGCAGTATGGATGGAGCAAAGAACAACAATGACTATAACATTTTATTGTAGTCCTTATTTGTCACGAGTCAGCGTTGGCCATTTGGTCGGAGCAGAAGAGTCGGGAGGAGCAATTGCAGCCCTTTGTTCGACGTCTTCAGCACAACAGCTAAATGCGATATGTTTTTGATGATGCCTCTTCAGCAGGATAAGAAAAAAGAGAAGATAAAACCATATCGAGTTTAAATGGTGTGCAGTGTATATTCTACGAGTATCTGATTGCATGAATATTTGTTGATAATGTCCTGTAGTTTGTGGATTACGTGTATGAGCGCGGGACGTTTTATAGGATACGTTTATGAGAACATCATGAGCGTTATTAGCGCAAATGTTTTTGTATGAAATTGTGTTATATATTTTATGATTATGATCGAGATAATGATTATGATTCTTGTTAGGTATTAGATGTTTTAAAATCACATTTTTATTTTAACGACATGTTACCCCAATCTGTCTTCATTTAATGAACAAACCAATGTTATTGCTGGTAGACTATCAACTTCTCGAAGACTACAGTAGCTAGAATATTGAATTTTGCGTTAAAATGCAGCCCATACTTAACTCCAAAACAGAAATTTCGATTTCCTATAGAAATTGCAAAAAATTTTGAAAATTGCGAGACAAAGTCACCCGTCGATTACAATTTACAAAAATTCTTATAACTCGGAAACAAGAGCAGCTAGAAGATCGGATTTTGCACTTTTTGAAATGGCTATAACTCGAAAAGGAAAGGAAAGGCATAGTATTGAATTTTGGGTTAAAATGCAGATTTTACCTTACCCCAAAATCAGAAATTTTAATTTCCAACCAGAAAATTGACAGAAACCAGGTCTTTTTTGCAGGCAAAGATTCGATTATCAGTCAGATAAGTATCTATTGTTGTTTAATCTGTTGTTGAATTCCAGGTATTTTGTGATCACATTAATTTCAGGTGGTAAAGAAGACGAATCTGGCAAAGGAGTAATGAATCTACGGTGCTCGTCAATTTTAAACGGCTGGCAACGCTACCACCAATTATAAGACCTGTTGCATAATTAGGTGCTAATTAGTTGCTCTATTCCGGAATATTTTCCAGGATTCTAGGTTATATATGGGAAGAACACCACATTGGGACAACATTGTATTATTTCTACTTGCAAATATATAACGCAAATTGAAGGTATAATGAAAGTGATAATTATTGTGTGTGTAATTGGTTGCTCTATTCCGGAATTTATTGCTCTTGCCTATTCGTCGGTATAACGTTTTTATATGATAGGAATCGCATAGTATTGCCTTGTTGACGTTTCAATAGTATAAATTTCGGATAGTGCAGCTGCTAGCGTGCACCTCTTTTGCGAACCATCTTTTTTCCGATGGAACGCTTTTTGAGCTCTATTCGTAATAGTACCCCCAGGTAGTTTTTTATTAAAGCACTGGGGATTGAACCCCTGCTCTCAAGTTGCAGCATCGCAGACTGGCGACCGACACCTCCCGGCTACCGAGCGCGTCAAGATAGGCTTCCTTCTTTGGGCGGGTGGTACATAGCTCAGTGCGCTCAAGCGTCAGTCTCATATCTCAAGCTACGTCGTGGCCATGGATGTTTGCGTTATTTTTCTCCTGTGGTGTCAGGCGTAAAATTAGCCACAAAATTTCCTAAGGACATGTTGGCGGCGGAAGATTTTGTGTCCGGCTGAAAATTTGAGGAAGCGAATAGCTTTTAATACCTAACGCACAAGGTTCCAATTTATTTTTCAGTATTTGCAAGTAAACTGCTGCTGTTAGTTTTGAGCTGAGAAAGCATATTCCTCCACCTTCGTGACTGGGAATAATCCCCACACCATAAACCCTTTCTGATTTTGGAGAGAATTTTCGAAAGCTTCACCACTGAGTGTCTCGAATTTTCTGCAGATTCATCAGTCGCCAACATTTTGCTTAAATGTGGACACGCGAAAGAAGATGGCAATGTTTCAAATCTTCTGAATTCATATCACATGCTCCTGGATCCGCTTCAAACATTCTGGCCAGATTTTTTAACGGGCCTGAAGGCAGTGCCTAAATTCCACAGAGGAAACCGAGGTTGTTGGATGAAAGCTGGATAAAATAGTTGTATCAAACAAGCTATGCTTGAACATTTACTTAAAACTAAATTAATATAAAATACATACGACCCAAAGCAGTAATTACTGAAGTGAAATAAGATCTCACTGACAAACTAGTAAGCCAACTGAACTTACTTATTTGTAGTCGCAAGGGAAATTTATTTTTCCTCAGTTTTATGAGTCGTCATCATATTCCCAGTATCCACTTTCCATAATTGCAAATATACCCACCTGTCATCAGTCAGATGGTTTTTAAAATATGCAATACAAAATTCCATTGGCTTATTGAAGTAATATTTTTAAAATGTGCATCAATATCGGCTGTCAATATTGGCAAAGGAAATCAATTTTATGGTAAAAGTCGGAGGGCGACTTTTTATTTGTTCTTTTCTAGCGGCACATTAAGATATTCATGAGGAAAAGTTACAAATTTCAAGATGCTGTTCTATAAACATTCAGCCAACACATTTACATACAAAAACACATCACATCATGACATGGAGCACAGTTCACGGCGACAAATAGACGCTGTACTTGCAAATTTTATTACCAATATGGGATAGACTTAATCCATCATCTGAAGGACCTTCGACATGTCAATCATCTTATACACTTCGATGAATATTCCTTCTACTCCATTGCCCAGGCAAATGTGTACGTATGCGAGTACGATATTTTCAGCACGTAGTATACGTTCCATAGACGCCAATAACAACAACAACAACAAACAGGCACGACATTAAACGTAAATGAAGGTGGGCATATCCTTGGAGCACTCAGATCTGCATTTCTAAGAAACGAATGTGGGAGCCCTTAAAAATTCTCTCCACTTTTCAGGATAAACACTTTCTCACAAGTCGTATCGGAATTGATGTATTTCGTGACCCTATATATTCATAACAGGGGGGATGTAAGGCAACAGGTGCGTGAAGGCGTCAGTCTCATGTCTGACTACGGCCGTTACGGGTTCAAGTCCCGTCTACGGCGTTCGTGGCCATGGATATTTGGGTTGTCGTTCGCCTGTGGTGCGGAGCGTAATAATAAGCCACAACATCTCCCGACTTGTCGCAGGTAGGCGGCTAAATGGGAGCAGGAGGTGCGTGCTTTCAACGTGCATCGTCCGAAACTGACTTGTGCCAATGAAACATCAGCAAAGCCACATTGAATTGTTGACGCGCTATACCCTCTAGTGGGGCTAGGGTCAAATTAGTCTATCCATACCATACGAGTAGTCGCATATAAGCGAAGGTGAGTCAAGTATTCATTACCAAAATTGGCCCACTGGCGACAGCCAAGTTCAAGTCGCAAGTAAACACACAAGTGGAAGCGAAATTGTGGGAAGAATATGAAGCGTTGTTCTCAAAGGATTCACAGAGCTATTAATAGATATGTGAAATTTATTGAACGTTGGAATTTTGTAATATATGTAATTTCCATTTCGAAATAACTCTAAAATATAAATGATTCTAAATTGCATCAAAGAACTTTTAGTCTGAGTATCATTTGTTAATTAAAACTTGGGATTTATGAGGTTTCTTGTCAAACTACGCATAATTTGGCATTCGTAATATACTAACATCATCGTTAACCTGTAGTTTTGAGTAAATTTTATATATAGGTAGAAAATTTTATAAATTTTTTTTCACCATTCCGGGTGGCTCATCTTTCCGATAAAATGATAATGTGTCACCGAGTATTGAAATGATATTCTTGAAAGAATTTATTGAATCTATTCTCAATTTTTATTAGCGTGTTACAGTAGTTTCACCCGAACAAGGGTCCATTCTCAATTAAAACGACTGAGCGGTCCAGGATCCAGGTCTATTATGGGATCATGTGGCATGTGGGATCAAAGTCGAAAGTGAATTGATTTGATAGAAATTTATGTTTCTTTGTCTCTACCACAATTTTTATTACGAGTATTCTTGGCGCGTTTCGCTCTTTCGAGCATATTCAGAGGAACTTAGCCTACGATTACGACATTGATTTTCTTATAATATTATACTTTAAATTAGCACAAAATATTACCGAATATTTTCTATCTGAACAGTGAAATTGTTACAAAGGTAATTAACAGCAATTGTTGATGATTAATGGCAATACAATTCAAGGTATATGTGAAACAATGTGATTAAGGAAATTTGAATTTTATTAACTCTTGGTTTCATTCTGCACATCAACTCAGTATGCGTCTGTAGTTTAGCACCGGCAAAGCACCGATCAGTTTTTGCAACTCAAAACACGGTCGTTTGAGGTTCTAGCCCCTAGCGGAACAAATACGTTTTATTCTCAAATTCCCCCTATTTTTAATTTCTCCAAGGCAAGGGTTTTGTTTTTCGGTGGAATACCGCTGCATTTTGCGGGACACACTGTCTCAAAAGCCTTGCTCTCATGCTTTCCAAGTTGCGGGTTACCGTTGCGTGCTGGGGAACAGATTGCTACTACCGGCGTTTTCGGGTTGGAATCCCGTCTACGAGGACGTTCGTGGCCATGGATGTGCAGGAGGTGCATGCTGGCAACTGCATTCTCCGAAACCAGTTTATGCCGACGAATCGTCAACTGGGCCACATGGAACAGTTGACGCGCTATGCCCCATACGAGGTTAAGGTAATTGAAAGAGAGAGAGAGAGAGAGAGAGGTCCTGCAGCTCGGAAAACGAGGATGAAAGTAGTCTGCTCTGCAGCACGCACCGGAATTCCGCAACTTGGAAAACAAAGCTTTAGTGGTTTCGTGCGGATAGAAGTACTCATCGGGTCTTGCATCTTTGTTCATTGCCAGAGAGCAAATTTCTCCACTTCGCACCCTCTCTCCTCCTCTTCTAGTGAGTTAATAAGGTGCTTCACACTTTCTGAACTCGAAATAATTTTATCGAAGGCAAGTCTCAAGGAGGTTCAGAAAATCCTTCTTTTCATGTGGGCAAATATTTTCTCGGTTCAGGATTTTTTCAACCAATGCTGGACATTCGTCGGATGAAATGTTTGAAAACGTGTTCGAGACGTCAAAAGATAGAAGACTGAAACGTTAACCAATGAGAGATGGAGAGCTCAGTTTCGTTGTAAGCTCGACAGCATCCCGGACTCGTTTAAATAAAGGGGCGAAGTACTATGCCGGATTCAAGCTTATATAAATTATTAAAATCAATCTGTATCTGCTGATAGTTTATTTTATCATATGGACACCTGTACCTTCCCTGTAAGGACAAGCATTTGGAGAAAAAGTAGTATAGTGGACGATTCTTTTACAGAAAAATTTTCTCCGTCTATGTTATGCAGATAAACTGCGGTGTGAGAATTACAGGGGCATCTCACTAGTTTGTACGTCCTATAAAATTTTGACGAAAATTCTGGAAAATAGAATAAAACCGTACGCAGAACGAGTCATTGGCGAATATCAAAGCGGTTTCAGACCTGGTCGCTCCACAACCGATCAGCTCTTCTCAGTCAAACTGATACTCCAGAGGTGCTGGGAATACAACGTAAACGTATACCAAATCTTTGTCGACTTCAAGCAGGCATACGACAGTATCGATCGTGGAGTACTGTACAACATCATGCTGCAATTTGGTATACCGGCAAAATTAGTGCGACTGACAAAGATGACGATGACCAACTCCGTCTCACAAGTCAGGATCCAGAATAGACTTACTGATCTATTTGAAACACGCACTGGTTTGAAACAGGGCGATGGACTGGCACCGACGCTCTTCAACCTAGCACTGGAATACGTTGTTCGGGCCATGAATATGGACAACAGCAAGACGCTACTCATCAAGTCGACACAATTAGCAGCGTACGCCGACGACATTAACATCATGTCCCGAAGATTGGCTGACGCAGAAGAACTTCTGCATACGCTCGATACCGCTGCAAAGGAAGTTGGATTACGTATTAACGAGGGTAAAACTAAAATAATGATGCAATCGGTGACAAGGACACCTGCACAACCAAGCATCAATGTGGGGGACCTCAACATCGAGTTCGTGAACAACTTCATTTACCTGGGTTGCAACTTGTCAAGGGACACCAACGAAACTGACGAAATCAAGCGACGGATACAGTTAGCTAATAAGACTTTTTTCTCGGTTCTCCCCATAATGAAATCGAAGCATGTGCACAGAAACACGAAGCTCCGCGTGTACAAAACCATTATACGACCAGTGCTATGCTATGGCTGCGAAGCATGGACCCTAACTCAAGCCTCCGAAAACATGCTAGACACTTTTCAACGTAAGGTTCTACGGCGAATTTTTGGGGCTGTTTGCGATCGAGATGGATGGCGCATCCGGTACAACCATGAGTTGTATGAAATGTACGATGAGCTGCAAGTCTCGAAAATCGTCAAACTACAACGACTTCAATGGGCAGGGCATATTCAGCAAATGGACGATGATCGCATGCCTAAGAGAGTAATGAATGCAGAACGAGTTGACGGAGCGAGACTGCGAGGACGACCGAGATCTCGTTGGGAGAGCTCAGTGGGTGTGAACGCCGCGCAGCTGCTGGGCTCCCAAAATTGGAGGACGCGGTCACGTGACCGAGATAATTGGAGGACAATGATCCAGGCGGCCAAGGCCCGACGTCGGGCTGTTGCGCCACGATGATGATGTTATGCACCAAAACAAATGGTGGGCATTGGAAAAACTTCGTCCGGTGGGTGAATCATAAAAAGGACTAAGCTAAATTAATCCGGCCCACTAATCATACTCATCCATTTACTCCAAAGTGAAGCTGTTTGATAACGCTTTTTTCCCTAAACTAGTTAACTCTGACCGCTCATGATCCTTTTCGAAGCATATTATGTATCTGCATAAAATTTTAATCTCGTATTCCATGATTACATATACTTTATATGAGCCTTTCCATTATTTTAAAATAGGGATATACCTTACCCTACCCACTACTATAAATAACAAAATACCGACAGCTCCCTATAACCCAAAGTGGAAACAGATTTTCCAATATACCAACTGCCATCTAATATACATATAACTTTAGATTGGTGGGGGCACTTAATTCTGGAGAGGGAGAAACATATGTTTGTTCGATTGTACACACATACAACAGAGAAGAAGAGAGTAAACGTCGAAAACGTTAAGGTTATCCACAAGAAGTGTAGCACTTGAAGCCCATAAATAAAATTGCGAAAAAGCACGTCCCAACGAATGTTAAATTTATTGTTGGCAGTTAAAGTGAACTTTGATGGCGGATTTTTTGACATCTCACCGCGTCTTAGGCAGCGTCACACTGCCTGCTATGCGAAGTTGTGCTTTTAGAAAAAGTTATGATGGCCTGTGGAATGCGTTCACATTCCACGCGATGCGGTAGTGGATGCAATTTCCACTTGTTGTGTGAGTATAAGTATTCGCACAAAATCGCAAAGGCAATTGCCACTCGTACTCGCATCAAATGAGAAAATGTTATTGCATTTTGCTCATTGCACACCTTTGTGCAGCGGTAGCTCGATGCTTAGAGCATCGATGTACTAAGCGAGAGGTCAGAGGTTCGATTCCAGTTACGAACATATATTCAAACAGGTGCTTTTCTCGCCAATGAATACATTGATTTGATAAAAATTAATGGAGTGAAGGTGGGACGAGCGTGATATTGACCATCACTTTGCAGTACCATCTTCCCGCAAAAGCGGTCTTAGATATAAAGTGTTCTACAACACTTCGCATTCCATGTTCCGATTCGGACGAAGAAGGGCAATTTTTCTCTTTATTGCGCGGCGTAGCGTATCGCTTTGATTCGCATGCGGTGTGAACGCCGTGTAAACCTGAAATCCGATTTTTTTTATTTCCTTCTCAACATTTAGCGGGCATAAAAGACACCCATAACATTTAAACAAATGCGGAGTGAGCAAGATGTGCCAATCAGCTTGGCGATTGTTTCCATGACGCAATAAAGGAAAGGTATCCAAAGGAATTATCTGTCTTGTTAAGTATATCTTAAAATTTTGATGATAGGATGTTCTTTTCAACAGATTAATAAAGGCGAAAAACCGGTGAAGCCTTAACCATACCCTCGAAATGTACTCCCCTTAAGTAATAGAGTTTTCACCTCATTTGTGGTCATCTCCCACATTGATAGTTGCCAGGATGTAAGACTTGACGCGTGCTTCTACTTGTACGAAACTATTGGGCCGAGTTTAGAAGCTGCGGGAGCACCTGCAGTTTTCAAATTTACATTGAATTTAAATGGAACCAAGCTCTTAACAAACCGCAGCGGCAGTCGCCTCGGGAGCCGCCGCGGTCGGTTGATCGGCGAGGTTGCATTTAAATTGAATGCGGCTGCCGCAGTTTGGATAAAGTCGAACTTACGAGTAAGCTTTCAGAGATCAGGAAAAAAAAAATTGAGAATTGAAAAATGTGTACGGTTGAGGAGCTTGAACCACAGACGACCGTGTTACGATTGGCAACAAATGCATGACGTGTTGTCTGTAACTTAAGACGCATGCTAAGTTTGTATGCAGAATCGAACCAAGTCACATAAAAATGTCCTATTCAAATCCCTCATGTCCAGCGAGGAACTAAATCAAATAGTTATTTTTTCCACCATGCGTGCGTTAAGTCTACTTATCGATTTGTGGGTTAAGTGTATACGTCCAGCGTCCATTTCATGCTACCCCTCACTACCGATGCAATAAAAGCTACGAAAAGAGGAAATTAGTTAAATAGTAATTTTCTAGTTGTTCGAATCAAGAATTCAATTTGCAAAATTTGATAAAGCGAAAACGAAAGCGAAACACGACAATAAAGCAAATTCTATACTCTCGACGGAACAACAATGCTCGAAAAAAAAAAACGAATTTGCCACGTTGTAATTCGTCTATTAATACCAAAAATAAATGAAGACACTTCGACTATTGTAAGTGTTACAATTCAATTCGAATGAATCGTTAAAATTCAAAAGATACTGCTTGTTATATATATGTATAACAATTAAACTATATAACACTTAACCTGTAACTTATGTTTGTAACCAACTTAATATTAGTTTTTGAATAAACGTCAATGGAGACACACGTCGAGTTTATCTTCTATCAACTATAACATGGTGTCAGAACTGTATGAAGCCCGCCTGCTAGTCTCTTCAGTGGAATTCATCGTCACTCTTCGTATGTAAAAGAAGGTAAACGTTTGCTGTAAATACAAATTGAAGTCTGGATCGACAGGATGGCGTTGGATGGAAAATCGTCAGGTGAGGTTATGAAAATGTCACAAGGTACGAAGGATCATATCATGGCTCAAAATCTAAATACGATTCCGAAATTGGAATTTTCTGGGTCAGAAAATATTGCTGCGAAGTGGAAGGAATGGTGGCAGCAGATTAGATAGTGCACCCGAAAGACGAAAAATTGCCATAATGCTTCACAGTATGGGTACGAAAGGAGTCAACATTTTCAATTCGTTTGCTATGGATATGGATTCCTCATCGTTTCAGGATGTGAAATTGAAGTTTGACAGCTATTTTATGCCTCAAAAGAATCTAACTGTCACGCGGCATCTATTCTTCACCAGGACACAAAGTCCAGGTGAAAGCATCGACGAGTTCCTCAAGGATCTTGAAAACAAGAGTATAGCTTGTGAATTCGGTGAGTTGCGCAAATCGCTTGTGAGAGACATTTTCATAGCAAATATGTCATCCGAGTTTAGCAACGTACGCCAGCGTCTTTTACAAGAAACTGATCCAAGTTTACAAAAAACAGCCGAAATTTCTAAAACTGTCATAATTGCACAAGCCAATGCAGAAAAAATGTTAAAACCAAGTGCCTCAGTCGAAACAGTTCTACATGTCAGCCGGCAAAATAATCAACAAAAATTCAAAAGAAAGTCTCAATCGAAACATAATAATAAACAACAACAGTCTCCAGAAAGCAATACGTGTGGCAGATGTGGTCAGAAACATCGTTACAAGTGTCCAGCTGCTAATGTTAGTTGTAGAGTTTGTCATAAGCAAGGTCATTTTGCCAAATTGTGTTTCAATAATAAAAATCGCAATATCAGAAGTGTAGAGTCGCAGAGCCAACACGGTGATGTTTGTGGAAAATTGTTCGTAGGTACAGTCACAAGCAGTAGTAAAAATTATTTAGTAAATTATTCCAAAGACTGTTGGCATTTAAATATTATAGTGAATAACGTTGAATTTAATTGTATATTAGATTCGGGAGCTGATACTAATATCATGTCATTGTGTACTTACAAAAAATTAAATTTACCTCAGTGGGAATTGAAAAAATGCAATGTTAAAGTAACAGGTTTTGGTGGAAAACAGATTCCTATAATTGGACCGTGTTCATTGAAGTGCTTTTTCAATAATTTAACTGAAGTTATCTCGTTTATTGTAACAGATATAGATTGTCCAACTGTGTTAGGGCTTCCTACTTGCCAAAAAATCGGTATATTGAGAAGAGTATTTTCATTGAAAGCGAATAATAGTGATGATATTGTAAAAGAATATAATGATGTATTTCAAGGGCTAGGATGTCTTCCTCCTGTTTGTCATCTGAAACTGTGTGCGGAAGCAATACCGTGTGTAGATCCACCAAGGAAAGTTCCTTTTGCTTTATATGATAAATTACGTGAAGAATTGGATCGCATGGAGAAAATGAAGGTAATTGAAAAAGTTACTAAGCCTACACCGTGGGTTAATTCGGTTGTTATTACGGTGAAAAAGTCTGGCCAATTAAGAGTGTGCTTAGACCCTAGAAATTTGAATAACAATATTATTCGAGAGTATTATCCGTTAAAGCATTGTGATGAAATTCGTTCGAAATTAAAAGGAGCTGCATTTTTTTCACACTTAGATGCATTTTCAGGTTTCTGGATGTTAAGACTAGATGATGAAAGCTCAGATCTTTGCACATTTCAAACCCCATTTGGTAGGTACAAATATCTTAGACTACCATATGGCGTAACTGCATCGTCTGAAATTTTTCATAGAGTTATGATAGACTTATTTGGAGACATTGAAGGAGTTCTGATTTTTATTGATGATTTTCTTGTCTATGGAGAAACTGAAGAAATTCATAACAATAGATTACAGCAAGTCATGGAAAGAGCCAGAGAAGTAAATCTGAAACTGAATAAGTCCAAATGCAAATTTTTAGTCACCGAAGTTTGTTTTTTAGGCTATGTATTTAGCAAAGAAGGTGTCAAAGTTGACACAGAAAAAGTAAAAGCAATTACAGAAATGCCTACTCCTAAAAATATCAAAGAATTCCAAAGATTCCTAAGCATGGTGAATTATTTAGGTTCATTCATAGAAAATTTGTCAGAGAAGACTAAAATTTTGAGAAATTTACTGAAGTATGATTCCGTATGGCTATGGGATGCGAATTGTGAGCAAAGTTTTAATTGTTTGAAGAAAACTATCACCCAAGCACCAGTGCTAGCTCACTATGATTCTAATTTACCCTTAACTTTACAAGTAGATTCTTCTCAGTCAGCAATAGGGGCAGTAATTATGCAGTAATTATAGTTCGAAAACTTTAACTGCATCACAAGAAAACTATGCCCAAATCGAAAAAGAACTGTTTGCAATTCAGTTTGGATGTACAAAATTTCACCAATATATTTTACATATGGTCATAGAATTACGGTCCACATGGATCACAAACCTTTAGTCTATTTATTCAAAAAACCATTATATGAAGTTCCTGCCAGATTACAGCGCATGATGCTTGCCCTACAAGCATATGATCTTGATGTTGTGCATGTACCAGGAAAAGAAATGTATATATCGGATACTCTGTCGAGAGCTGCTTTTAATGAAAATTATATTCCCGATTATGAGCTTGATTTAGAATATCACGTAAATTCTGTATACTCTAACTTAGCTGTTAGCGAAGAGTATAGTAAGAAACTGTCTCAAGCAACCGAGTCAGATAAAGTCTTACGAATACTGAAGTCTTATTATTTGAATGGATGATATAGGTTAGAGGAGTTTGTGAAACCATATTGGAATTTCCATAGCGAAATACATGTTATGAACAAATTAATATTTAAAAGCAATAAATAAATTGTTCCCAGCTCAATGCGTCCAGAAATGTTAGAAAGGATTCACGAAGGGCACCAGGGAATAAACAAATGTCTAACTTTAGCTAGAGACACTTTCTATTGGCCTAATATGACAGGAGAGTTAAAAAATTTAATAGAACAGTGTTCTATATGTGCTACATTTGGTTCTTCTAATTCTAACGAACCACTTAGAAACCATGATATATCAAGCCTTCCTTGGCAGCAAGTTGGTATAGATTTCCTTTATTTTAATAAACAAAACTATTTGCTCGTTACAGATTATTATTCTAAGTATATTGAAGTTGCTTTGTTGAATTCAAGTTACACGGCAAAAAACGTAATTATTAATCTTAAATCGATATTTGCTCGCCATGGTATACCAATGTCGCTTGTATCGGATGGTGGACCCCCATTTCAGTCAGTTGAATTCAAATCATTTTTACATGATTGGGACGTTGAGCATATCGTAACAAGTCCCTATCATGCACGATCGAATGGTCAAGCTGAAAGTTCAGTAAAAATAATTAAGAGTATTTTAAAGAAGAGTCATGAATTAAATAAAGATCCATACATAGCACTTTTGCACTATAGGAATACTCCGAAGGCGAACTTGCCATCACCCGCACAATTGCTAATGTCCAGAAGTCTTAGAATGAATATACCAGTTGTCAAAAAGAATCTTAAACCTAAAGTCGTAGCATTTTCTGACTATAAGAAAGGTATGCAAAAATCACAAGAGCAAAGCTCATACTATTACAATAAGGATAAAAAAGAATTGTCTATTTTGCATCCAGGGGATCAAATATATTATAAGAAAAGTCCAAATTCCGCTTGGTTGCCAGGAATTGTTAAGGAAAGAAATAAGTGTCAAAGATCCTATATTATAAAAGACTTAAATGGCGCAGAATACCGAAGAAATAGAGTTCATTTGAAGTTTAGAAATAATGATAGTTGTCACAAATATGATTTCAACATGCAATCCAATCGATCACAATTACCTATTCATACAGAATCGTCTCTTGAGACAAGTCGTACAATAAGAAATGAAGGTCAGGAGGAAGTCAATCATAACACTGATGGATTTTATACTACTAAGTTTGGTAGATTTGTTAAGAAGCCCGATAGATTAAATTATAATACATAATAATTTGAAATGTTAAATTTGAACGTAATTGGAGTTGTCAAGATATATAAAAATCTATAATATTTTATAATTGAATTTGATTAATTGTTAATGAAATTAATTTTATAAGTATAACTCGAAGTAATTATTATTAATTAAATATACTTAAGATAAGGGATGTTATATATATGTATAACAATTAAACTATATGACACTTAACCTGTAACTTATGTTTGTAACCAACTTAATATTAGTTTTTGAATAAACGTCAATGGAGACACACGTCGAGTTTATCTTCTATCAACTATAACACTGCTGTACTACTGTACTACTCAAAAGTTCGATCGAAAGTGATCAATAAAACAAAGGAACGCGAATAACCCTTCGGGGAAAAAGACAGGAATTTTCCAATATTAGAAATTCCGGTATTGTTCCCAGTGAATTATTCGCGACTTACAAATATTACAGAATATAGTATAGGTATAACAATTTAACTAAAGATTAATGCCGATTGATACAATTCAGCAATCAGCTTGAACTTGTAATGAACCACCTGTAATGAACCATATTATGGTCTGGTAGTGCTGCTCCCACCGGCAGATCGAAGCAGCACCTGATGAGTAGTGATCTGTTGGTGGTACGAAACCAGAAGCCGAGGGTCCCATTACACCCGGAACCAGATGCGACCGCGTGGGCGTCTAATCCGTCCGCCAACCATTCCATCCTTATCGACTATTTTTTTTTTCAATCCCCATTTTTACCTCCCCTGTTTGTGTTGTCTTTCCCAGGCCTATGAATTTTTGTTAATATGTAAAGGACAGGGGCAACGAGCAGCGAAAACCCCGCCCACATCTCCCAAACTGAGCTACAGCAAGCATAGGCCGTTGCTTAGCTCGTTGAGGGGCCTCTTTCTTCGCCAGATGGCATGGCCCGACCTTCACAGACAATTATGCTACCTTAGGCTCCGTCCCCACGGGCATCTTCGGATGCCCACCAAACCGTCTGTTACAAACTCTATTAAAATGCGATAATCTAGAAGCAGAAATAAAGCGCCGACAAGTGATTTTCCGTGGTCGAATAAAGCGAAGTTGTCAGATAAGTATTTGTATAGATTCTAGCTATTGTTGAATTTGATACTCTGTGTTGTCTTCTATTTTTTGCAGATGATGATTGGTGCACCGATGACGAGTTGCGACAAATGGACGTCCGATGGTCGTCAACTTTAAACACTAACTTGAAAAAACGAAGAAAAAAAACTTATTTTATTCATTTTGAACTGGAAAAATAACTTACACTGCATTTTGATGTGCCCCATTTATGAATAAATTCTCACATAAATTCACACCAACTTATCCAACAATTATCATGGAATTACATAAAAAAAATATAAATTCATAAATAAAAAATCAATCACATAATTCCATAGCTAGAATTTAAATGGAAGCTATGAACTCAATGAACTATAAAGTGAAAATATTAATTTTTAACATGACCGGAACAGTCAATAAATTCATAATTCATTCGGTGCTGAATTTTAATTAATTTCATTGGATAGGAAATATGGAAAAGACATGCATACTCGTATATCGGTCGGCTTAAATATTGTATTGTACTCGTATATATTCGCATTCCCTTTCATGCCAATGGGCATGAAGGAATAAATGGAAGTCAGTTAAATAAATCAATCCGTTCATATTAAAGGCTGGTTCGCATTTGGCATTAGTTTAGTCAAGTGGCGAGTAATTTAGTAAAGTAAATGTCCGAACAACAAAATTTTAGTCAAGTAGTTTAGTCAGTGACTAAACTATTTGACTAAATACTTTAACCATTCTACTGGATTTTTTCTGGCGAGTAGAGCCTCCCACCATGCTTCACTGTCCACTAAATAAGTGCGAACATAATGATTTTAGTCCAGTTCATTAGTTCATAGCTGCCGCACTGTTAACACTAGCTACTGTACTGTACAGTTGAGTTAACTGAAGTGCGAACGATTTTTGGTGAGTTGCTACTTGCTCAGATACTTGCTAATTTACCACTCGACTAAATTACTAAACAAATGTGAACAAGCCTATAGAGCTCGTATACACGCCAAAATTTTTAGTTCGCACGAAAACTAAATAGCTTAGCCAGAAAAATAGAACACACGGTGTTTCATGAGACCGCGCACACAGCTATTACTAAACTATTTAGTTTTTCTGCGAACTAAAAAGTTTGCCGTCTGCGCGGGCTCTGATTATTGTCTTTAATTAATCTGTTTGAAATATTAAGTGGAAAGTAGTTGCAGTCGCGGTCAAAGAAATTCACACATTACAAATTAATTTTTCACAGATAAGTCTTCTTAAATGCTTACTTGTACCGAGTATTTTTATAACAATACAATTTTTTTTTAACATGAATTTTCGAAATTTTATGATTTAAGAAAAACCTCCGGTTCCTCAGTGCTACCCTGTACATTGCTATAAATCCGAATCCTCCTTTAAGTTGTTACATATTTTCGTCGTGACAAAAACAATACACTCTATACTTATAAAGTCTAGGGTATAAAAAAATCCCATTGTAAGGCCCCCAATACAGTAAGATTCTTATAATAACACACAAAATGAAACATCCAATAAAGTCGAGGATATCACTTTTTAATTTTGTTGACGGCATGACGTACGGGTCCGCTTGGGTCGAATTTGTAACGACTTGTTGATTGACCCCGGATCAAATATACACAAACAGCACTCTCATTCGGGAAATTGTCCTTTCAGTTTGCCATTTGCTTCCCTGCTGTTTGTATTTTTCTTGTCGGCCAAGTAACCCTAAATCCACCCCCAATGGAGCATTCAAGATAGATAACAGCACACCACAAGTGTATAGCCGTCAGCTATATACAGTCGTTCACTTCGTTGCTAGTCCTTTTTAACTATGACTTAACGCTTGGGAGTTCGACATTACTAGTTTTTATATAGAATTTATTCGGGTGACTATATTTCTTTTTGTATGAAATTCGGGAGGGAACATGAACGAATCATGATTGCGCGAAGTTATTGCTTGTAGGGCAATTTGGGGCTGATAAGTTATATCACTAGTTGTAGTAGAATTGAAAGGTTTATTTGCCCATTAATCGGATATTTGACAAATAATTGAGCGTAATTGGCTTGAAATGGTTTACGACTTTTCAAGCGGTCTTTTATTAGGGAGGTGTGAATGATATTCTTGATATCTAACGGCTATGAAATCGGAAGACACTAGTATATTTTTATTGGGTGTGATACGAATAAATTTTCTGGTTAGTTACGAAGGAATATTGAAGAAAATTTGGCTTATTTAGGGATAGGGACTGCAGATATTCAAGTCGATAATGGAGTTTGAGTCATTTTTGACTTAGACCCGCAATGACCCACTCCACTTTTATACATTACAAAAATTACATCCGTGCTAGTAGATTTAAATGGATGGAAAGAGTCAACGGCGCATTTCACTTTACTGTAGGTAAAGATATATCTGTTCCAGAAGCAATTTGTCTGTGGTCTCGGCATCTTCTGTAATACTACCATCTTGTCTCCCAAGAGTGTTGAATTGATTGGTGCCTTTTTCAGCTAGAAGACGATGGTTTGACAGCATAGTTGGTATTACCGACACCTTCGCAGAACCTGATCCAACGGCGTTTCTAGCAACTGCGGACACTTTTGTTACAAAGTGCGAGCGGGGTCCGTACTGTTCCCACGCACCAGTGCGCTTCGCTTTATTGAAGAGTCTTCTAGAACTCTGTCCATACTCAATGGAAAGAACATGACACGGCTACAAAGGTGTTTAATTATTTTTTCATCCCCTTCACATATTCACTTGTTTGATGGAATAACTTAGGCTTCTTGTACAAACATCTTCACCACATCTGGTGATAAGCATGCGAGGACGCGAGTTTTTTTATTTATCTTTTACACACCCGATAAAAAGCGACATGTGTATTGAATTACCACATCGTTATTTGGGGAGGATATCGCTGGTATTTGTTAGGGTGACTAATGGATTTTAGGGTCGAGTTGCTGGCACGGGGTATAAGTGTGTTAAGAATATCATCAGAGAAGAACATAAATAAGAACAACGATGGCCAAGATATACTTGAAATTATAAATAATTAGTACACGCCCAAATCATACATGTTGCTGCTCTGAATAACATTCGCATAAGTACGAGTATTATTACTGATTTATAAACCTATAGTCCGGCACTGACGGGATTTGTCCTAGAATTTATTTATATATTTTCGGGTGAAAAGTGATGCCTTTCGAGAAAACTGCCCGAAACTGCTAGAAAAATGTTCTTTTTCACTTTTTTACCTATAACTTAACACGGAAATTTGACAGAGATAATTGGAGGAAAGCGATTCAATCGGCAAATGGCTGACATCGAGCTGTTAATCAACCTTTTTGGTAGTAGCGTCAACGAACGAGCACAAAAAGAATGAAGCCGATCTCCAACAATCCATTGCGAACCATGGCCTCGAGATCAGTTAGCATCATCGCATTTTCTAGATCGTAACGCTGAGTTTTTGTACCGAGGCGTATGATCGACAACACGCTCCACCGAGTTATTCATCCCATAATTGGGAACTTATTTACCTGCTGAGTGGGCTCATAGTCCGACACGTAAATCCCCTTTATACCGAAAACTACTGCATTTTCTAAGAATCGAACTGAGACCCTGTGCATAGAAGGCGAACGTGCTAACCGTTGCGCCTTCCAGACTATGGGAAAGTGTTGCTTGCAGACACGATGTTACAATCCAACCATGCGAGAACTTGCAGTGATCTCCGCCTGAAAGACGCTACAAACGACAAGAAACATCTAATTCCTCTCAATAGATCCCAGCGTCTACACCCTCTCCGGTTTTTGAGCCATCAGTAAAAAACCTTATGGCTTCCGAATGTGGAGTACAACCTATGCCCCACTCTTCCTGCAAGGATATTAGAGCATGTAGTATAGCCTTTATCGAGAGAGTACACTGGTGGAGTATAATCAGTTTCTTCTGGAATAGCCATATTGTTCAGTATATCAGAGTGACCATTAGTAGACTCTGTCCACTGTCCTGTTTCCCAAAGACGGATGGCCATAATCGCATCAACCTGCTCAGATAAGATGTCCAATGGAAGAATAAAGCTCACCAAGAACATCAGTCGATGCCATCTTGAGAGCGCCATAATAGTAATACAAGCTAATCGTTGAAATTTATAAATTAATACCTGTAGGACTCTTTGCTGAGCACCGTCCACCAAACTCCTACCCCATCCATTAAAATGGGGCGTGTATGTGGTACGTAGAGCCAGAAGACCACTTTAAGTCGTAGGCCCCATTTCAAGTCAATAGCCTTACTAAAAGGGTGCATAACGACTTAGTAACGCGTTCCTGAATATTTACCTTCCAGGATAACTTCCTATCGAATAGTCCCAAGAATCTGGCTTTTTCACTATAGATCAGTCTGGTCCTGTTCATCATTTGTGCTTATAATCAAGATGGAGTATTCCTCCTGCTGAGGAGAACAAGTAGTCCTGTTTTGATCTTATTGACCACAACATCAACTTGCTTAGCCTACTGAAATAGAATATCTAGGACATTTTGCATGATAGTTATCATTAAAGGCCCCGGGAAACTTTCCAGAGATAGCAATGACAATGTCGTCCGTATAGCCAACGACCTTGCATCCCATCCCCTCCAAATCAAGGAGTAACCTGTTAGTCGTCACGTTCCAAAGAAGGGGGGACAAGACAGCCTCTTGGCACACCTGCCTGCGTATTTTCTATGATCCGAGGCTGGTAAAAATAACTCAAGATGGAAGCATTCGAGTGATGAGCTCTGAGAGTGAGCCATCTAGGTCCAGACTAGAGAGTGCATACGAGATAGCCTCCAGTTTGACGTTAATGAAGGTGGCTCCTACATTCAAGAAGTTGACCAACGTGTCCTCTTTGCAGCTCATAGATTTTCCAATATATGATACAAATGAGTGCAGAGGTGTGTTCACCGATCTAGCTTTCCAGTATGCTAAGAAAAGGAGAGGAGAGTGCATTGGAATGGTGGCACGTAGGTGCATTTCTATTAGACGCTCCTGCATCTTCAGCACAATTGATAATAAGCTTATGGTACGGAAGTCTTCCGGACATGAATGCGAGCTCCTTGACGCTTTGGGAATAAAAACAGCATCAGGCCTTGAATAGGCTCAATCCAGGGGTACACTTAAGTACACCAATACAGCTCAGAGAAATAACACGCTCTTCTGCAAAAAGACAAACCTATTGGGTTAACGTTCTGCCCTGGTAATTTATCTAGTGAAAATCCTTACCTTGATGAAACATAAAGCTTTACTTTATTTGGGCTACATCTAGTAGTTGCGCCTAGAATTTCGTTTTCGTCTCACTTCGCCCCAGTTGGATTCCACAATTTCTGATTGAAAAAATGGAATCTTTTTTGTTTCTTTGGAATATTAAAAAAACTATTCGGGATGAAAGTCCAAAAATAGTTTCTTTATGTTTATACACAGTTGCACTTGACAAGCTTAATGCTTGCTCTTGAATCTTAATATATTAGAATGAAGTTAACTTCGAATGTTTTTTTATTTTTTTTAGACATTGAGATTAGCCTTTATTCCAAACTTGATCTGAGACAAAATTCATCCGATTTGACCCGAATAGATGCAAAAAACGAGCCTAATTTAAAATCAGTTAACCTCTGTCATCACTTCACTGGCCCATATATGAGTAAGGGTTGGGTCGTAGAATCGAAAGGATTTTCATAATGCGAGCAAAACTCGAATGTCCTGAAATCGCAAGCTATTCTAGATCCTAGTACTAAGGAATCTCTACGATTTAGAGGCCAGAGCACATATTAAAATGTCCACTAGATATGCAATGAAACTTTCTACTGCCCTCTGCAGATGGGCTGCTGAAAATAATAAATCTTTAGGCACTACTCGTTGTAGATAGAAATGGGAGCTTTCTCGTCGGAGTGATTGCCTATGCATATAGGGTAGATCTTAATTATAGTCGAAGTACAGCAATAGTTTCTTACCATCCTAGAGAAAATGGAGCACCCAGTGCATCCTTTGTTTTTTTTTTAAATTGTTGATTCGTTAAAGCTTTGATTATACTTAAGTGTGTTAAGTGCAAAGTAAGACATTTTTTCCAGAAACTATGATTTTTCTAGAGGGCTTTTGAACATCCGTTACACGCCCTTACACGCCCCCTACTTCGCTACATGTTAAAAAAAAAGTCTTTCCTTCAAGGAATATACACTTCAACCAAAAATTTAAAAGTTGGAAGACACATCAGAGAGAGCATGGTGCTAAATTTGCATAATTCCAGAAAGTGAATTTCATTTCCATGCTAATTTCCCTAACTTGGTCTGGGCATTTGATATTGTGCTAATGGTGACACGACTAAAACGCTATGGAATGAATGAATAAAATCATGAAACGTTCAAAGTTAAGCTTACATGCAGGACTAAAGTTAAGGAAAGGATTAGTGTCAACACCCTCGATTTCAACATGCAAAGGTCAACATAGTTTACCATAGAAAATACCGTGAGAAAGGAAAAGAAATAAGGAAAACTCAAAAGTCCGTTTCACTGCCGTGACGGCACAAAATTTAATGATTTCATCAAGGATAGTTATTTTACTTAAAGTATGATTAAAACTGTGTCAGTTATTCTTGAAACTTTAGTTTTTCCACTTAGCCAACATTTGTTTTTGTTCTTCCTGTCTCGAGTGAAAGTCGAAAGAAAGAATTTTATGGATAGTTTAATTTTTCGCAGTGGCTTTCATGAAATAAGTTTTTGCGATTTGTTTGATGAAAAGCAACAAGTGCTGATGGTGCCAGTGTAATGGATTTTAAAGGAAAAGCCACTTATCACCTAGTAAAAATTAATGCTTCCCATTTCGCTGAAAAGTCACAGAAGAAACTCATTTAAACAATGTTTTAGCGATTATCTTTCGCGATAGGGAAAAAGGCGTTGGCTAGCAATTTGCACGAGTATGAACCTTTGAAAATTTTTAATTCGTACAACCGGAAACAGGAAACGACTTCGGGTGAGCCAGAATGAATTTCCACTTAAGGCAGTCCGGACATACGAACATACCGGAAGTTCATCATAACAATAATTTCACTTTGAAGACGTAGATTCTTTTTGCCTAAAGTGGAATTTCACTTGATAGTAGAGTCAATTCAAAGAACTTCAACGAGTATCCGTATGACGAAGATTTGAGCCGACACTAGGGCGGCCCATCTGGCCCTAGCTCAGAAGATGCGGGATGAAAGAGGACACCATCGAACATACTTTGTGTGAGTGTCCAGCTCTAAATTAGAAACGCCTTGGGTACTTACAGCTTTCAAGACCTAGCAGAGCTTGCAAGTGTCGTTTCCCTGGATCAACTGATTCAATTTAGTGGTCATCGCGGAGACAGGAGACTGCACTTTAACAGCAAACGTCACACGGGAGTGCCCGTAAGGACGAATACTATCCCCCCTCTTATGGTGTATAAGTGTGTAGTATACAGCTTACCGTGAAAATTTACCAAAATGGGATATTCGCCTCAGGGATAAGCCGATGACCTGGTTATAACTGTTTGGGGAAAGTTTGAAGAAGCCCTAATGGAGATTCTCTAATTGGCATTAAACACAATCCAAAAATGGTGCAATGATAACGGCTACGGCTGTATCCCAGCAAAGGCTGCAATTGTTGTTTTTTTTTTCGAAGAAAAGAAACATCAGAAAATCAATATGTTCTTCTTTGTATCATTCCCCAGGGCACCTGGGCATTACTTTAGACTGAAAATGACTCCTTACTTACTGGTTGGAACACTTAGGAACAGTAAGGGACAAAGACATCAAAGCCCTTTGGATTTGCAAGTAGTTTGTGGGTAAGACTTGGGAAACAACCCCTCCAAAAATCTATTGGATCTATAAGGCGATTCGTCAAACTACAACGTCTTCAGTGGGCAGGACATGTTCAACGAATGAAAGATGTTTGCATGCCTAAACAAGTAACGGACGGACGACGAGCCGAGGGAGCGAGACTGCCAAGAAGACCATGAGCTCCTTGGGAGAGGTCAGCATAAGCTGACGCCATGCAACTACTGGCCTTCTAAGATTGGAGGACGCGATCACGTGACCGGGATAATTGGAGGACAACGATCCAGGCGGCCAGAGCCCGGCGTCAAGCTGTTGCGCCATGATGATGGTGATCTATAAGGCAATTATGAGACTAATAATTGAATATGGAGCTATTGTTTGGTGGAAAAAACCAACCACCGATGACGGTACAATAAAACTGGGTAAGATACAAGGACGAGCATATCTCATGTCTCGGGGCTATCCGCAGTTGCACCACTGCAGCACTTGAAGCGCTACTAAACCTCGCGCCGCTCCACATTCATCTAAACGCAGAGCTAAATCCAGAGCAAAGCGACTGAATAAATAAGAATTATTTGTCTGATATGCCATCAGACCATCTAGCTAGGGAGTTTTGCTTCAAACCTCCATTCTCAACTGAAATTTACTACTTTGCCTTAACCCCTAGCGGGGCATAGCGCGTCAACTACTCCTGCGCGCCATCGTACTCTGTTCTGGGCAATGTGGCGCAACTCCCCAAAAGACTTACCCAGTACCTGACACTCCTTTGCCACAGATCGACGCCATGTGATTCGAGGACCCCCTCTTGGTCGGCCTTGGTTGGAAATGGGGTTCCATTTCATGGCATGCATAGCAATGCAGTTATCACTCTTCCGCAATGTGTGACCTATCCACTGCCATTTTCGCCTGCGTATCAATTCGTCGATTGGCATCTGACCCGTACGCCGACTTAGCTCTTCATTTGATATTGTTTCGGGCCAGAAAATTCTTAAAATTCGACGAAGACATGAGTTGACGAAAACTTGCAGCTTTCTGGTAACTCCTACGGAAACTTTCCATATACTGCTCCCATACAAAAGCACTGATAGTACCAGGGAGCGAAACAGGCCCAGCTTGGTCTTGATGCTGAGATAACTGCTCTGCCAGATTTTGGACAGCATGCCGTATGCGCGTTTAGCCTGGTTGATACGACGAGCGATGTCCTGCTCCGTACCACCATTTTCGGCAACAATGCTACCCAGTTAGACGAAGTTGTCCACCTTCTCCACAGGCTGCCCGTTAATATTGATGGCAATAGGTGTCGGATTTCTTTTTCGCAACGGCGGGCTAAGAACCTTGGTCTTGTTGGTATTAATCTTTAGCCCAACCTTGCTTGCCTCCCTCTCGAGATCTAACGCCATTGCGGACAGATCCATGATTTTGTGGGAGAGTAGGCATATGTCGTCAGCGTAGTCAAGATGTTGTAGATAAGATGTCAAAGTCCATTGAATTCCTCTGTCGAGTCCGGATAGGGCTGCATGCAACACATCGCCGATCACAATGAGGAATAGGATCGGTGAGAGGATACACCCCTGCCGAACTCCACTGCGAATCTCAAAGTCCCCCGACACCTTACCTTTATGCAGAACGCGACATTTCGCGCCGTCATAGGTTGCCTTAATAATAGCCACAAGCTTCTCAGGGATGCCTCTCCTGCGCAAGGCCGCCCATATAGAATCCCGGTTCACACTATCGAAAGCCTTTTCGAAATCGATGAAAAGCAAGTGAAGCGGAGAATCGTATTCAGCGCATTGCTCGATGATGATTCGCAAGGTGTTAATGTGATCGACACAGGAGAATCCGGATCGAAAGCCAGCCTGCTCTTCATCAATTGTGCTTTCTAAGTGGGCCTTTAGTCTTTCCAGGACGATTTTAGCTATTATCTTGGCAACGGCAGGAAGCACACAAATGCCTCTCCAATTATTACAGTCTGTGAGGCTACCCTTCTTTGGAAGTTTGATGATCAAACCTTCCTTCCACTCAGTGGGAAAGGTCTCTGTATTCCACGCTTTATCAACAAGTGGGTGCAGCAAATCGGCAGTTAAGCTTGGCGCTGCTTGATAAAGTTCGGCAGGGATGCCGTCAAGTCCGGCGGCCTTTCCTCGTTTTAGTGCAATAATTGCAGTGACTATTTCCTCTTTAGTCGGGGCAGTGGACCGTATACGCACATTTTGATGGTTAGCTAAATTATCTATATGAGGGGGAACTTCACCAGAGGTTACACGGTTCAAGACCGCGGCGAAGTGTTCTTTCCACCGCCTCAGTTGATCTTCTTCCAAGATAAGTAGCTTTCCATCACTATCTTTCACCGGATGTTGGCAGGAGTTACGACCACCTGTAAACTCCTTGATGACACCGTATACGGCGTTTTAGTTGTTACTTCTAGCGGCTTCTTCTGCTGACGCTAAAAGAGAATTGGCATAAACTCTTTTATCGCGTCGCACACTACGCTGAACTTCTCGAGCTTTCTGACGGTAAAGGAGTTCGATGCTGCTTCGATTGTCGTCTGATGCTGCAGCCAAACGAACTTTCAGCTCCTTTCTTTCAACAATCTGCTGCTATGAAGCGTCGGACATCCAGGGCTTATTCCGGCAATCCGGGTTTGGGCCAAGGATGGTATTTGCGCTATCAATGTACGCAACTGAAATTTGAAGTAGAGAGGATTGCAACTCGAAGCTCAACACCCTCCACTCCAACATTGATAAGTGGTACACAGATGGATCTAAGACTGAAGAGGTTACAGTGTCGGGCGTCGCAGGTATATCTCATAAGTTATTCATTCCTATGAGAAAGTACGCTACGGTATTTCAGGCGGAAGTTCACGGAATGTGCGCTAACAAATTTTCATAGATAGCCAGGCTGCCATCAAAGCAATAAGTAGCTTCTCCGTCTCGTCGAAATTGGTGTTTAGAAGTCGTGAAGCCTGGCAAAGATTAGGCTCTGTAAACACGGTTACCATATTTTGCGTTTATGGACGTGCCAGTCTCCCAGGAAATGAGACAGCGGACGAGTTGGCGATGAAAGATTCTGCAACCCCTCTCGTTGGCCCAGAGTGATACTGTGGAATCCCCTTGTATAGTGTTAGACGGAATATCAGGGAATCGGAGCACCCAGTCTCAGGTCTCAGACTGTCCAAAGAATTTATAGCTAACCACTCAAGCGGCTGTACTCTTCAAATGCTGAGATCAAGCAGAAACCGGGTGAGAATTAGCGGGCTCTTTATGGGTCTTTTTACTTTGAGATGACATCTGCCTAGATAAGGGATTGTCTCTGACCCAAGCAGTGACTTCTGTGAAGGTGATGAGACAACCCGGTACATTTTCTGTAAATGTGACGCACTTCAACCCCGTCGCTTGAAATGTTTCGGTAACGCATTCTCTGAAGCGGAAACGATCGCTTCACTGAAACTCGAGCAGCTGAGCAGCAGATTCGTTGGAATTCTTGGTCTTGACAATTAATCACTATTCTGAATAGGTTGTAGCACAATAGAACTTTGGGGTGACCGGTAGCGCAGTGCGTTGAGGCATCAGTCTCACGTGTTCGGTTCCACGACGACGTTCGTGGCCATGGATGTGGAGGAAGTGCTTGCTTGCAACTGCATTTTCTGAAACCAGTGTATGCCAACGAAACGTCAACTGGGCCATATGGAACAGTTGACGCGATATGCATCACAAGGGATTAGGGCATTTGAGTAGTATTAGCGGTTGGTGCTCTGCGGGCCAACCGCCCTCCATCTAATCTAATCTATGATTTGGGCATGTATTAATTATATAAAATTTAAAAAATATTTTTGCCAAAGTTGTTCTGGCTTATGTTCTTCTCTGATAATAATCTTTACACACTTATACCCCATACAAGCAATTTAATCCAAAACCCATTACTCACCGTAATAAATACCAGCGATATCCTCCCCAAATAATGATTTGGTAATTCAATACACATGTCGCTTCTATCGGGTGTGTAAAAGATAGAAAAAAACTCGCGTCCTAGTGTCCTTATCACCAGACGTGATGAAGATGCTTGTACAAGAAGCCTAAGTAATTCAATGAAAGAAGGAAATATGTGAGGGGGATGGAAAATCCTTAAACTACCAAGACCTTTGTAGCAGTATCATGTTTTTTCCATTGAATATTGACAGAAAAAGTAAAATTGTTTATACTGTACGAGTAAGTGTGTGGAAACGGAATTGTAAAATAAAAAGAAAAAAACATCAAAACAAAATAACAAATACGATCCTTATTGTCTGTCCTTAGTTTTACTGTTTTTTAGAAACAAGGACAATATTTGTTGCGGTGTGAGACTTATGAACGCAATTCCTTTAATCCTTTAAGTACTGAAACCATTCAGACTCCGTGCTTAAATGCATGTCTAAACTCATTTATCAGGCTTCCCTTTTGAATGTTAGACTGTCAAAGCGACATGCTTGAAATCGAATTAGCAGTAGTAGTTGACTGCCTGACGAATCATGTTAATGCTTAATGGTTGAGAAACACCACAAAGTCGTTTTATTATTCTAAGGCTGACTATCGATTAGTAGGCATTAGCCGCGTTTATTTGTACCAGAACAGTACAGATCTGAATAGGGGAATTAAGGTGAAAATAGAGGACAGTAAAAACTCTATTATCCGAAGGACTTTAAACCGAAATCGCGTTTAACCGAAACAGTTGACAAATAAATTTTTTTTCCTCATTGGCTAACGAACATTTTTAGTCGTTTTTTAGCAAATAGTGCTGAGTTTCAATGAAATCTTTTGCATGCATTCGCTTTTTTAACGTATCGCATTCTCTCACCAAACTAGAGATCCTAGCATTATACTATTCGCTGTTTTTCACTATAGGTGAATTCTACAGGTTCATATTTCTCGTTTTTGATGAACGTTCATTATAATAGTATGCCGGATTGCAGGGACAAGAGGGCCTGTGTGTTAATTGCCTTGACCCCTCCAGGGGCATGGGCGCGTCAACATCCCTAGCAATTCTGTGCCTTGTTGACGTTTCAAAAGCATATCTACTTTTCGGAAGTGCAGTTGCTAGCATTCACATCCTATCCGCGCCGTCTGTATACTGACAAGCTCGGAGCACTGTGAGGCAGTTTTTGTATTACCGTGTCGGGGATTGAACCTCTGTGTCTCTAGATGTAGCATCGTAGAATGGCAACCGATTGCGTCAAAAAATTAAATTAGTGAAATTAATGTATAAACACACATATAAAAATAAAAGTATTGTTGACCATGTTGTTAGCCTAATGTACAGTTTTTATCACTTCCCTCGCATTATGTTATGGAAAATGACACTTTTTTATTAACCGAAATTTCGGTTATCCGAAACGAACGACATGACTTGGGTTAGTTAGCCTCTGAACCTCAATTAAACTTAAAAGGAAATATTAAATTGTAATAAATATCCTCAGTGAAAATAACGAATTTGATTGGAGTGGCAGAATCCTTTTATTTTATTTTTTGTAATCGAATTTCGAACATTTCAACCTGAACAAAACTGCTTACAGAACAACTTTTTGCGCCAGATGTCCATCGGGAATTAGCAGGGATTAAGGTTGTTATTGTAATGCGTGTAATGTTGTTCTGCTCTGACACAAAGAAACAAGGCTATTATGTCTTGTGAAGTCCCACGGTCGATTTAAAATTGAAAGCGATACAGCGACATGAAAGACGACTTCTAATATCAGAATAATCAATTTACCAGGATTCAACCGTGAACGTGCGACAGTATGTAACGCCCCAGTGAGCTTGCTAAATTGGGTAACGATGGAAGCGTGGAGCAGGGAAATATCGTGGGAAATTTGCAACCGGTTGGTAGCGTCAATTTTCCCGGATTCTCGTACACGTAACTACTATGTCTTCGTAGTTCAGCTCTCTAGTGTTTGATGTATGCAATAATCAATTAACAGTGTCTGCATTATATCAATGAGGAGTAGGCGTCCTGCTCTCTCATATCAGAGCGTAACTGGAGATGCGCTACTAATATTCAGCATTGTCACATAATTCATTTTCATTTTGCTTTATCAGCATACCAGTAAAACTTCCTGCTTTCAGTTTGACTTTTCAGTTTGGAGTTCCGTGGACCGGGAACTGTCTACTTATTGTATGAAGAATTAATTGTACGCATGCCATACGGCACAAAGGAATTTCATTAATTAATTTAGGGCGAATTGGATGAAAGAATATTTAATTAATTATGTGTTGGTCTATTTGTGCAATCAATACTATTTTCGACGTGGAATTGCACGTAGAATGAACCCACGTTTGTTGAGTCCTTTCGGCCAGTCTACCGGTGTACAGGATGAAACCAATCGAGATCTTGTTTATTAAATACAGGGAGTTTTTCTTGATTTTCGCATAAGCTCGGAAACACACTGTCGTGCACGAACTTGAACACGAATATGGTACCAGCGGACAATTTTACAATAACGGAAATAATCGCATTTTCATATTTGGCAGTCGAGGGGTCATTTTGCCTTTAACTGTTCAGAATTTTCCGGAGCTTTCGAGCAAAGTGGTATTTTCTATTTTTGAGGGAAGCTTCAAGCTGCATTTAAAGACAAAGTTCAACTTTCTAGCTGCCGTAGTTTTTGAGTTAGAGCCATTTAAAAAGGCGCAAGTTTGGACCCTCTAGCTGCTCTAATACCGTGGGGAAATGCACTTTTATGTTTGGCAATCGAGGGGTCACTTGGCCTTGAAATTTTCAGTGTTATTCGCAATTTTTCGTCCGGAAAGGTATTTTCTATTTTTGGGCGAAGGTTCAAGCAGCATTTTAAGGCAGAATTCAACTCTCTAGCTGCCGTAGTTTTCGAGTTAGAGCCATTTGAAAAAGTGCAAGTTAAGACCCTCTAGCTGCTCTAATAACGTGGGAAAACGTACTTGTATGTTTGGCAGTTGAGGGGTACTTTTGCTTTGAAATTTTCTGGTTTTTTGGCAGTTTTTCGTCCAAAATGCTATTTTCTATTTTTGGAGGTAGGTTCAAGCTGCATTTTAAGGCAAAATTCAACTGTCTGTTGTTGTTTCCGAGTTGGAGCCATTTAAAAATGTTTGGATCCTTTAGCTGCTCTAATAACGGAAATAATCGCATTTTTGTATTTGGCAGTCGAGGGGTCACTTTGCCTTGAAATTTTCGGGGTTTTTCGCAGTTTTTCGTCCAAAATGGTATTTTCTAATTTTGGGGGAAGGTTCAAGCTGCATTTTAGGGCAGAATTCAACTCTCTAACTGCCGTAGTTTTTCCAGTCAGAGCCATTTGAAAAAGTGCAAGTTTGGACCATCTAGCTGCTCTAATAACGTGGGAAAACGTACTTGTATGTTTGGCAGTCGAGGGATACCTTTGCCTTGAAATTTTCGGAGTTTCTTGCAGTTTTTCGTCCGGAAAGGTATTTTCTATTTTTGGGGGTAGGTTCAAGCTGCATTTTAAGGCAAAAATTCAACTCTCTCACTGTTGTTGTTTCCGAGTTGGAGCCATTTGAAAAGGATTGGATCCTTTAGCTTTTTTTTCGCCCAAAATGGTATTTTCTAATTTTGGGGGAAGAATCAAGCTGCATTTTAGGCAGAATTCAACTCTCTAGCTGCCGTAGTTTTCTAGTCAGAGCCATTTAAAAAAGTGCAAGTTTGGACCATCTTGCTGCTCTAATCACGTAGAAAAAGGCACTTTTATGTTTGGCAATCGAGGGGTCACTTTGCCTTGAAATTTTCGGGGTTTTTCGCAGTTTTTCGTCCGGAATGGTATTTTCTGTTTATGGGGGAAGGTTCAAGCTGCACTTTAAGGCAAGCTTCAAGCTGCAATTCAACGCTCTAGGTGCTGTAGTTTTTGAGTTAGAGCGATTTAAAAATGAGCTAAATAACAAACGTATAGCATGCGTCGGTCTATATGCCCGTCCGTTAATTTTTTATAAGAGAAGAGTGAAAAACTGAAGTATTCATTTCAAGCTCTCATTTGATATTAATTCCATAACTGTTTGTCAAATGTTCATTTTTGCCACTCTGCCTTAAAGTTCAAATATAAAATGTACATTTCAATTGTCCTTATTCTCATGAAATATCCCATTGCATATTTCACGCCCAGTTGTCTTGTCTAATTAAATATTTATTTCGAAACTTTCAATTGGATTTTTTCTTATCTCATAATTTGTTACATTTCCAAATCCATCTCAGAGGAAAATTGAAATAGGATACCTGTTAAAAATAATCACACGTACAGTCACTTCTATAGGGCAAGAGTGTATTCGATTTTTTTTTTGCCACCATATTCAGTTCAGCTGATAAGCTAAAAATGAGATAAGACAGAAAGCGGCTTTCCAGAAAATGTGCCAAGACGACGAAAATGTGGGTATCGAACATTTTAATGTGTAAATTTCGTAAAAGTTCCCAAAATCGAATATACTTCAGCCCCACGGTGGCGCGGAGTGGAAGACGTTTAATGGATCGACTGTAAATTGGATTTGACTATGGATTTAAACGTGGCCTTTCTTTTGTCAGTTACTGAAATCAGAATGGAAGTGAATAGTCGAATTTGAATATCAACTGATGTCAAGTATTATAGGGGTGTCGGGGAGGGTGGCTATGGCTAGAATATTTTGATGAGTTCATCTTTGATGGTTTCGAGTCAGTAGATTGGAGTAACGAGCTGTTCGTTAAGTCAGCTGAAAAAAATCAAATGAACAAAGTGGATTGACTCGACTAAATCACTTACTAAATTATCGTGTAGTTTCACTTTTTGCTGTTCAAACATATTTAACTACTAAATTTAGTTGCATATAGACTAAATTTTAGCCTAGTACGAACAAGGCTTTTCCTTTTATACAGCTTGCTTAGACTTCGGGCTTTAGCGCGGTCCTGCAAGCGTATTTGAGCGTCAAGGTGCTCCCGCGAAACAAGCAACACAGTCCACGAGGACGTTCGTGCCCATGGATGTGCAGGAGGTGCATGCTGGCAACTGCATTCTCCGAAACTAGTTTATGCCAATGAAACGTCAACTGAGCCACATGGAACCGTTCGACGTGCTATGTCCCTCAAGGGGTTAGGGCAATTGAGAGATAATAGATAGATCCACACTCAATTAAAACTGGGTGACGACTGGCATCATTGCTATCTTTTAATATACAGACCGGCTCGTAACGTCCCAAAATGGTCAATTTCGTAATTTTAAGATTCCAATTTTTGCTGGTACACGCGAGCAAGTGAGACGGACGATTGGGGGGGAGGGGCGAAATTGTTACTCTGCGAGTTCGGATGTTAGAGGGTTCGGATAATGGAGGTTCGGATAATCAAGGTTCCACTGTAATGTAATATTGTATTCCACAAAGTTATTATTCACTATATTGCGACATACATACATATTTTAAGACATATTGCAAATTGAAAAACTGTCACGCTCTTTTCTCAACGTTTATACAGGAAACTTGCATTTTTATCAGAAACCAAAGGCTTTTTTTTTGCGTAACCGTGTAGGGTCCCTGCCCTGGTTGAGCGAAAGACGCTCTAGGGTAGCATCCAGGTTAAATTGTTGTCTACACTGACGTCAAGTGGTGCGCCTCATATGTGGTGAAAAAAAATTACAAATTCGAATGAAATATTAGTTTAATTATCAGATCGTTTATTTACTGGGACCGCGGACGTTTATAAACTCGGCGTACCGGTCCAACTTAAGAAACATCATTCAAACTAGCTATTTATCAGTGACAGCCATAAGTGGCAACTCTATCCAAATGGGTCGCGGGTTCGATCCCCAGTAAATTCTTATCTATTTCATATTTATGTATTTCTGAGCAATTAATTGCATAATAATTACGTCGAAAAAAATACAAGTTAATAAAAAATGCAACCGGTAAATATTAATTGCTTGCTTCCTCAACAGACAAATAAACATTATTTGCCCAAAATATTTCACACAAAAGACACTGTCACACACAAAGCAAACATCGTAAACCTTTGACTTGGAACATATATAATTCTGGCTGTTGCTCCCAATTCAAGCATCCTAAATTCTATCCTACATTCATGTCGAGGATATGTTCCTTTGCTTGTACCTTTGGTCCTTCTTTTTTTTTGCAAGAGGGTCCAACAGAGTAGTTCTGGTCAAAGAAGACAATAAACAGAAAATCGATTGCCAATTACAATAGGTCCCTAAAGTCATTAATCTTCACTATGTCACTCTTAGTAGTAGCTGTAGTGGTACTATTGTAGCTGCTTTTCTTGGCTCCAGACGATATAAGCTACAATGTATCCCTCTACAAGTATGTTTACCGTGCTGGCATCCAGCACTTGTGAAGTCTACAAATGTTCAGGATAAATTGGGAGACAAGTATTGTCGGGGATAAAAGCATCAATAGAGAAATATTGCTCCCTCGTTAATTCTTTTCTTGTTTTTGGAATCTTCAACACCATAAGTGAAACAAAATGGTCGGATTTTATCAGATTAAGTGCGAAAATGTTGTATAAACCGATTTTTGGTGAATTGGGGGAAGAAAATGTGGTTATGGATAGTTGGTTGTTTGGGGAATAATAATATAAGGTACAGGTAGGGAACAGGTGAAATCATGCAATTTCATCAATTCTAAAGTTGAAGTGGAATTGATTGATTGTTAGAACCCCTTCACATGTTGGGATTGATCCATTTAGTCTGTTTGTTAGCATATGGTGTGGATGCATTATTAATGTAAGATATTTAAGAGGATTGCAGACTAGACCGGACACTTACGTTAAAATGAAATATTATCGGTCAGGTGAGAGCCCAAATGGAATGCAAACAACCGCGGATTTGTTCCGACTTCGAAGCAGGTAAAAAATGCAATTAAATGAGTCGAAACGAAGACTCGATTAATGACAGTAATAATCAATATAATTCATCTAGTAGTCTTGACTAATAAATTTTGTGAACCATCTCCACGTCTTCACTTTATACTTGCTCAATTTGAAAATGATCAAACCCGAGGAAAAAAGGAATCTCTTTAGGGGGGCTTATTGGAGGATGAAGCCGAACATCTACTGGACTTCCGAAATTGGTTGCAAGCGTTTACTTTACTAAGACAATTGGAGGAAACCGATCCAAAGGTTCAAGGTCTGGCGTCAGCCGGTTGAACCACGATGATGACGACTACCTAAGTCTGCAAATACGAGTACTGTAGCTACCACTTTTCAGAAACGCGATAAAAGTGGGGCACCAACCACAATGTGACAATTTAGCTGTACCCCTGCGTTATCGGCTATTTGTTGTGTATGGTAAAACGCAGCCATAGCTGTTCTGCAATCGTAAAAAAGGAAACCCAAACAATATTCCAAACAAACTATTGGACCCATCGAGGCATGCTTAGTCTCAGTCTTAGTTTCAGAGAATCAATCTTTAATCACCCGTCCTATGGTTTTGGCGTAGAAACGAGCTCACCAGAAGTACAGAGTTTAATAAGAGCTTTCACATGGATAGTCCGTCAGTCGAATACCGACTGATGGGCTGAAGGGCTTACCGACGTATGTCTTCCACTTGCAACGTCTAAACCCCGAAATGTTAGTTTATAGTTCCAATAAATGGATTTTTGTGTTTTTTTTACTACTTTTACTAAAACTAAATCGCCTATTTTTATACTACTTGGATTGCAATTTCCATCATATTTATCTTTCCTTTTATGCTTTTCTAATAATAAAAGTTCTGTAGCTCTATATGCAGCGGCTTTTAGCTTAATCCGCTTCTCAAAAGCGAATATGCACAGACATTGAATGCTAAAAATTATTGTACTACACCGGACTAAACAGGTGTGTCTTCTTGACGCTTCAAAGCCAGAAGGATATATAGTTGGGACGGTAAGCGACATTAATGGATGCCACCTTTCAAAACATGATAGAAAGATGCCGTTTAGTAAGAATGTTGATGGGGCCCATACTTTCAATTTAAGAGATGGAGCCACCTTCGACCCCGTGGTAGAGCGGCTGTGCATGCGAAAAACCGGAAAATTTGAGCCCATTTTTTAATAATTTCCTCATAACTTAGAATTTAAATTAAAGGGCGTCAAATTCTACATCCAATGCATTTCTCAAAGTTGAAATTCGGTTTGGCAGTATAGTCAAAACCGATAATAGAAAAACCTCGCCTTTTGAGGCTTTGGAGGGAAATCACACTATATCGCTTTTCAAGCTCCTATATCTCTGAAACTGATACAAATGGAACAATTCCAAAGACAAAAGTTGAAGATATTTCTATTTCAAGTTTAACTAGCCAAATCGGCCCGTTTTCAGTGTAGTTGTGAGCGAAAATGCAGAAATGGTTTTTAAACGAATTGAGCAATTAGGGCTAAAGTCGCTTAAAAGCCATTTCCGCATTTTCGCTAACAACTACATTAAAAACGGGCCGATTTGAAAAGTATTGGACCGGTTAAACTTGAAATAGAAATATCTTCAACTTCTGTCAAATGAGTTTTTCCATTTGTAGCATCGGTTTCGGAGATATGTGAGCTTTTTCGACTATCGGTTTTGATTATACTACACGGAGAGAAAAAACATTATTCATATCAAACGCGAGCCCCGTTCAAAGTGCGCGTTCCTTAAACTTCGTTCAATATGAATACTTTTTGTTTTGATTGAACGGAAAATTATTCAATCCAAACACATTTACAGAAATGTGCAAAAGTCCATGCGTTCAAAAATAACGTTCAGTCCAATAATATTTAATGAATTAATATTTTCATTTAATTTGAACATTTAAACAGTCATAATATATATTTTTGCCAATCAAAATGACGAATAATTTAGAAATTTAACTTTGAACGTTCGATTTTTTGCTCTGAAAGCGTGCGCAATCAATTTGACCAAATGAAATATTCACTTACCGGTAACCAAACGTTCAGTCCATTTGATCTGAATGTGTATGCGTTTAGTTCGTTCTGCGTGTGCGTTCAATTTTACCGTTAGAAATGCTCATTATCCCGTATCCAAACGTTTAATGAGTTCGCATTGAAATTGTTCGTGTTTTAAATTTTGTATCGCCAGAAAAGGATTGTGTTCTTACAGTTGTATCGCTTGCCTGATACATTATAATGTGTGCAGTATTCTTTGTGACCAGGTTATAGTGTGTGCTGTTTGTGTGAAATTAGGCCGCGGCAAGAATTTCAATTATTTTGTTTACATTTGCAGTCGTGTTAATTCAAAATATTGTGTCAACGGAGACGGATAAGCAGTTATTAGAATTGTTGAAGCAGTAGAATCTAGAGTGTGCGTTTCCACAACTTAAAGGTATGTTTTTATATATGTTTACGCTGTAAATATTATATGTGGGAACCAACGGAATCGGACCACTACATCATATAGCTGCCATAGGAACGGCCGTTCCAAAAATTCGTCTTTGTGAGAAAAACTTTTCTATTTCTAAAGATAGCTTTTTCAAATTTCACACTAATCAATAGTATTTTTAGTCAAATCACATTTCCGAATTTAGTTGAAATCAGACTATTTGTATATACCTATAGTATATATCATCAACGAAACTGACGAAATCAAGCGACGGCTACAGTTAGCTAATAAGACTTTTTTCTTGGTTCTCCTCATAATGAAATCGAAGCATGTGCACAGAAACTCGAAGCTCCGCGTGTAAGAAACCATTATACGACCAGTGCTATATGCTATGGCTGCGAAGCATGGACCCTAACTCAAGCCTCCGGAAACATGCTAGACACATTTGAACGTAAGGTTCTTCGGCGAATTTTCGGGGCTGTTTGCGATCGAGATGGATGGCGCATCCGGTACAACTATGAGTTATCTGAACTACAACGACTTCAATGGGCATGCCAAAGAGAGTGATGAATGCAAAACGAGTTGACGGAGCGAGACTGCCTAGGCGACCGAGATCTCGTTGAGAGAGCTCAGTATATGTGAACGCCGAGCAACCACTGGGCTTCCAAGATTGGAGGACGCGGTCACGTGACCGCGATAATTAGAGGACGCGATCCAGACGGCCAAGGCCCGACGTCGGGCTGTCACGCCACGATGATGACGATGATTCTATCATATAGCCAGAGTTGGACTTCAACTGGTATGTTATTGTCTATAATATACAGTTTATCGGCCGTCAATTAACTTCATATTCACTATAGATTCAAACGGACTTCGAAATTTTGTATCCGGGGAAAACGGATGTGATTTTCCGAAATTGGAATGAATTTGTGGAGAAAATTATCACTTATTTCAAAGAATCGGTTAAAGACAAGGGATCACAAAAATTGTTATCAAAGCTTTGTGAAGAAGTATCTGAAAGTAAGTATTTTTTGTGTATTATACTAGCATACCGACAACTCAAATCTATAGATTCCGGCTTATTTCTAATTGATTATTCTCTCTATTAAACTTTAGACCCACGTGACTGCTTGATATCATTGCTATTGAACACGGTTATTCAGCCATCCTCGAGAACTGCAACAAAAGAAGAAATACCTAGCAAAAGAGCCAAAGTAACGATAAAGGATGCCCAAGATTGCCTGGTAATACCAATCAAAAATATAAATTTATTCGAATAAACGCTGGGGGAAATTCGAACGAGCTTTTTTAAAAATAAGATAACATTGCAACCCTTCTTAATTGTAGTAGGCCAAAATCTATGTGCCTTAGATGATTTTTATGTTTCTTTTGATAACGTAAACTTTAAATGTTATAACATATCCTTTTTTACGTGTCCTCCGATTCATATATACCCTTTATGAACTGGGAAATCTTTCATACGGGATAAGACCATATAATATTAATATTTTAGTATAGTATATATTTACAATATACATGTATATTGTCCACCATTAAAGTTAACGAAAAATCGAATTTAAGACTTATACTACTACTAACTATGTACTATAATACTGCCTCGTCTTCTACTTGTACCTGTTACTTAAAAGCATGTAAATGGATATACCTATAATTGAGTTTGTTGTTTATATTTATATTAGTACATTTCATTTCACACGTCCATAACCTAGTAATCCATTTGCGAAATATCTACCTTTTTGTATGAAATCTGTCATGCAAAGGTATCAACTCTGCACACTCATTGAACTTTTCAATTAATTAAGTACATCTTTATCTACAATGTTCGGAGTTTACATAACTAATTTAATAAATTCATCGGATACTCCAACTAAAAAAAAAAGAAAATTCAAAAAATAAATATATGTATGTATAATATGTATACTGATATTGCCTCGCAATTAGAAAACTGTTAATAATATTACTAAAAAAAATCAAATCTTTGACGCACTTTAATTTTTTCGAATGTTTTGTGTAACAATTATTTTATTAATTACTTTCAAATGTTTATTAATCATCATCGTGGCGCGACAGCCCGGCGTCGGGCCTTGGCCGCCTGGGAAAATGTTTATTAATACTAAATTTAAAATAAACGATTTTTAAACTGAAACTTATTTCTTTTATTTTAAACACTTAAAATGTTCATTCTGAACGCAAAAATAAAAATATTACTTGAACGCAAACGCGCTTCAATCAATAAACTTCATGTTCAATTTGATTATCTAGGTTGATTGTTATGATAGTTAAAATCTTCACATTGAAGATTAAATGTTGTTGTTTCAAACGTTTATTCCATTGGTTTTGATCGTAAAGCAGATTCAAAACGACCGGAAAACCGTTCAAAGTTAAATGTAAATGGTTTCAGGATGAACGCTTATATAATTCAATATTAATATTTTCGCGTTTATTTCTCACGCGTTTGTTTTAACCGTATCATTAGTGTTGGAATGACAGTTTTCGCGTTAGGCGCCATTTTAAACGAAAAACCGTTTGACTTGATATATTTTTTCGTTTGATTTGACGAGCTCATTTCTCTCCGTGTACTAAACCGAATTTCAACTGCGATGCATTGGATGTAGAATTTGACGCTCTTTAATTTAATTTCTATTAAGTTTTTTGATCTGAGGCACCGTTTACAAATTATGAGGATAATATTAAAAAAAGGGCTCAAATTTTTCGGTTTTCCGCCCGCACAGCTGCTCTGGCGCCGGGCTCATGATGGCTCCATCTCTTAAAATGAGTGTATGGGGACCACTAACAATCCCACCAAACGGCATATCCCCATCATATTTTGCAAGGTTAAATCGCTTACCGTCTCAACTAATACTCAATGCGTATGTTCTGCAAAAGTGTACACATTTCGAAGCAAATTTTACTAAAAGATTTTTCTCCTGTTGCTGGACCCCGACTAAGGGCGACTTTCCCCAAGCAAACATGCACTCACACTGCAGGTATTGAAAGCTGCCAATGTCTACACAGGGTCAAATAGGCGTATCAAGCTAAATCTACCAGGCATTGAGATGGATATAAGGAGACGGCATCGGCATAAAATGAACACTAATTTCATCGACGCAATTCCACCACATACGAACTAGTTAAAAGTAAACAGAGGAATAGCCGAATTCATTCAACGTGAATTCAGTTTTTAATAATTTTCGTCCTAGAGTGAAAAGTACTCACTTTCTGCTTAAATCCTTGTACTTTACTAGATCAATCAAAGCAACCATTTTATTGTACGTTTTTTTATTTTTATTTATTCTACCTTACTCCCTTTTGTCCATGTAAGCACTCGTATGTTCAGAGCTAGCGACCTGTTTTCTGATATACTTCCAAACCAGATTTTACAATCTGATCTGCCTTTTATTATTTCGAAGTAGCTTCCTCTGTCACTTTAGTCAAGGCGATGTTGAGATGCTTTAAGAAGTTACGTACACATATATACCTCTGCAGGACATTTGAACCACCGATTGATTTAATTAATACATGTATCAAACGAATGCAAAAAAAAACTAAAGCATTATCACGTCATTAAAAAAGTATTATGTCCATTGAAGTAATAAATTTCAATGACTGTAAAAAGTAACAAAAAGACATTCTTTGATTTCATATAAAGAAACATACACAATACTCCTTCCAGAATAAATTTTCAATGAAAATTTATTTCGTCCGACAACGAGTGGTTCGTGCAAAATCCAACAAGCAGAATAAATTCATCCTAATTAGTATGTACAAGACTTTTGTCTGATATGAATGTACAATACATGTAGGCGTGTGTTCAGGAAATAAATCTCCGGGTCTAGACAGCTTCTAAGCCTAACCTCGGAAACTCGCTCCAAACAACAACCATAGCTCCATCAAAAGGAATGTTTGCCATCAATATAACACTCTGGTAGAGAGATGTGTAACACTTTCATCTGAACGAGCAGTCGACGAAGAAGAAGTTTCGAAATTAATTTCAAATGCTTCAAGATTCCCTTAAGTTGGCAATTAGGCATAACAAATATCACTTCATCGTTGTAGTGGGACTACGAACGCCCTTAGGGTGAATTTTCATTAATCTCCGCCTAATATGGTTAGCTTGTAAGTTTAATATTACAAGTTAGACATTTCAGTTGCCTCAAGGAATTTCTAAATTTGAATACATATCTGCATTCGTTGAATTTAAATATGAAATACAATTTTAGACGGTACACTGGAAATCGGTAGGAAATCACCACTTTATGTCTGCATATACTCGAAGAATTCAATATTAGCTCAAACACTTTTGCAATAAATTTCGATTAGTATCAGTAAAAATATAAACAATTACAAGGCAGCACTAGTAAATGTACCACAAAATCTTCGAGCTCTAACTTTCTTGGATTTGAATTTATAACAACACGTTTCTGTAAATTCAAGGACTGCGTACAAGTGACCATATTGTGATACCTTATGCCTGCAACAAATAATGGCCCAGCTCCGACCATTCAGGGCCATCGCCATTGGGTGGACGGGCGGATGACGTTCAGTAGCCAATGCCGCGTAACCGTCATTTCTGTCAACAGCGATGAGCCATGGGATAGCCACAAATGGCTTCGAGAGCCATTTTCCCCCACGCGATGGCCTATCGCGTACGCAACTTTGAACAGTTGATTTATATTGATAAGCTACTACACAATTATCGCAATGCTACTATCACCGACCTTCTGTCAGCTTTCAATTTCAATGGTCCGCTCTGCGCCCATCAAAGACCATTGTATGGGCGGACGATATTTGAATTGATATTTGATATGTGATGACGGCCATCAAAGTCTCCATGGCGATGGGCCATTGTCCGTAGCAGGCATCATATACCAGTAAGAACCTTTCCATTTACTACATTCCTCGAACCTCTTATTAGCTGTCCTATTCAACTTTACAACCTCCGGATATGAACTACACATCAAAATACGTAATAATTTAAGGCTCAATTTACATTGCCGCATGCACCGGATGAGCCGCATGAGTAAACCACATTGGTGGCCAACAAGAAAGTAGATGGTTCTGGTGCGAGAGCATGCGGTTCATCCGGTTCATGCGGCCAATGAAAATTAAACTTAAGACGATGTCACCAACATCTTTCTGGTACGCGCAAAGGTTGTTTTCATGCTGCTAAGTACTCAAAGCGAAACTCCTCCTTTCAGGAAAATGAAACGGCCAAAAATAGATAACGAGCACACTGCACTGAAACGATCCGTATTGCTGGGATTCAGAAAAGAACGAAAGAAAAAAATACAAATTGCTTTCATTTAAAAACAAATCTTTTTTACTTCGGCGCGTTATATTAATATTTTTCACCATTCGCATTTCTCTGTCGCTGTCAACATTTTCACTAGAATCGCTCGGCAAAGGCATTCAACTGTCTTCTAGTGATAGTATGGTGGTGTGTGGTTTTAAAAAGGATATGACTTGAAATATATTGAGTAAAAAACAACTGAAAGAGAGCGGGAGAACAAAAAAAAAAATTCTTTTATAACTTCACTATTTTTGAAATTTTAATAAAGTCTTTTGTATAGTCGTCGTACAAAGCGAGCGAGCGCCGAACCGAATTATCAGGGAAACACACAGAAAAAATCACCTCAGGATATGTTTGGGTGGAAGAAGTATACGTATAGTAAGGACTCTGAAGAGAAAATGTTATTTTTCAACCTATTATTTTCACTTTGCTATTCATAACGGACTCTTTTTTTCAGCAGTTCTCTTTGCTTTCTATATGGTTGAATTAATTCTGTTTTGACGCAAGTATTAAAATATATGGAACTGTCGTGTCAGTCTATTTGATATTGGTTCTGATCGGAATTAGAGAACGGCAAACTAATACTCAAACATCATTTAAATGGGAAAATCGAACAAATTTACTTTGCTTTGCTTTATTCGTATCGCAATTGACAAGGATTATGGGATCATCAAATTGAAAAAGAATTTATTAGCAGCATCATCACTTACATCAACGACGCGCTCGGTTGCCGTGTTCGCGCGGGCACCGCTCTACGATCTAGAAAATGGAGGTTTGACCCTAAGCGCGAAAAAAAACTGTCTGTGGGTACTAATAGAACTCCCACTGCGCTCCGAGCTTGTCAGTAAAAAGATGGCTCGGATAGGAAGTGTATGCTAGCAACTGCATCATCCGAAAAATATGTCATCGAAACGTCAACAAGGCATAAAAACGCAAGATATGTTGACGCGTCCATGCCCCTTAAGGGGTCAAGGTAACATTTGCCTAATCACGCCGATTAATATGATACCCATATTTACTAGATTCTACTTCATTGCCAAGAAGGTTCTTTTTTTTTCTCTCCAGAGAACTCAAAATCCTTTCAAAGTACTCCGAGCTTTATCGCGCCGATTTAGATGACACCCATATTCACTAGATTTTACTTCATGTCCAAGAATACGGTCATGTCAACAGCAAAGGGTTAAAAACGCCTTCAACAACACTGCAGTACCTTGACCGAATCAGACGACACCCAAATTTCTTAGTTTTTACTTAATTTCATGTCCATGAATGCGCTAAGTCCACACAGTAGGGTTGAAAATGCCTTACTTGCCTGCTTTACTTCATACCCAAGTTCTCAAGTCAGCACCATAATATCAAGAGCGGATTCAGCAACACTCTAGTGCATAGGCTTCATTATCCCGATTCAGACGACAACCATATTTCTAAGATTTCACTTCATATCCCAGGATGTGATCATTTCCGCACCATAGAGTAAAAACGCCACTAACGACACTCCAATACATTTTTTGTTATGCAATAAAAATCTCCAATAAATAAACCAACTTATTTTAGGTAACTCTGAAGCACCCCCCGAACAAAATTTATGGCTACGGCCCTGCATGGAGGATTCCTTTCTCTTCCCCTGTGGTACACATTTGTTGATAGCCTGCTGTGGAAACTCTGAATGGAGGGCTTCTAGGTTCAGCACTAAGTCAATGATTTGGGAATATTTATTAAGGGAAAATTCACTTTAAATACCTGGTCGTTACTCTTAACGGCAAACTATTCTGGCAGGCAAGACCACTAAGGGCTTATGAATATACAAACGGAGTGTTAGTATGACAGTTTGATTCCCCAATCAAACCGTCTATTGGGCTTTGGATTTACAGCCTACAAAAACTACTACACAAAGTGGGCTCGAGAACACTTTTGGCGGACTGGAGCCTTTCCAGAATCCAACCTGCAACCTTGGAGCGCAGTCCCAGTACCACAAACTGGGATTAGTAGAGACAAGCTAAGCTGTTCTTTTCAGGTTACTCGTATAGCAGATTGATTGACCTGTTAAAGAGTCAGAGTCCACTGTGGTCTTCTGGTTGTGACTGGACACTCATGCCTGAAAGACCACTAAAGGATCATGGGAATTGCGTTGAAATCAAGAATTGATTTTACAGACAACATTAAATTCAACTGGAACGAAATCAGGTATGTACTACCGCAAGTATTTTCGTGAAAAATATTGCAGAAAAAAAAAAGTAAATTTAAATAAGCAACAATGACCCATGATTTCCATATGTCCCACTTCACTTTTTATATTTGTGCGTACAAATCACAACAGCATGCAGCCATTTCTGGTCAACAAGGATCCGATTTAATATCCATCAGTTTCTAATTGAGTTCAATTCTCAACATGCCGCAATAAAGTGTTATATGCAATATGGTGATTCGTTCTCGTTCCATTTGTCCACATTAAATATTTATCAACTCTTTAATCGATTTTCGAGCATGCTCAGCACTTCACTTTTATGATGAATTCATTTCAGCACTTTGCACCAATCAACTTAAGTAAACGAGCGGGAAGATATATTGCACCACAGCATGTTTCAATGATTGTCATGGGAATGAAGCAGTTAAAGTGAAATTTTCCAGTATACATACTCTCGTATCGTCAATGCGAAACGCTATATTCTAAAGCCTGCTGCAGACAATGGCCCATCCCCAGCTCTTTGAGGCTACCGTCATTGAGTGGACGAGCGGTTGGCGTTCAGTGGCCAATGGCGCGTAATCGTCCCAACGATGGACCATCAGATGGCCACAAATGGGTTCGAGAGCCATTTTTAGCGACGGAATGGCCCATTGCGCGTTTGTCAATTTAAATCAGCCGTTCAGACTTGCTCTTGGCTGATACACATAACATACAGTATAATTGTTGTGCTTTCACTTCGATGTGGATTACTTGAATATTGACTGACAAAGAATATTTTGTGGAAGAAGAAAATTTTAACTGACATTGACATTTAATGTTGTAATGGTGACCACCATGATCACCATTGCGCTGGGCCATTGTCTGGAGCAGGCATAAGGGTTGTGGATATATGCCAAGCACTGGACGTTTCTACATAATAAGGTAATCCAGGTAATGTTGTGTTTACGAAATTTTATTTACTGAAGAGTATTGGCATTTTGAAGTGGCTTGGAATACGCAGAAATGCAGGAAGTTTTTAAACTTTATCGTCTCAATAAGTCATGCTTGTCATAATAATATGTATAAATCAGATGATTCGCAATAAAATAAAAATTTTATTGTTGAACTACGAGTATACGAATTTTCTTTCTGGCATCCGTACCCGTACTTATTAGCCATTCTATTCGCGTGGGAATAAAGCTCCACCATGTCATGGCTTCCGAAAGTGTCACTTCATACATTGCCGCTCCCAGCTACTAATTCTAACCGTCAACCTGGACGTTTGGCCTTTCTTGATTCCTTATATAGTACATTCCATTCGCCGCATATTCCCTGTTCATTGGAACATTCATATCAAATCAATCATGTGGCGGCTAGTATTATTACATATTAAGCCGCTTCTAACGATGCGTCCTTTATATTCTATTTGTTTCTTACGTCCGGAGGATTGGTATCATCACCCCGATCCAGAAATTATCGATTTTTGCTTGATTTGGTTTCAATTTTACTTTGTGCCCAAGAAAGTGCTGTTTGGAAAACATCAAAGGACTCAAAATACCATCAACAGTAGTTTAGACTATTCACCTCCCAACCTCCAGTCATACGAGTATATTGCCCATCTTGTGTTGATATCACTTCATTGCCAATAATGTCTCTTTGCCTGACTCAAGGACTCAATATGCCATCAGCAGTAGCGCCTCATTCCCCCAACCATATAATAACCATCTTGCCTAGATTTCACTTTTTCACCAAAAAGGTCCTGTTGTGCTGCTGCGCACCTACACCTATACTAACACGCCAACGGGTAAAGCTTTGAATCACCCAAGGAGGCTTTGTATCAAATTGGCCCATTGGAAATGCCTGGAGAAACCGAAGACTAAAGCTGAGATGACACGATCTAAGTACACTTGGATCAAACGTACTTCGAAATTACTTAGACGCTACTTGGATAGTGTCAACAATCCACTGCATGTTTTGACATGATCCAAATTACGTCCAAATAATAAACAAGTACGTTTGATCCAAGTGATCGTGGATCGTGTCACCCGGGCTTAAGGCAGGAAACTCTGATTTGATCACTTCAGAATATACCGTTAGTTCAATCGATAACCCAGTTAGAACAATGACCTCAAGATAAGTTAGCATCATCTCATTTATTAGATATGGACTGTGTACGTTAGAGGTACAGGTGTGTGATCAGCAACACGCTCAACCGAGCTATTTACCCCAAATGGGAATTCATTTTACAGCTGAGTAGATCAGGGGCCCGGTAAACAGAAGGCGAACGTGCTACATATTTGTCTACTGTATGCTTACTTCAAATATAACCCAATACTAACCGGTTCGAATGTTCGATTCAACTTGGTCGAATAGATCAAGGGCTATTGTCTTGCTATCTGTTGAACTCAATACATTTTGGCTGCACGTACGATACAATAGCTACTAGGCTGACAAGCTTAATGCCAGGCTATGTAATGTGCAACACGAATTAAACAGTTGGAGCAACAAGATATTACTCATTTGTCCACACCCCCATTGGAGCATAGCGCCTCAAATATTCCATGTGGCTTAGCTGGCGTTTCGTTGGCATAAACCATTTCGGACGATGATTTTTAATGCTGTCAAACTGTAAACTGTCAACAAGATATTGACATATCATTGTGGAAAGCACCACTGGCTTCTCGATATGTTTTCGATCTACTAGTGAAATGTTTCTCCGAGAGAGTCTTCAAAATTAAACATTTATAAAGAACAACTCGTTCATGTGCTACATACCACTCTATGTTTCACGAGTATTCTTAGTATGTACCTAGGTTGTTACGAATGTTCAGCAACCGATCGTCAAAGAAAATTTTCTTTCTTTTGAGGTATTATTTTATAGGACAATCGCTGTAGCTCGTCGTAATATTCACTCTTGACACTAGTTGGTCGTTTAATGTATTGCCTGTATTGTTAAAGCGTTTAAACAATTCTTTTTATATTTGGTGCCAAGTCATCAAGGCTTTGAAGGCAATGAATCAGCGGATGAACTTGCCGGGCAAGGCGCAATGTCTAATTTTATCGGACCGGAACCATATTGTGGCCTAGGCCTGGCTTCAGCTCGGACTATCGTAACGGAATGGTCTGGCAGGCTACGACAGCGCTATTGGGTTGACCTTTCAGGGCTGCGGCAATCAAAGGAGTTAATGAGACCCTTCGACTATGGGGATACTACCCATATGAGTAGAGCTGACCTGAGGTTATTTCTTGGCTATCTATCAGCCCATCACTGGGTTAGATCTCATTTAAATAAGATGGGCTTATCCAGAGAGACGGAGTGTCGTCTTTGTTTGCAGGACTTTGAGGCCACATAACACCTTTTTCTGTGAATGCCCAGCGATTGCGCGAGCTAGGTTAGCGATACTCGGCCGGATCGTCACAAACCATGCTAATATCAAAAAATCTCCTGCAAAAGACTTACTAGCCTTCGTACGAGTGGTGGAAGGTCTCTTGCTATAATATTAAGGGCTATGGTACAATAGACCTCCTATATGGTCGTAGTGCCCACCATAAGGGTCACTAGCGCACCTATTTTTCTATTCTATTCTTCGCATTCTTTGTCGAATCACTGCTAACAAGGAATTAATTTTGAACAGTGCATGTTATGTACACACTGCTTCCGAAAATTATACTTTGGTCCCAAAATCTGGAAGGTTAGGACAGCAATACTGGTATAACCTTCCAGGGCTGCGATAACAGAAAGAGTTAATGAGAACCTGAAACCCTTCACCTATGAGCTACATGGAGTGGGTTTACTACCCACATGAGTGAACTGAGGCTATTTGTAGGCCACCTATAGGGCCATCATTTGGCTGGATTTCATATAAATAAGATGGGTTTATCTAGAGAAACGGAACGTCGTCTTTGTTATCAGGAAGTTGACACCACATATCATACTTTATGTTAATATCTATCAACTGCGCGAGCAGGACTTACGATCCTAGAAAAAATCGCCAAAACCCTTCAGATATCAGGAAAACTCCGGGCTTCGTAAGAGTGGTGGAGGGTTCCTTGCAATAATTTAAGTGTTATGGCCCAATAGACCTCCTATGGTCGCAGTGGCCACTATTAGGGTCTAGCCTGCACCTCTATTTCTATCATATGTATTTTATTCTATTCTTGTTCAATGACCTTGTTGTTGTCATTCACTAAAAAAAACTTATATACATTTATGAAAGAGATAAAGCATACCTTACTACAAGTATTTATAATAGACCATTTATAAAAGACCAAAAATTCTACATCTGTCTCCAGTAAATCGTTAGTGTCCGTAAGTTCAACATAAATTTGGTCGGGCCTTAATATATGAAATTCAATGTCCCCTAAATATCTTACTTATTTTACCTTAACTTCATCACAGCAAACCGCTTTTTCTCGATGAATATTTTTTTTGTTAGATTTAAAATTTGACTAATTCCTTTATTATTTCTCATACTTTTTTTTTCATTTTTTAATTGAATTTTTAACATTATTATTTTTTTAACGTTTTTTTTTCTTTTTAATTATGATTTTTACCGTTAACTTTTGTTTATTCACTAAGCATGGGGCGACCAGTAGCGCAGTGTGTTGAGGCATCAGTCTCACGTCTGACTACCGGCGTTTCGGGTTTGAATCCCGTCCACGACGTTCGTGGCCATGGATGTGCAGGAGGTAAAGCATGCTGGTAACTGCATTCTCCGAAACCAGTTTATGCCGACGAAACGTCAACTGGGTCATATGAAACAGCTGACGCGCTATGCCCCAGAAGGGGTTAGGGCAATTGAGTATGCTTTAATAAATAAATAAAATTTGAATTTACTATTGCTGACTCGGAGCTCTGAAACTCACTCTTTAAACAAACTCCTGGAAACCAAAATCACGTACTTCATTTTACGAAAATTATTGCTTAACACGTTAAATTCAATTAAATCACTGATTTCAACTAAAGCATATCCTTTCCATGCATCGCACAATGTACAACAAACCATCGACTGTTATATCCCATTTGCTTGCCTGATTTCAATCCAAATGAAATTACTTAACAGTTTGTCGCCATTAATGTCACTTTGCAAATTTAACTTGAAATAATGCAATGAAATAACATATTGACATAATCACTTCATTAAATTCGCTTCCAAAATGGTGGAGTCTCTGTAGCCATTATAAGGACAACAGCCGTCGTAATTGACGCGAACGTTTTGGAGTAATTTACACGCGTCATGCAATCAGGCGTCCTTAACTATGTCGGACGTAATGTTGGTCATAATAATTGTCTTTTCCTATGGTGGCTCAACACGAACTCACTAACTCCGTTTTATTTGTATTTTGCCTCTTTTCCGAGTTGACGGTGGTGGTGGTGCCGAGTGTGCAAATGGAATTGACGGCTAGTTTCCGGAATGCAATAGCATGATTGAGTTGTAACAGCAAAATAAACATGTACATTACACAACTTGGAACAAGTTTATCGCGAACACTTTGGCAAGGAATTGGTAACAATAAGTTATTCCACACAATCCTAAGTTATTTGCACTGGAATTCAATAGGAAATTGTTTCGGCACCTATTTTATGGGGATCTTATCCCATTATTATAGCATTTTCAAAACAAGTTAACGCTTTCTCAAATCAAATTAACGCTTGTTCAGATCAACTGATTGATTTTTTCAAACCCAAATTTCGAGCGATGGAGGGTTACGCTCGCGACACACGATAGAGCACAACCACAACCGAACCGTTCGTGACCATTTAGTCACGGAACATTTGTTCACAAACCAGATTTAGACCCCATACACTAAACAGTCGCAACCTCCGACGAACCATACCAGTGCTGATAGTGTGGATATTTTTCCAATTAACTTTACCTTATTATGATTTAAAATTGTGCGCGCCCACATGCTCCTACCGTACACATATGAGCTTTCGTGAGCGCACAGCGCTCGCACGAATGCTCATATATACGAAGCTTTATGTAACGTGAAATCGTTGACGCACTGAATTGCGAGCGCGGCATAAAAATTCCAAATTATTAGACTGACAGAAAAGTTTGACACATCCCTGTGTGATTCGGGCTGAAATCCAATTGGTTCGATGGTGGTACGATGGTGGTTCGCCGGTCCCCAAACACGACGTATTTTGGTCACGCGCAATGGTAAACAACGGTTCGGCCGTTGTTGCGCTCGATCATGTGAGAGCTGTCGACTTAAAGTTTCCTGCAAAAATTCCCTCAGAAGAGATAATTTCGATTGACAGAGCATTGGACACATCTGCACTATACTTTTGAATGAAATGAAGTGCACCAGTTTAGATAACTCTCTGGGAATCGCCAATTTATTAGCTCATCTTCACAGGATATATTATCGAGTCATAGTTTCCGCTTGACAGTTAATGACGAATTGACTTCTTTCAATACGTCCACCACTGTATGACTCTCCGACACTTATGTCACTCTTACTGGAGAATGAAGCCCAAGATTTAAAATAGAATCGTTGACGCGCATAAATTGAACAGTTAGACTGAAAATCACTTTCGATCGGATAAACCGCGAAATATTTATAAATAAAGCAAGGTCACACGTCGCAAATATTTACCAAATTTTTTTCAGGAAATATTTGTCCAAATGGATCAATTTGGCAGTTTCCTCGCGTGAATAAAATAATGCACAACAGCGTTATTAACAATACAATCAATCTTTATTCCAATTCGATCAGAATGTAACAACCACTCATCATTCTTTTGATTTACATTTTATTGTTGATATCTGCTAAGTTGGCGGAAATACCGTAGTAGGTGAGTTTAGTAGCAGTAGGTGATGACTTAGCCGGTTCATGTTGGGCCGATGACTTTTGGACAGGTCATTTTTCCACGATAGCCAGTTCATGTTGGGTCGATGACTTTGGGGTTGGTTGTACGTTAACATTATCCGACTGATATGTTACTCCTCCTCGGTTTAGCTGGGAATTCTCCCGAATTTCCTTGACAATAAAAGTTTCTCTCGTTCTCCAGCGAAATACACATATTACTATTACTAATACAATAGCTATTACAATTATAATAATCGAATATTGAGTATACCATAATACATTTTTATGAAATTTCAATTCTTGTACATCCTTTAGATTCTGAAATGTATTGGAAGCAATATCTTCAAAGGTTAAAGCTTTTTCAAATGTATAATTTATTTTGTTTTCAGGATAAAAATATTTTTGTTCTATTGTTTTTTTGTTATTGTAAAACGTTGCATTCAAAATATTTAATTCGCAATTATGAAAGTTTATAAGATAATTTCTGTTTAAGACAATTTCTCGGCCATCACAATTATGATTTAACTTGAGGTTTATGGCATTTTGTACGATTACTGTTTCATCATCAATTATTTGAATTTGTGTAACATTATTATAGCTTAACGTACAAGTTCTTGTTAAAATACAATTTTCACTAACTTTTAACTCGTTTAGCATAGATTGTGGTTCGTAAGTGTAGGTATTCATTCCCATTTCTACAATCATCTCTTTTTGGCTGTTAATTTCAAAATATTCTTTATTTGGCAATGGTGTTATCATATTAACATCCACTGTAATATAATCTTTAGGGATTTTTATTGTTATTACGATAGAATCATTCTTATAGTCTAAAATATCTATTCTGGCCAACTTTAGCCTGTAAAAATCTAATTTATATTCTTCTATCTCTTCAAGTGTCAATATACTAGGATGTAATAAGTTATACTTTGCGGACACAATATTATCTTGTATTTGATTTATTTTATCTTCCAAAAATTTTAATTTTAACATCTGGTCCAAATATAATTGCTGATGTATAATCTTTCTATTCACATCGTTAACATTTTTTATTGCCTCTAATATCTTTTTTCTATCATCTGTTATCACTTTTTTTAAGTTTCCAACTGATTCGTTAAAATGCTGGTTTATTTTAATTCGTTGATTTATTGCTGTAATTGCGTTATTATTATTTTCTTCAGTTATTTTTAAATGCTCTAAAATTTCCTCTCTATCATTATTATCCATTGTTCCAAACAAAAAATTTTGTGCAGTTCCTATAATATTTAATAGTCCCCGTCTTGTTCTACCATTGGACTTTGGCATAATTGATTTGGTTTTAGCAATTATAGTTTTAATCTCTCTTTCAATAATATCTTTGTTATCAAAATCTAAATGTTTTAAATTTACCTTTATCTCAAAAATTGTTTTTAGAATTTCGCTTGGATTAATTATATGCAGAATCGTATTCGTCTGGTTGACTATCTGCACTGTCTTGACTTTAAGTTTCAAATATCCTAATTGTTCTTTAATTGGGGTTACATGCAATGTCGCCTGTACGGTGGTCATTGTTGTTAATATTAGAAGAAGTATTACCTGTAAATTTAATTGGTCGTTTAATATTGGTTAAGTGTACGTTCTTTAGTTTTTTAATCTTATATCTTGTCTCTTCTTTATGTCTAACGTGTTTGTAGTTCTTAATCGGTCCGTCCACTCGTTTTTCTTCTCTTCTTTCGTTTAACTTTTCAATGCGTTTTGTCTTATTATTTTGCACTAAATCATGTAATTGTTTCGCACAAACTTCTTCCTTGGCCTTTTTCGGCGTTGTCCCAATAGTGGTATGATATCTATTATTATAGTTTTCTAGTACTATCTGAATTTTCATTTCTGTAGACAAAGTTTTATCTTCTATACCTGTTATTTTCCCTAGAATTGTGGAATGCAACCTTTCTATGTCTGAATTTCCCGTGTGACTTCTACTTTTCGCTTACAAAGATATTCTTTAATATGCTCAGATTTAAACTCATTATCTGTAATTAACAATTGAGGTTTACCGAATTTAGCAAAGTGTTCTATTAGGATCGCTTTCTTGCTCCTCCAATTTCTATCTGTAATGTTATAGGCTACGGCAAATTTTGTAAGTTTGTCAATTATTGTCACGAATGCTTTCGTTTCTATATGAAAAATATCAAGATGTACAATTTCATTTTTTTCAGTTGGTGTTTCAGTTAAATTGAATTTCGGCTTAATTGGGTTTCTATCGTATTTTATTTCCTGACATTTCCTACAATTATTAATAACTAATTAAATATGCTCATGAAATTTAGGAAAATACAGTTTATCTTTCAGCGTATAATATGCTTCATTTATCCCACTATGCATTGATTCTCTGGTATGGTAGATTGAGATTTGCTTATGAAGTTCCTCCTCGGTTTTGATATCTATTGCCCATTTAGTGCATTTAATAAATCGGATATTTCCATCATGTGAAAATAGTTGTACTATAATCTGTTGAACAATATTATAATCCCCATCATTAACTTCTGAGTATATACCTATAACACTTTTTCCGGTTACAAAATTCTTTAGTATACCTTCGATTTTATCTATTCCTTGTAATGGATTCAAATATAAAATTTTGTGTCTATGTAAATCCTCTAGTTTATAATCAGTTTTATATGTTAAGATTATCTGAAGTTTATATTTGTTGACAATATCCTCTTTGATACTTATATGGTCTAATACCTGCTCATCTACCCAGTGGCGTGGCGTCCATGGAAGCAAGGGAAGCATTGCTTCCCTTATATTTGGCGATTGGTGGAAAATTTTCTAAATAATTTTTTCTGAATCGCGCAAAAAAGTCGCGAAAAAAACTCTTCGGCACAGTCTATGTAAATAAAAGTTCCAAAGAAACTAATCGCGAATATCTTACACAGCCGAATTGGTAACACCGCGAAAACCACCACACCACACCAAGAAGAAGACACATGGAAGCATATCAAAATTTGCATCTATGAGCGTTTATTTTTTTCCCCAGTAAACCTACTGTGTCGCGATAAAAAAAAATTCACGTACACGGTAGGTTGGAAGCACTCAGGAATTTGCTTTCAAGTTCCCCTCACATGTAGTAGAGGAAATTCTTGCCTGCAGCGGAGCTGCTGACGCATGGACGCTGGGGAACTTTTCTTCCCATTTCCTCTTTGTTCGTATTTTCTTGTGGACTGAAAATATTTGCTGTGTTGCAATGCGTATGTGATGTGCTATATGAGTTTCACAAGGGTTACCAGAGTAGGATAGGAATTGAATTGTGGAAAAAGTTTCGATTTGAAATATAATGGCTTCATGGTTAAAAATTATTATTGGTAAATTCGAGAAGAAGTGATTTCGCATAGAATTATTAGTGTATACGAGTATTAGTAAGAGACGAACTCAATTATAGGGATATTTATGCATATTTCAATAACTTATATCTAATCGAAAACCATTTAACGGAAAATTCCAAGAAAAAATAAGTGGGAGATGGTAATACTGCCTCAAGTCATTGACGTCACAAGGAATTGAATGAGCCGTTAAATTTAAAACTCATTTGCTCTAGTGTAGTGCTTTAGTGTAGTGCGATTTGTGTGCTTTTTGTTGGTGAAAAGGTGAAGGGGTTTTTTAATCGGTCTAGGTGCTTATAATTGCTTATAGTGTTTTGATTTGTTTTTAAAGTAGCATGGATCAATATTGTGTTGTTGATGATCTTTTTCGATTGTCTTTTGGATCTCGATCTTTCGCAGAAAAAAAAGACATTATCGAAAAGGGTCGACCGAAACCGATTTTGGAAATTGTTTCTAAAACAAAAAGATGTACTAGGCATTTTACTGCTAAGATTTATGAAGATACGGAATGGATTACCGGTTGTAAGACCAAGCAAAAATTATTTTGTTGGCCATGCTTGTTATTTTCAAATGATTCAAATGTTTGGCGAACTACCGGGTTTTGTGACTTAAATAATTTACATAAAGCTGTGGACAGGCATGGTACGAAAAGCGTTGATCATTTAAAGTCAGTACTTCTTCTTTCCAAGTTCGGTTCCGGTCCTAGAATTGAAGAATTATTAAGTAGCCAACATAGATCTTCAATAATATTGCACAATGAGAAAGTTTCGAAAAATCGAGATATACTAAAAATGCTAATTGACGTTGTGTGCCATTTAGGATGTCAAGAACAGGCATTTCGTGGTCACAATGAAAATGTGAATTCTTGCAATAGGGGAAATTACGTTGAACTTTTAAATCTTTTAGCTAAATATAATCCGGACTTGCGAGCTCACTTGGAGCAAGCGACTGTTTTTTCCGGAATATCAAATTATATTCAAAACGATCTCATTAGTAGCATTTCTAAAATTTTATTAAAACAGATTTATAATGAAATTCAGCAAACTAAATTTATAGCAATAATATTAGATGAAACAACCGATGTTTCATGTCGTTCTCAACTCTCAACAACCTTTCGTTACATTACTCCTTCCGGTGAGGTTAAAGAAACTTTCATAACTTTTACAGATATTTCTGATGATCAGACTGCGTCGCGTTTATTTGACCATGTTTTAGATGTTGTTCAAAAATTCAATTGCGGTAACAAACTTATTTGTCAAAGCTATGACGGGGCTTCGGTAATGTCTGGTAAAATAACTGGATTACAAACACGTGTAAAGGATGTGTATAAAAACGCAATATATATTCATTGCTTCGCTCATCGGTTAAATTTAGTTTTATCTAAATCATGCGATAAAATACGCGAATGTCGAATTTTTTTTCAATCTATTACTTGTTTTTCAACATTTTTTAATCATTCAACAAAGAGAACAGTTGCACTAGATTTATTCCTCAAAAAAAGGCTTCCAAAATTAGCTCCAACACGTTGGACTTTTAATGGTCGATTAGTTTTAACCATTTTTGATAATTTAGATCAATTAAAAGAACTCTTTGAATATATCATTGAAAATGAGAGTGGAAAGTCGGATGGCGAGACCGTTAATAGCGCAAGGGGACTTCTTGTTTTACTTACAGATTTTCAGTTTGTTTTCCTGCTCAATGTTTTTTCTAAAAATTTTCCACAAACCGACGTACTTTTCGATATATTTCAAAGTAAACAAACTGATATAATGTACTGCATTCAAAAAATTACAGATTTTGAAAATCAACTTCAATCGTTAAGAAATAGTTTCACGGAAATTTGGACCCAAACCACATCTATTTGCGAAACTCCACAACGCCGGAAAAAAGCCAGGTGCCTTGTTGACAGTAATGAAAATGTTGAACTATTCTTTACACGTATTTATGTCGAAATTATAGATAATATTACCGCAGAAATAAATTCAAGATTTTCATCCTTAGCAAGTTTCACATTTTTAAACCTATTAGATTCTTCTAAATTTAACCAATATTTGAAAACATTTCCGGACAATCTTTTACTAAATTTAACTAAAACTTATGCTGATATATTTGACCATATTTCATTAAAGACTGAACTCATTGTGCTTTATTCTGATTCTGATTTGCAGGGAAAATCTTTTCAAGGTATTTTTAACTATTTCATTAATAACAAATTAAAAGATAGCTTCACACAATTTTATAAATTAATATGTTTAGTTTTAACATTACCAGTAACCAGTGCGTCCGCAGAGCGCAGTTTTTCTTGCTTAAAAAGGATTAAAACGTATCTTAGAAATTGTACAGGCGAACAACGGCTTAGCGACTTGGCAATAATGTCAATTGAAAAGGTTTTCCTTAAATCATGTTTGTGTGAGCAAAGTTTTTATACAGATATTATAGATGAATTCGCAAAAAAAGAAAGACGAATAGAATTAAATTACAAATAATAGTATGTACGGATCTTATTATTTATTTTGACTTGTAATATATTTATTGCCCAATTATTATTATTTTATTTTACTCACTAACTGTGATTTTTTAAATAGTAAATAGTTGAATTATTTTTAATTTTTATTGTATTGTTATTGTTTTTATTATTCAAATTTTGATTCGCTGAACATGATTACTTTCTTTATGAGTGTATGGATATTTATTTTGCAATTTTTTTGCTATTGTTGTTATTGTTATAGTAGTTCTAATAATTCGAATATGCTTTATTTATATACTTATAGTTACAGCTTTGCTTTTTTGATAAGTCTACCAACATATAATTTTTACAATTATTTATTTATAAGTAAATTATTATATATTGGTAGCATGGGAATTAAAATGCTGATAAAATACAGTATACCTACTCTCACGTCCCCGTTCGTGATTCCTGGGTGCTTTTATATTAGAAATGTTAAAAGTAGCTAACGAGAGGGGTTCAATTAATACGCAGTAAATTTGTGGAAAGCATAATAATAGTAAATTTTTAATACCAATTGCTTCCCCTAGTTGAATTATCACGCCACGCCACTGCATCTACCGAATGCTTTGTCTCAGTCAATTCCATATTCGATTCTTCTTCATTATTTGCTGCTATCATAGGTGCATTCTCTAATCGACTAAGAAAATCTGCTACTACGTTTTGCTTGCCTTTAAGATATTCTATTTCGAAATTAAATTCTTGTAATTTTAGAATCCATCTCTGATCTCTTTCTGAAAATTCTTTGCCCTTATATTTACTGTTAAGGTATTTTATGGGTGCATGATCGGTTATAATTTTGAATTTGTTCCCGTATAAATACGGACGAAAATATATAACTGCATATACTATTGCCAAAAATTCTTTATCTGTAACACTATATTTTTGTTCGTGTTTGTTAAGTGTCCTAGAAACAAAACAAACCGGATGTCCATCTTGTGCCAAAACAGCACCAATAGCATGGCTACTCGCATCCGTTGTTACAGTAAATGGTTTATCAAACTCCGGATATTTCAAAATTGGATGTGTTGTAATCAAAGACTTAAGGTTTTCAAATGAAGTTATATATTGTGGATCTCGGATGTTAATTTTCTCATCTTTCTTTAAATACCTAATCATCGGATATGCAATTTTGGCATAATCCCTGATAAACTTTCTATAAAAACCGGTCATGCCCAAAAAACTTCTCAACTGTTTTTCCGTTCTCGGTAATGCTAGATCTTCAATAATTTTAATTTTTTCAGGGTTCGGACTCATTCCTTCTTTGGCTAATATATGACCTAAAAATTCCGTATGCCGTTTCAAAAAACTACACTTATTTGCCTGAATTTTCAAATTATGTTTTTGAAGAATGCCGAATATTCTTTCTAATGATCTTAGATGTTCTTCTAAACTTGTAGAAAAAATCAAGATATCATCCAAATACACTACACAACTCACATTCAACTCTTTTTCCAAAATCTTGTTCATCATTCTTTGGAATGTCCGAGGGGCATTCTTAAGACCAAATGGCATTCTCAAAAATTCAAACAAACCCATCGGTGTAATAAATGCGGTTTTATCAATATCTTCCTGGGCCAAAAGAATCTGATGATAACCACTCGCAAGGTCTAATTTAGTAAAATACAGAGCCCTTCCTAACTTATCCCAAATGCTTTCCATATTCGGTAATGGATATTGATCATCAATTGTTATTTGATTTAATTTTCTGTAATCCACCACTAATCTAAACTTCGTGATGCCCGATTTATCTTTCTTTTTCGGAACCAATATTGCTGGCGAACTATACCTGCTATTACTCTTTCGGATAATCCCCTGTTTTTCCAAATCTTCGATTTGTCTCTTGATCTCAACTTCATGTCGAGGAGGATACCGATAGAGTTTGGAATTAATTGGGTAGTCTGTTGTGGTTTTAATGTTATGTACTACCACATCCGTGTTTGTTAACTGATCCCCTTCTGTAAAAAATATTTTTTTATATTTTTTAAGCAGTTTTTTGACACCTTCCCTTTCTTCCTCATTTAGATGATCGGTTTTAATATTTGCGAAAGTACTTTCTTCTAACACATTCACTTCTTCTTCTACTTCTTTCGAAATAAATGGAATTCGATTACCATTAACTAACACAATTTCTTGATTTTTCACATCTATTGCCTTAGCATTTTTTTGTATCCAATCCATCCCAATCAAAAGGTCATAAGGTTTATCCAAAGCTAATTTTAACCATCTCATTCTAGCGTTCTCAGGTGCACAAAACTGGATAGGACATTTTGTTATAACATGTTCTATCTCTTTAGTCACAATACCCTCAATCGTACTTAATTTTGTTTCAAATGCTGGGATTTTAATGTAATAATCTGGTGGCACGGTTTTTGAGTTTAACAAACTAACTGTCGAACCTGTATCAATCATTGCGATATAATTTTTACTTGCTAAAGTTAATCTAATAAAAATCTTCTTTTTATCCAAGGCTAGTTTATAAAAAACGTGTCCAACTGATTTGTATCGTTGGCTATTGTTTCTGTCTCTATTGGCTCTATCTGCTGAGGTCTCTCAAAATTTCCCATATTCCTGTAATTTGCACTATTATGTGGTCCTATTTGATTAGTACCCCTAAAGTTTCCACTATTCTGTTGCCTAGTCTGATTATTTTGATTTCTATTATTATTATTATATACTCTGGGGGATAGCCGAAGCAGACCACTACCGTTTGGGTCCCTTTTCGCCCCCTCCCGGTCATCAGTGACTTCCAGATGTCGACTGATAATTGTCGACCTCTTTCTTCATCACTGAGTCCCGTGTTATTTCTAGCATTTGTTTGAAGCTGAGTTCACTCATGGCTTCTACACTTATCGTGTGGCTGCCTGTGATCCTCAACCTCGTGCTAGCCAGTGCTGGACATTCGCACACAATGTGTGCTGCCGTCTCGGCCTCCTCCAGGCATAGCCTGCAAACGTCATCTTCCGCGATTTTCATCTTGGCCAGATGAGCCTTAAAATTACCATGCCCTGTGACCAAGGCAGTTATCCAGCTTAGGGTACTCCGTTTATAACTAAGTACCTTTCTCGCTTCCCTGCCTAAAGGGCTGGTCATTGCATTCCGAGCTTGTTTGCAAGTGACTAGCTCCTGCCATCTTTGTTGATGCATGGAGTCCATCCACTTCCCAACCTTCGCTCCAATCATGCCGTTCCCCAGAGCAACTCTGGGTTCTGGGCCAATGAAAGTTGCCGCAGATCCCTGTTTTGCTAGGGCATCCGCCGCCTCATTTCCTGTTGTAGCTATGTGTCCTTTTACCCACATCAGCGTAACCTCATTTTCTGAGGCACACGTGTTGAGCTTCCGGACACACTCTAGTACCAGTTTAGAGTTTATGTTCGTCTGCTGCATGCGTCTGATCACCGATTGGTTGTCCAGTGCAATAAGAATTTTCTTCCCCCGCACCTGACCTTCAAGCAAGTGGTCCAACGCATGCAACAAGCCAAGCATCTCTGCCTGGTATACGGACACATACTCTCCTAGACTAAGCGCACATGCTAGGTTTAGCTCTTCAGAGTAAACCCCCGCCCCCGCTTTACCGTCCATTAAAGAGCCATCAGTAAAAATGCTGATGTCATTGTACATACACTCATTATGTATGTTTCCATCTGCAATGTGAGTCTTGTGTAGTCTTTCAACTACCCTACGTCTACTCATGCCTTCTACCGGCATTAGAGTCTCCCTGACCTCATCATGAATAATGTCTAGGATGCTCTTATGACCGCTGCTAGTTCCAAAGCGATGCCACATGGCATCCCTTTCCATGCGTATTGCCGAAAGCGCCGCCGTTTTCTTTATAAATAAGTCCAACGGCGGCAGTCCCAGCAATGCCTCCATTGCTCGCGTTGGTGTGGTGCGCATTGCACCACATATGCTTACGCAAGCTATCCTTTGTACCCCATCTAGCTTCTGCTTTGTGGTATTCTGCATGGCTTTTGGCCACCATACCACTGATGCGTAGGCTAGAATAGGTCTTACCATCATTGTGTAAATCCAGTGTGTCGCTTTAGGTGAAATTCCCCACCTACGAGCACACACTCTCTTACATTGATGCAAAATCCTTTTCGCTTTTTGGATCTTTTCATCAACGTGAACATTCCAAGTTAGTTTCGCATCTAAGGTAACTCCTAGATGCTTCACTTCCTTGGACACCTTGATTTCCGAACCAAAAAGCCGTAAGGGAGTTATCTCTATGTCTTTCCTCTTACGAGTAAAAATCATAGTGTTTGATTTACTAGCGTTTATGGTTAGCTCTTGCTCATTACACCATTCTTCGGTTACTTTGAGAGCTTGTCCCATGCAACCTAGAATTGTGTCCATGAACTTTCCACTGACCGTGAGTGCCAAGTCATCGGCGTATCCTACAGTGTGTACGCCCATCGAGTCCAGCTTCCAGAGAAGACTGTCCACGGTGATGTTCCACAGTAGAGGCGAAAGAACACCTCCTTGTGGGCATCCTCGGACTACCTTACCCCGTATTCTGTCACATCCACTGCTAAGATTTACCGCCCTCTGCTTAAGCATAGAGTCGATCCACTTAATTATAATGTAATCAACCCCCCGCTCAATCAGGGCGTTCCTTAGTTTGGTAAAGGAGATTTTATCAAAAGCACCCTCTATATCCATAAAAGTAGACATAGCGATCCCGCCATTGTTAATCTCTCTCTCTGCAACTCTAACAAGTTCATGTAGAGCGGTTTCCGTAGATCTGCCTGCTCTATAAGCATGTTCGCACCTACTCAGAGGACTATACATTAGCGTGGTGTTCTCCAGGTAGTCCACCAACACCCTTTCCATTGTTTTCAACAGGAATGATGTAAGGCTAACCGGCCTGAAGGACTTTGCCTCTGTATAGTCTTTCTTTCCCGGTTTAGGCAGGAAGACCACATTAGCCTCCCTCCATGCCTTCGGGATGTAGCCTGCTGAAAGACAGGCGACGAATATATTCCGGATCCTATCTAGTAGAGCGCTCATGCCCCACTGTAATAGTGCCGGGAATATTCCGTCCATTCCAGCCGTTTTAAATGGAGCAAAAGAGTTTATAGCACTTTTGACTCCATTTGGAGTTATTATCCTCTCAGCTTCTTGTTGACTTACCCCACCAGCTCCCATGTTAGTTTGAGGCCATGGTTGGTCTGACTTGAAACTTCCAGGAAAATGTACCTCCATCAGGGCCTGCAACGTTTCTTCCACTGTTTCTGTCATGGAACCATCAACTTTGCGTATCAGCCCCATTTTCGAAGCAGTGTCTTTCGATATCATCTTCTGTAATCTGCATACTTCCGACGTATCCTTCATGCTAGAGCAGAATTCCCTCCACGTATTTCGTTTCCGAAGACGTAAGGTTCTTTTCAGCTCCCTCTTTTTATCCTTGTATAGTTCCCAAGAGTGAGAGTCTCTCTCCCTCATGTAACGGTTAAAGGCTTTCCTTGTCTCTTTTTTCATAGACTCCAGTTCCCTACTCCACCATGGTGTTGGGTCCTTTTCGTCCACTACTGTGGAGGGACAAGCGTGTTCGAAGGCGCGATTAATAGCGGAGTTCAGTTGTTCCACTGTTCGCTCTATCTCGACCGTATTCCGAGGTATTCCGTCTTGAATATCCTCGACTTGTTCCAATAAATATGTCTCGTACTTAACACGATCAGTATTTTTTGGCACTCTTATACGTTTGCGTTCGCTACTCCGTTTTCTGCCATACAGAATTTCAAACTGGAGCCCTGTGATCAGACATGGTTAGCCTGTCCACCACTCTCCAATTCTGAACTCTGTCAAGCATATTAACAGAGCTTAGGGTAATGTCGATCACCTCAGCCCTTCGTGCATCCACGAAGGTGGGAGCGACCCCCTTGTTTGCTACCAGCAGATTGTACTTTTCCACAAATTCTAGCAGCTGCTGTCCTCTGGGATTGTCATCTGTGCTGCCCCACACAGTGTTGTGCGTATTGGCATCACAGCCTATGATCAGGGCCATATCTCTTTCTTTACAATACCTTACCAGATTTTCTACTTCCTCTGATGGAGGTGGTTCTGGTGCATCATAAGGGAGATATGCTGATGCAATTAGGAATGATCCTGCACCACTGCCGATCATTACTACCGTAAGATCAGGCGAGCAGAGATGCATCATTTGTACTGCACGTATTCCATGACGCACCAGGATGCATGTCCTTATTTTACCGTCCACCTGTGCATGGTACAGATTTGCGGTTTGTTGTGACAAACCCCTAATTTTGTTTTGTAAAATCCAGGGTTCCTGTATTAAAGCTATGTCCAGTTTCTCTTCATCAAAGCATCTCGTCATCATCGCTGATGCCGCTTTACTATGATGAATATTCAGCTGGCACACAGTTAGTGTTTCTTTGTTCGGGCCCGCCACCATCCCTGATAGTCAGCAGATTGAACGTTGATCAGAGTGCACGTTGTCTGAACTAACCTCTCCGCGCCTTCTGGCGCGTCATTGTCCGCTCCAACAACGCCTCCCTTCTCCCCTGGAGCGTCTTCTTCAGAGACTAACCTCTTCAACCCTTGCGAGTCGTCGCTGTCCGTCTCATTGGAATTCCTCCAGCCACTTTCTCCAAGAATGTCTTGATGTATTTTCATATTCTTGTTTTTATTTATTGATTCAGGTTTGGGTTTCCCGTTCTCGGACCACAGCCGAGGCAACTGCCAGCATATTGCTTCCCGCTACTCCCCGCCCCTATAGGAACATTATGACGATCCGATTTCTAACATTTCCACTATTTAGTTGCCTATTCTGATTATTTTGATATCTACCATTTCCTCTATTTAGTTGCCTATTCTGATTGTTACCTCTGAAATTTCCACTATTTTGCTGTCCTGTCTGATTAAAATTTGTCTGTCTGTGATTAGTTTGTGTTTGTTGATAGTTTTGTTGTAACTGTTCATTTGGTCTATTCTGTGTTGCACTTGAATTTGATTTTTTTATGTTCAAATTATATTTATCTTGACCAACAAATCTATGTATGGTTGTTCTAATTTCCAAAATATCGTATTGATTTTGTAATTCTGCCGCTAAAGCTCCAGCACACAAATCTTTAATTTTGAAAACTAATACGCTTTTTAAACTACTAGAAACCACTTCCCTATTTTCATTAAATGCTGCACACTCTGCAATATCACCTATAATTTGTTGAATTCTAATTAATAATTCGTTAATCGAACGTACCTTCAAAAATTGTACTTCCCTTGCTATCGTTTTTTCGTCCTTCCTGGGTCGATAGTGAATCTCCAACTTCGCCTTACAATCGTCCCACGTTGTTGGCTTTTCCGCGACCAGAAAATTTTTGGCTGCTCCCATTATTTTCTCATTGTAAATAACGAGAAAAGCTTCCGCTGCCTGGGCTCCAAACTCCTCCAATACCTGGTCCACTGTATCCAGAAATGATGGCAACGTTCCGGGTTGTCCCTCGAAAACAGGAATGTACTTAATATGTTTTTCGATCCTAGATCGTGATGATTGGGGCGTTGACTGCCTTGCCAGTATCTCCGTTAATACTGCCAAGCATTGTTCCACTGTTGGCTCTGCCATGTTCCTTAGTTGATCCTTTTCCCTTTGCCTGCTTATTTGTCTGCGTTGTTCCAGCTTCGTTTCTGCGTTGGACGGTAAATTTCACTTCGTCAACTTTGTTTCCACTTTATCACTATCGCGACTTATCAGACAAAATTAGATCACGGTTTTTTACGTTAAAGTTAATTCGATCACTCTCCACTTATAAGCACTAGTGGAGCACCGACTGCGCCAATAAAATAATGCACAACAGCGTTATTAACAATACAATCAATCTTTATTCCAATTCGATCAGAATGTAACAACCACTCATCATTCTTTTGATTTACATTTTATTGTTGATATCTGCTAAGTTGGCGGAAATACCGTAGTAGGTGAGTTTAGTAGCAGTAGGTGATGACTTAGCCGGTTCATGTTGGGCCGATGACTTTTGGACAGGAGATTTTTCCACGATAGCCAGTTCATGTTGGGTCGATGACTTTGGGGTTGGTTGTACGTTAACATTATCCAACTGATATGTTACTCGTGTTCACATGGCAGTAAATATTTGCTACAAAATTGGTTGCGTTTTTTTCGTAATTTTCATGGTATCTCATATTTGCCAAAAATTTCACAAAAAAAAAAAAAACAAAATAAGTGGCTGATTTTTGCGAATATTTGCCTGTTTCTTGCAAAATATTAGCGACGTGTAAACTCAACTTAAATGGAATTATATTACGTTCTTCTCTAAATTGACAAAATTCGCCCTCAAATTTAGCTATTCTCTTGGTGCCCTATCAGAGTCGGTGCCCCAGGGGACCGCCTCTTTCACCTAAGCCTTTGACCGGCCCTGCAAGGCAACGACAAAGGTTGGTAGTTCGTATATTTAAAATTTCATACATCTACAAATTTGAAATTTATCTACAACGTGACGTTCAACCTCAAACATAAAATCAACTTGTCCACCACACATTTCAATTTTCGTCCCAATCACAATTTGCAACAATAGTAACTACTTCTTCCCCTAAAATTTAACTATTTGTTAGTATGCACGACTATTTTCCATAAATTTACTTACAGATGACCAAATCCCCTTTATCCATCACTATAATTACTACACTTCAAACTTCAAAGCGAATCAAAAACCTCACAATCAAATAGAACATTTTCATTACCCTGATCTCATTACTGATTTAAATAAAGTGCTCCATGGAATCACAAAAGCGTGGACATGGTAAGGACTTTCGTTCGCCATCATCAGCTCCTTCACATGGTGCCTGCTGACCAAAACAGCAAAGCGAAAAAAAAGGAAAAAATTGGATTTCACAATTTCTCATTTTTTCTATAATTAACATGGACCCCTGGAGATCTTGCCATCAATATAATTAAATGGACTGTGCTTTATATAATTTCCATTTTGTCGTCGGGGAATGCTCCTTTTGTTCCGACGACATGACCCGCAACATCATTTCCAATTAATGAAGTATGCTCGCAATTTCAAGTTAATGACCGGATTATTTAGATTAGCTGAGTTAATTTTTGGCTTGAACAATAATCGCGGAAAGGCTAAGACCGACCAACAGGGTTGCACAGAAAATTTCTATTTATTGCTCGTCACTTCATCCGTTTTACTTTCCGACAACAGCATGGAAGTGACCTTAATTATTGAGGTTGCGGAAGCAGAAACTTGAAGTAAGAAAGTAGTTTCAACTGATTTGGAAACAATTAACGAATGTGGAATATAGGTATATATATATATACCTATTTGTTTACTCTACTTAAGTAAATATTGTATATTGTATTGATCCATCTGCAAATATACTCGAAAGAACGAAATAATGTCATTTTTTCACGTCCCGTATATTCATATAATGGACGGGCGTAATAGTCCGATTCCGTTGTATGCTGCATACTTTCCGTAGTCCGATCTTAATCAACTTTCGTATGTCCTTGGGTGATTGATTCTAAGCACCCCCAAGGCGTTTTAGTACCGCAAAAACGAAACAGAAACGAGATCTAGAAATTTAGGTAGTTTGTGGCTCGGGGTGACGACCAATTCACTCCGGCGCGCTCATGAAGGCGTTTTGAGTCCTTTAGACAGGACAAGAGGACCCTCCTGGGAATGATGTAAAATCTAGACAATACGGGTATCTTCTAAATCAGTGTGAAACCAATACACTGGAGTACTGTTGGGGGTATTCTGAGTCCTTTGGTCTGTACAACATGACTTGCTTGGACATGAAGTGAAGTGGCCCATCCTCCACAAATAAGATACACATAGGATAGTCAGAAGGTTAACTTGTTTTATATTGAAATGCAATTTACGATTAGTTAGTTAGAGTTCAGTTGTATATTATAACGTATATAACGTTATAAAACGTAACGTTCAATGTGAAAAATCTTTTCGACTGGATTAGTCCTTGTAAACCCCTTAGCATGCATCGCTGTACTCACTGCTGATTGGCATTGTACGTAAGACCGACTTTAAGGTTAATAAAGTATTTTGAGAATTATGAATTTTGTTTTCGTGTGTTCCAGTGCACGTTTCTCAAATATTTATACTAACGATTGCTAAAGGTGCAGAATCTCGATTTTATTCAGACTTGACTCGTCATCAACACACCCCTTATCCAGCACAAAAAACTCCACCTTTCATATTCCCTGCAACAAAATTCAAGCATACCCAATTAAATTTATCCATAGATGATACTTATCAACTAATTAGTTCAGAGGAAAAAATCACCTCGCTTTTGTTTTTCACCATTGATTTATTTTGCAATGGCTATCCGCAGATACCCTTACTCTGATTAACATAATTAAAATCTTGTCCAAGTGATTTGAGTTTCTCGTTTTTCCACGTTTCCAAAGTCTCTTAGGTGGAGATGGATTTAATACCAAAGCTGTGATTCTCTTCGGGCAAGGTCATCGGTCTTAATTACTTGCTAATTACATAAAGGATCCACCCAATAAATTATCCTTAAAACTGTACGAGGAAACATACAAAAAGGGACTGATCGGACCAAGTGTTTGTTCATCTGTGAGAAATTCGCTCTCATCTATTCGGAGTGCAGATATCGATCCAGGGAGGCGGTTTAGTGCGGGATAGTGGGTGCTGGGAATTAACCTTTGAAAAGTTGGTGTCAAATGTCGAACCGAATAAGAACAGATACTACTAGTCCACTTATAACCGCAAATGTAGCTAGGTCCCGGTATCACAGGGACGGTATGTTAGGAGAGATGTTATTGAATATTCAGGTGGAGTTTCATTTTCTCTGCGAAATTAGAAAGTGAGATCGAATGTGAAAGGTTAATATAGTGTAGATTGTGCCATAATGGACAGCTTATGACCATAGTATGAATATACGTTAATCAATGCAATACGTGTATAAAGCTGTCAATGAGCATGGTTACTTCGGCTTTCAGAAATCCGCTAATATTCACTTCATTTATTTATTTGTTCTGGTTATAAATAGCCGTGGTAATCCCTGTAGTTACCATGTCTTTTGTGACCTGAAGTTCTATTCAAATCAAGAATTAGAAGAGAACAAAATGTCCAAACAATTTTCCAATTTTTATTACGGGAACGTTCTTTCGTCAATCACTGCCTCGCTTACTCTTGTAAATAGGATATAGCGAATATCGCGTCGAAATCTGAAACACTAAACTAAACGAGATATAAACAATACATGTATGCAAGGAATCAGTTGCACTGACGGTTATAACAATTGCAGTGCGATTTAACGTCAGTCGCGTCACTACAACGATCTATCGATATGTTATTTAACAGGGTCCGTAGTCTCCGAACAGACCTCGTATTTTTTCTCCTGTATTTTAGTAATAATATGGTGGCAAATGCAGGATTTTTCGGGACAGATTTTAGCTGGTTACAGATGATCTAGTTCCCATTGGCTCCATATCGTAAAATGGTACAGTATGATTATTCAATTGCCCTAACCCCTTATGGGGCATAACGCGTCAACTGTTCCATGTACCCCAGTCAACGTTTCGTTGGCGAAAACTAGTTTCTTAGAATCCAGTAGCCAGCATGCACCTCCTTCACTGAGTATGATTACAACTCCGGAATTTGTGTATTTTGCGAAAATTCCTTGAGCAATGCACACGCACAGGTACACACAACTGGGCAAGAATGGCAGCATCACCAGCGACACCGATAGTATTAACAAACCGCAGGCATCCTATATTGAACAAGCAGCTATAATCGATGACGACATGACTAAATAGCCTTCGACAGTGGAAGACCACCATCATTCACTAGAAAAGAGATGAACTGGCGTACGAAAACTACAGTGTCATAGGTTTATACGCCCAGTACAAAAAAATATTGACAAACATTTTGGAATGCTGAGCGGATTCTGGGCGAATATCTAAACGAATGTCAAGGCGGCTTAAAGCCGCCGGCTTTAGGCGATCAAATACCGATCAGCTGTTATGACCACTGAAGAACCACTACATAATCTTGATATGGTTGCAAAAGAAGTTGGAAACATTGTGCGGCAAAATATATTTTTTAATAGTTCGGAGCGAAAAAAAATAAAGAAATAACACAACACTGGATTACTTTTTAATAACACTTTTTTATTAAGCACTAAAGTCAACTGCAAGTACTGGTATACAAAAATTAAGATTCTATTTGATTCGAAATCTATCTGCAACTGAACTATGAGCCATGTATACAACGTTTATATTATCTATTCGCGCGTATTCAGCATTTTTCGATAGTGCACATTGGTGCATCCGTAATGAACGTTCTCACGTCTTTCCAGACAGTGGTGTCGCATTTCGGCGACGTTCCCACGTCTTTCAAGACAGTGTCGAGTTGTTTGAAAGTCTCGGATTTTATTTTTGAGGAATTTGATGAAGGCGTATACATAACTTCACCATCCTTTACAAGAGGATTCTCCTGAATTCTACTATCTACGGTTATATTGATTTTATTTTTCTGTCTTATTCGCAAGTAAATTAATGCTATACAAATTGTAAGGATTATTACAATAATGAAACTAATATTGATGCCAAATGAAACATTTTTATGAACTAGTAGTTCTTTAATTTTCTTATTGTTACTTATATTGTCTATTACAATGTCTTCAAGTGTAAGTTTATCCGAAAATTTAGTTAAGTTTTTATTAGATGGAAAATAAAATCTGTCCTGAATACGCTCTTGGATATTTGAGAAATAATGATCTAATATTTTGATTGAACAATTGTTAAAATGAATTAGAATATTTCCAGATAGAATTAGTTTTCGGTCATTACAATTTTGACTGATATTCAATTGGTTCGCATTTTTAATTATAATCGTTTCAGTATCTAATTCCATTATTTCAGTATTTGTATTTTTGAATAATTTACAATTTTCTCGGTAGATACAATGTGTGCTTAAAGCAAGTTCGTTTAAACTTTTAAAATTTTCATATTTGTATACGGTATCATTTAAAACAAAGACAATTTCTTTAGGATAGTCTATTTCCTTAAACTCTAAATTTGGTACAGGAATAATCATTTTTAATTGAACTAAAATAATTTCTTTTGGGATCTTTATTGCAAACATTATCATATTATTGTCGGATTTTGCTAAACCAATTTTGATATATTGTAATTTATTAAAATCTATTTTGTATTTTTTCATTTCTTCATCGGTAAGGATACTAGGGTGTAATAATCCGTATCTCGCAGAAACAATATTATTTTGAATATGTTCGATATGATTTTTTAAGATTTGAACTTTAAACATTTGATCAAAGTAGATATTATTCATCGCTGTGCTGCTCGAAATATTATTTAGTCTATTCAAAATTAAAGATCTATCCGTGTTGGCAATGTTTTTAAGTAGTATGATTGTCTCGTTAAAATGTTGATTAATATCGACTTGTTGGTTCATAGCTGTAATTAAATTATGACTGTTTATGTCAATAGTCTTTAAATGGTCGTCAATGTCATCTCTGTCTTGATTGTCCATAGTTCCGAATAACCATTTTTGTGCGGTTCCGACTAGGTTTATTAAACCTCGTTTAGGTCTGTAAATCGTTGGTACAAAGGTCTTAACATGATTGTCTAAATGTTTGAGTTCTCTAAGTATGAAGTTCTTTTGTGGTATGTCTAAATTATCGGCGTTGGTTTTGAAGTCATTTATTACGTCCAAAATGTCTTGTGTGTTAATCAAATGAAGTATTATGTTTGTGGTTGTAACTATTTCAGCTTTGTTCAATTGGATTTCCGTGTATCCTGTCTGTTCTCTTATGTCGTATATATGCAACGATCCTCTAACGGGTGTTGTTGTAATTAGTGCCAGGAATAATATTGTCGAAAGCTGTAAATTTATTTATTTGATTACTTCAGTAAAACAAATGTCGAGAATTAATAATTAATAGATAAAGATAAATTAAATCATGAATGGAACTGGCCATCAACTATTTTTAAAATCATTTATCTTCTAAAATAAGGCATATTAGCCTGAGAAAATGTTAAATTGCAATTTCTGGATATATATTCGGCTGTCATGCAGCTGAATATTCCACAGTCATTTTCGTTGGTTTGTTGTGGTCCGTCCATTACGTTTCGTTTGATGAATGAGTTCGTGTCTAATGGTCGCTTTAGTTTATCTAACGATTCATCTTTAATATAAGCTTCTAGAAGATCTAAAATATCGGGATTCGATACTCCAAAGGAATCATAGTAGGAGATTGATTTATTTTTAAGGTCGATCACTGCTATACACCAATGCACTTGTTTTACGTGAACTAGTATAAGGATTTTGTCATATTCAAATAAATTAACTTTTCGGGTCCATCTGCGAACAGCACTATAACCGTGTTTTGAAAGAATAGGAATAAAAAAGGTATTCATACTGTAAATTTTAGGCAAAATATTAGAATTTTGCTCACTTCTTTCCATAATAAGATTTAAGTAGAAATTTATGATGTTGTCATTAATCCATCTACCATCAGCTAAATGTTTTATTTCTTCACGAGTTATATTTAATTTGTATTTGTTTGTCAAAATTTCGTTGTCAGGTCCTCCATTCACTGCTTTTTCGATTGTGGAATTTTGTTCCTCCGTAAAGTTTCCGTTTACAGAAATGTCCATTTCTGATACTTGGTCAGCATGATTCGGTTTATCGTTGTTTTCCAATTCATGTTTCGATATTTGATCTGTTGGGATCGATTCATCAATTTTTTCCATTTCAAGTTCAAACAAGTCATTCTGACTCATTGCGACATTCGTATTTTTACTATAATCTGCTAATTTTGGTTTACGTTTTATATTCACGGGATGAACATTTTGTAGTTTTGATTTCCGAAATTTCGGCAGGTGTTTTAATCTAGCGGCCTTGTAGTTTTTAATAAATCCCGTCGTCCTTACTTCTTCGTAATCCTCTCTAGTAGCATTTTGTTTTTGTAAATATCTTCCTTTAGCCTTGTTTATATTTTTGTTGATTTTCTGAATGTCAATCTTTTGTGATTGAACTTCTCTAGGTGTACACTTAATTGTAGAATGAAAACGTTCATTATAGTTCATAGCCGCTTTTTGAAGGACTATTCGAGGGGATTCGTTATTGTTATAGTATTTCAATACTCGAAATTTTTCGGCAATTGTACTGTGCAAACGCTCAATATCGGCTAATCCTGTGTGACTATGTGGTTTTGTCAAATGAAGTGTTACCCCTTCGTCTTGGAGAAATTGCTTTACGCGAACACTGTTAAATTCATTACCACCAATAATTTTTTTGATACAAGGAAATTTGTTTAATGGCTTCCGCTTCTGATTCCATATCTCTAGCCTTATAAGAACCTCTTATTAAATTTAATTTATTGTCATTTGAGTACATTTCCCTAATTTTTTCTTGCAATACGTTATACTTACTATCTTCAAGTTCTGAATAAATGGCTATTGTTCCTTTTTTTATGTGCCTCCTCAATATATCGCTTAAATTATCTAAATCATATTCGGATATATAAATTTTACGTTTTCCAAATGATGTAACAAGTTCCTGAATTTTATTATTGGTCAAAATAATTTGAGTTCGATATTTATTAATTATCTCTTCTTGGATAGGTATATAGTCTAAAAGTTCTTCATTAGCTGAATGTTTGGTAGCCATAGTCTGGTCTTCGTCTTCGATATTACAGAGAACTCCCAGATCTGAGCAAGAATTAGTGCGATTATCATTTATGACTGCATTGTTTGGTTGAGCAGATTTTACTCTACTCAAAAAGTCGGCAACTTTGTTATCCTTTCCTTTCTATCTCGTATTGGTATTCACCTAATTTTAGAAGCCATCGCTGATGGCGTGGTTTTAGATCACAACCCCGATATTTTGCATCTAAATATTTTACTGGTTGGTGGTCAGTAACAATTTTGAACTTATTGCCATATAGATATGGTCTAAAGTAGTTAATAGACCACATTATAGCAAGGAACTCCTTATCTGTTGCGCAGAAATTCTGTTCGTGAGAGTTCAGTGTCCTTGAGGCGTAGCAAATAGGGTGGCCCTCTTGGGACAAGACGGCGCCTATTGCGTAGTTTGAGGCATCAGTTGTAACCACAAACTGTTTTTTGAAATCGGGAAATCTTAAAATTGGGGGTGATGTAACTAAACTTTTAAGCTTTTCAAAAGCGTTAACATAATTTGGGTCCCTTACATTGATTTTTGCGTCTTTCTTTAGGAAGTTGGTCATAGGTTGCGCAACTTTCGCATAATCCTTGATGAATTTGCGGTAAAATCCTGTTAACCCAAGAAAACTTTTAATTTCTGTTGTTGTTTTCGGAATTTGTAATTTTTCAATAATACTGATTTTTTGAGGATTAGGTTTTTGTCCTTCGCTTGTGACAACATGCCCTAAAAATGGTGTTTACTAAAATTGATTCTACGTTACTTAAATCTATATACATTGAGTCACTTTAAAAATTAATTAATTCATCAGCCTTATATTTAATTTGTTGCAGCATTACTGATAGTTCGCTTACCGTTGAAACTTTGATGTTGTTGATTCTCCTGTAGATTTCAGTGGGTTCCACATCGGGTTTGAAACGGAGTTTCAATGCTGATTTGATCGATTCCCAATTGTCCGGTTCGGGGATATTAATTATGCAGTTCTTAGCTTCACCCTGGATTTTCTCGTAGAATATAGCCCTGGTTGCGATTCGTAGCAGCTCTGGATCGTTTATTTTTGAAAGGTAGAACTCCATACTGCTAATGAAAGCATTGATGGAGACGTGGTTGGTGCCAGTAAATACACTCATGTGGTGTAGTTCTTGTAGAATACGGTCACGTTGGTCCTCAACAGGACGATTTATGGCCAATTGTTCGATTGCGGTCGTTAATTGTTTTATCGGATCGGGTTGATTCTGCCTGTTTATCAGCTGCTGGACTGCCTGTCCAAGTTGCTGCAGCTCCTCTTCCCTCGCTCTGAGTTGCTCCTGCATACCATGTATCTGCTCCATGTTGTTATCGGATATTATTCGATTCTTATTAAAAGTTTGTTCACGTTTATTTTTACGATTATTCATACAAATTTATAACCGTGTTGTTTTTACTTTATATGTAGTTGTTTTAGTGTTAATTTTTTTTTTTTTTTAATAGCAAGATTCCTTGGCGGCCTCACCAAGTTTTTCAAAGAGTATAAAGGCCTCAGTTCACTCTTCTTGCTTTAAAAATTATGTTAAAATATTTTAAAAGTATTTATTTAATTGCTTTACGATTGTTGGTTACTTTCTTCACCATTGCGTATTCGCAATGTTAATTAGTTATGTAATTAGTTCACAGCTTAGGATAAACGACATGCGTATGTATCAATTACGATAGTCGGTTACTTTCTTCACCTTTACGTATTTTAATTTTGATACAACACTGAGTTTACAAAGCAAATGTGAACAAATACGGTTAATTTCTTCGCCGTATTTCGCAACTATTATGGATATTATTTCGTTGATTTTAAAAATCTTCACCGACTGCGCCAAATATATTTTTTAATAGTTCGGAGCGAAAAAAAAATAAAGAAATAACACAACACTGGATTACTTTTTAATAACACTTTTTTATTAAGCACTAAAGTCAACAGCAAGTACTGGTATACAAAAATTAAGATTCTATTTGATTCGAAATCTATCTGCAACTGAACTATGAGCCATGTATACAACGTTTATATTATCTATTCGCGCGTATTCAGCATTTTTCGATAGTGCACATTGGTGCATCCGTAATGAACGTTCTCACGTCTTTCCAGACAGTGGTGTCGCATTTCGGCGACGTTCCCACGTCTTTCAAGACAGTGTCGAGTTGTTTGAAAGTCTCGGATTTTATTTTTGAGGAATTTGATGAAGGCGTATACATAACTGGCTTTACAGGGGTCCATTTCCACTCCAGATGCGCTAGAGAGAATTCCCCTATAATTTGTGACACTGGAATGTTCCAAAAGCTGAAGAACGCACTAGTACTACTATAATGCGTATATAGCATCAACTACTCTTGCGTTCCACCGTACTCATTTCTGGACAATGAGAAGCATCTATCCCCACAAGTTACCCAACGACGCACAACTTTTCGCCACAGGTCGGTGCGATGATCATAACTTTCTAGGAATATCCCTTGGTCGGCCTTCGCAGCGGCCTTTTTAACCTAACCTAACCGTAAGCGTTTGTACATACACATATTCACTTTTATAGTTTCATGTTACAATTGTGCAATAAAGACACTGCACAATTTGATTAGCATCTAAAGAAAATTATATCGATGGTGAAAATTTACAACCTCTTATGTCAATATTTGAAAAAAAATTTTTCTCTTTTTCAAACGTGTTTTTAAAATATTTATGCAACAATTGCTCAATTGTTATTTTCAGTGAAAAACCGGTAGAAGCAGCAACATCCAAACCCTCTATGTCAATGTTGTCTTTTATAACTTCTACAACCTCTTATTGTGAACTGACTCCAAAAATTTCATTTTTGACATAGGAAGTTGGCTACCTACCAGTCGCGCTCGGTGGCCGTGATCGTTCCGCCACCAATCTACGATAGTAATCTAGAGCTCGGAGATCAAATCTCGGCGCGCTCAAAAACTGCCTGTGAGTACTAATAGAACTCTCACAGTGCTCCGAGCTTGTCAGTATAAAGACGGCGCGGATAGGAGGTGCATGCTACTAACTGCACTTCGGAAAAGTAGATATGCTATTGAAACGTCAACAAGGTGAAGAAATGCTAGATATGTTAACGCGCCCATGCCCCCGGAGGGGTTAAGGCAATTAGAGAGAGACCCATCCTAATCCTTCAGCAAATGACTCATCTAAATCCGTCGAAAATCTTGTACATATTCCTTGTAACCCCATGTCTCTACTACTAACGCCCCCTCTAAATTTATGTGCCTCCAAATTACAGGTTGAACACAATTGGAACGTACATATACAAGAGATTCTGCGACCAAGATAATGTGCCACGATATGTGGTAAAGGTGTCCAAGTGTAGCTCGTTGACATTCCGACATGTTCACATCAGACAGGACTCCTTGCTGCAATAACAGGAAATCGATTCACAATAACAATGGCACTAAACGTTCATTAATCTTCTCCATCTAGCATATTGGCAATGGTCAATGTCAATTCAAGACAGCAACCATGTTCCAGCTTCGTGGCAATAAAGTGCGGTCAAGATTTATAGGATTCAATTGTCCTCGAGTCAAGACAGAGGCAAACAGACATACAGAATGTAAAATTACAATTGCACGACATTTTGACCTATGAGCGCATCAATTATTATTAGTTATCTAATTGATTTGGATACTTCTGGCTCCTTTACAATCGACAAGGCGACAGAATGGTCAAGACGAATTGTCCAACTAGAAATAGTTTTAGTATAAAAGATCTAAAACTCAATCAGTCTAAATAAATTGAAATGTATTTATTTATTGTTATATTTATTAGCACCTTGCTGGCGTACTCTCATCCCATTAACGGGTTTTATATCCGCAACGGATGCAAGCGTCAAGTTGACGGGTATAGGGACGCGTAAGCCAGTCGAACGCGTTAGATCGACGAAATCCGTCCCGTGTAAACAGCAAACAGGTATACGACAAAGCGTAACTTGTTAGCTGATGACGGGTACTCATCCGCCAACAACAAACACGTAAATCATGAATACTTTAATATTCATCTTGTTTTTTTAAGTCCGCCACACACGACAACCATTTTGGTCGCGAGTCAATATCGAACCACGTCAATATCTATAGAAAAGTGGGAATGAGGAGATTCTTTTTTCCCCACGTTCTATTGATTTTGACGTTGTTCGATGGTGGCTCGCGACCAAAATGGTAGTCGTGTGCGACGAGCTTTATATAAATTAACGCGATTATTAACTGTTGGAGCTTATATTTTTTTATGCACTAGTTATTTTCTAATAATGACTTTTAATGATTCATATTCGAGAAATTTCAAATGAAATTCAAGTATAATTTATCTTTGTACGTTTTCCACAGTTACTGCCATTTTCATAATATTGAACATGTGGCTCACAATTAACTTATCGCAATCAATCTAAAATTGTACTTTGAAAAAAAAAATCCACTTGGAAGCAGATCCTTATCATCCATCATACTCGATCTAAGTATGCTCCATAAAGTTACCAGTTTATTGTTTATTGAAGGGATTCTCTTCAACGCCTCTGCTGGTTGCCAAGAAAGTTTCAGATCGCTTTTATACCATCCATTACGGAAAAAAAAATATTTATGAAAATACATATTTCACATTTTGTAAATTAAGCTAGCGCATAACGAAATGTATACACACATCTGCATTCATACATAGGTATGTATAATATATGACACAGACGTAACCCATTTCATCCTTTTATTTTCATGACCCTTTGTGGATCCTTGTTTTCGTTTCTTTTTTTGTACGATATTTGATTCTCCACGAAAAAGTGGGAGAATCAATGGAATGAAGGCATACGACGCGATGAAGGGATGAATGATAGCTTTAAACTAGTTTAAAAAAAAGATTCACAATAAATATTTCAGACTCATAAATAACCATGTAAGAAGGGTTGAATTAAGTATTGGGCATTTTCGAAGTGTAGAATTTATGATGACGTGGTAGAAAATGTTTGTCCTTTTTAGTTAAATATGTTTAGCCCTTCCGAGACATTTAATTCTACTTATACTATAAGAAATACGCTGAAAATATCTTGACTCTACCCCCCATTCTAAACGTTATCCATGTCAGTCGGTTTTGAATACTAAGAAAGGATTTGTCGACAAGGAAATAAAAAATTAACTGAAATCGGGCAAAATCGACATAGGTTGAAAAATAGTCAAAAAAAGTCAATACGGATATTAAAATATTAAAGCATAAATAATATGAATATTCTCAAAATTCAAGCAACATCGTATCCTTCAAAGGCTCGTTTAATTAGACTGATTGGTACCTTTCTTTAGTCAAAACACGATCAAGTTTCGCAGCGGTATTGGTACTATGTACACCTTCGCAGAATTTACAAACTGCTGTTACAGAGTGTGAGGGAGCCCCGGTATTGTTTCCACTCGCCAGTATATTTCGGTCCTTTAAAGAGTTATCTGATGGTCTTTCGTAGCGCGGAGAGTTCAAAGTTTGCGGGGACGGAGATTTTTTTTTTATTTCGCGTGAAAACCGGCCAACCCAGTGGTGATCGCTTTTTTTGAACGAAAAGGGCAAGTTCAAGTTTTGTATAGAGCGCGCGGATATGTGTTGTGTAAAAGTTTCCACTGTATCTTTTTCGCAGGAGAGATACAGTCTATTCCACAGTAAAGGAGGCGTAGAAGTAGTAGAGTAGAATTGAAAATATTCCAATTTTTTTTTTCTTTGCAGGATCGTACCATCGGTCGCTTACGACTCAGTTACTGATTTACATACCTTAGTGTTGCCGAAACGTCGAAGTGAGCAGTCGTTTATCGAAATGAGTTCCACGAAGCGAAGCGCTTTGAGGCTCCCTTTTTGTGCACGCACGTAGCTAAAGTTATTAAAAAGTCAACGAAGTTCGTTGAGAAGTGGGTGAAAAGCTACAACGAGACAAAAAATATTGATGATCATCCTGAACGCGAGAAAACAAGAGCGACGTCCAGCAAACACGACAAAGTGATAGTTCAGATGTTCAGGAGTCATATAATCCTGCGCCTTTGCGAAGCCAATGTCAAACTTGCCAAGAAGGGAATTCATGTCAGCCTCAACACGATAAGGCGAAGCTTTTTACTTGTATTACACTGTAAAAAAAATTGGAATAAATATTTTAATAACTATCGAAATACTAGCGCATCCATTCTTATGGAACCTAGAATCCACATACGTGGAATTTGTAGCACCTAAAGCGGAAAATCCTTAAACATGGCTTTAGAGTACATTTCCGCTTTATGTGGTAAGAACCTAAAATCCTCACTCGTGGGAGTTGTGATTGCTAAAGCGGAAACTCCTTGAGTGTGCCTTCAGAGTGCATTCCCGCTTTAGGAGGTGAGAAAGAAGGAAAGGGAATAAATTTCAATTCAATATGTATACGACTATATGAACCGCACCACTAGAGATCATGGTTTCGATCCTCGGATCGTCAAAAACTGCCTGTGCGTATTATTAGAACTCCAACAGCGCTTCAAGCTCGTCAAAAGACGGCTCGGATATGAGATGATTGGTATCAACATCCGAAATCTATATGCTACTGAAACGTCAACAAAGCATAATAATAGTAGAAGAACGTTCCGCTACACTTTCTACGTTTATTCCATCGGGAGTTGTAAGGTGTGTTTTCTTTGAACATCTTTCCGGTACAGGTTAGGGTATCTCCATGTGTTACAACAACAACTTAAACCTGGACGCCTCAGTGGGATGTCAAGTTCTCCCACGCCTTAGTGGGCTGTCAAATTCTCCCACCGTCCAATAGAAATAATTGACTTATCTTATTTCAATCCTAGAGCTACGTAGTAGTTAGGTGCAAGTTAATTGCCGCATTTAAAAATGTCATGCTCGCCAATTACTCGTAATAAAAATATTAGCGATCGAAAAATGGGGGGGGGGGGGGGGGGGTGCACAAGAGCCTTTCGAACTTATCTTATTCAACCCCTCGCTTGAGTTCCGTACTACTTAAGTGATGCCTCAACACCGGTCGTCCCATGACCGTGAAGGTCGGGCTGTGCCATCTGGCGAAGAAAAAGGCTCCCCAA